>QODF01000082.1:363810-412043 GCA_024372805.1 Oostethus manadensis
AATATATATATATACAAATAGCATATATAACACTTAATACAGCATATATATATATATACAAATAGCATATATAACACTTAATACAGTATATATATATACAAACAGCATATATAACACTTAGTACAGCATATATATATATACAAATAGCATATATAACACTTAGTACAGCATATATATATATATATACAAACAGCATATATAACACTTAGTACAGCATATATATATGCAAATAGCATATATTACACTTAATACAGCATATATATATATATACAAACAGCATATATAACACTTAATACAGCATATATATATGCAAATAGCATATATAACACTTAGTACAGCCGACAAACAACCGCCTTACTAGAAAAGCTGTTGCTGTTTATGTTGCTGCCTCTGTCCTTACTCTTGAGAAGGTAGACTGCAAGATAAACATGCTGTGGCTTAGGTGGAGCGAAGCGGGGAGAAGCGGGTATTGGGTGGCAGGGGTCGCGAGTAATCCTTCCAACACGCCCTCACGCATACACAAACACACATTTGTTGCACCAACACAACCAGCACAACTAATCCTTCCGATGGCTGGCCTGATATTCTCTAGTGGTAATACTACGAAATGAAACTAGGTTGTACTTTGGAGTAGTCGGTGTGCAGCTTGCAAGGCAGTAGAGAATTACGAGCCTCTGAAAAGGAGTCAACACACAAGCAGCATTGTCGACTGTAAATAGCTGGCAGCACACGTGAATGCCAAGATCGTTGTGTCAGGCCTGGTGTGCATGAGTGCTGGCGACACTGGAGAGCACCGAGGCCTCAGTTTTCCAACATGACAGTTGCCTTGTGGAGGAAGGATCTCTCCGGACCTGTGGGGTGGACGCAACAAAGTCTAGCAGACTGCCTCCACCAGTGATGTCATTATGGAGGAGGGGATGAGATTTCCAAGAGGATTAAGGCCGTGGTAGGTAGGTAGTGGTGCTCACAGTAACTATTTCGACTTTAGATATGTTGACTGTAATGTGTACTCCCGTGTTTCCGGCCGTTCACACGATAATGGGCGTGCCACTCACTTGTTAGGGGTGGACTGACTTTTGTGAGCTGCTGGATGACATTACGGTAGCTGATGCATCCATCTTGGCTGCGAAGCAAACGCACGTCAGCTCAAGGCGGAGTTGTGCAGATGCTGACAAGAGGTACGGTGAAGACCCTCCACCATCTTCTCGGCGTGTGTGTCTGTCCGCGCCTCCTCCTCCAATTGTCCACGCTTGTGTTTCAACACAAACTCTCTCCGCTGACGCTGTCGGCCTCCGCACAGCCGGCCTCTCATTCAGCGGCTCGTTCCGTCCACAGCGGAAGCCGAGGCGGCCGATATCGTCCACAGAGTTGCTGTGATGCTCCGCCAGAGAATGGCAGGATTTCCCAGTGAGCGAGGAAGTGCTCCGGCTTCCCCTCGGTAATTGAAAAGAGCTGACAAGGCATCCTGGGATGTGTTTGTTTATTGGTCTTGCTGCCTCCAACTCAACACCAAAATTGACATGTGAATATTTATAACCTGGCCAACGAAAGACTCTCTGCTCGCTTGTTGCTCTCTTTCATTGCACGTGAACGCTCTCCAGCGGTTCGAAGGACTTGCGTGGCGCATGGCTGAGGTTGTAGCCCTCAT
Source organism: Oostethus manadensis (assembly GCA_024372805.1). Taxonomy (NCBI): domain Eukaryota; kingdom Metazoa; phylum Chordata; class Actinopteri; order Syngnathiformes; family Syngnathidae; genus Oostethus; species Oostethus manadensis. Next base: position 365,459 of record QODF01000082.1, read on the forward strand.
GGGCTGTCCCTCTTCATTATTTTGAGCTAACTCAAAAGGCTTTGGCATGGGGGGGGTCTGTGCAGCATCTCTTCTGTTGTGCATTCAAGGCAGGACAAATGGAGCTCTTTATGCGTCCTGCACATAGCAAGCGTGCGTGTAGCCTAGCAGAAGTCAAAGTGGACGACCCTGTCAGAGACCCCTCAGATCCCCTCAGCCTCCAGTCTCTTGTCCAGCATCCTGCTAATGTAGTTAGCTGCTCCCTAATGAGGGGGAAATCTCATTAATATGCCGCACAGCTGGGCCCAATAACCAGTGGGGATGGCGGTAATCAAATCTCAGAGGTCTAACCCAAAGCTGAACTGCAGCGGCCGAGCCCAGACGAGAGTCTGGAGCCTCCTTCAGATTGCCGTGCGCGTGCAGTCTCTCAGTCGCGATTCCCTTTCCAGTGTCTGAGGCTCGCCAGGCTTATCCAGCGCTGGAACGACTTCATTATCGTCGGGACGTCCCGCGCACGCGTAGGCGGAGTCATGCGCTTATTGTTTTAGGAAGACGTGGCCGTGCTTGCATCCAGCGCTCCACCCCCCGGCCCGCAGCGAGCGCGCTTGTGGCGTGGATGTCAGGAACTGCTCACACGTGAATGTCATTAAATCACAGTTTTGAGGGCAGCCGCTACATGGAGCCGTCATGCTATCTGGGTGGCACACGGTGAGGATTCTCATGCCGTGAGGTTAAGAGAATGAGAGATTTTGTCGTGTGTTGGTTCAAACCCCAAGCGATCGCAGAAAAGGTGATACGTGAACGAGCTCTTCCACCATTTTTTTAGCGAAAAGAACGCACCAGGGGCTTGGGAGGGAAAAAGGCCAGTTGGCTCACACAATTGTAAAAAGAAGTTAACCGCTGCCAAGCTCCGTATGGATCCGACTGCAAGTCGGAAAAAGGCAGGATGTCTTATATTTGTTGCAGGTAGTGTCACACGACTCGCGCGTCCGAGCTTTTCTTCCTTCATTCACGCACACCGGGAAGGAATAACACGGTGAGAGAAGAAACGCCTGAAAGGTTTGCCGGGGCTAGTCATAGGACTGCCTTGTGTTAGCAGGCTTTGTTGTTAGAACATCAAAACAAGGAAAGCTGCTGTAGTGCAGCCGGGTGCATACCTCTCGTGCTAAAAGCCAAAGAAAAAGCAGACCTACAGTCATTCAGTGGCAGTTTGCTGCACAAGCGCCGGCGAGGCAGCCCAAAATCCTCTTTGCATGACGGGAAATGCGGCTCGTGTACGGGACAAACACAGCGGCTCGCATGCAAATTGTGCAGTTTTCCAACGAAGAATGGATTTTTTATCAGCGAGTTCTGCTTTCTCCCGTCCACGTCGTTTCCCGGGGCCAAAATGTTCGCCTTTTAGTCTTTCACCAACACACTCCCTGCCTTGTGACTGTTGGCAACCCTTGAAGGTTTTTGCAAGGCTTCGCGGGCTCGCCGTGAGTCACTTCCTCCACTGATGACCGTGTGGTGCTCACAATAGGCGGTGTGGATCGGAGCGTGCGGTGGAGTTGTGTAATAATGCTGGGACTGGGGAAGAAGGAGCTTCTCTGTCCACAGGCCTGCCATTGTTTTGCTTCATGTCTCTGGCCTGATGGGACTCCAGAAGCCAGCCATTGTGTTTAATTACACTTGCCAGCCCCCACACAGACCCGTGTCCTCGTGTCCCAGATTTCCATGGATGCTCTCATTAAGACTGGCCATTTGGTGTGTGTGTGTGTGTGTGTGTGTGTGTGCGTCCATTGAGGAGATAAGGAAAAGCCTCTTGCATGTGTCGATGCAGATGCCACGTTGATGATGGTGTGGGTGTGGGGCTGGCTGGCACACACTATATGTTTGTCAGCTTCATGTGGATGAATGGCCAGGCGCTCACACTAATAACGCCGCGCTGTAATTAGTCCACATGAAGAGAGGCAGAGGCGGGCTGAAAGCTGTGAATGGCCGCCTGATGATGAGAAACTATGCCATGTTATGTAAGGCGTGCTCTATTTAGCTTGGATTTGTTTGACGTGGGTGTGTGGTGACTGCGTGGCCTAGTGGCATGGGCGCTGTGGGCACCGAATGACACCCACAGAGCTGCCGTGATCGGCAAAGGACGGTCTCTCCCTGCCTGCAGACTGTCCCGTTTGGCCGTCAACAGACATCATTTAGCCGCTCCCCATTCCCATCGGTTCTGCTCGCCTCATTGGCCTACCGTTGCCCGTCCGGTGCAACTCGGTCATGTGTGTTTGTTCAAGTCTTGACACACACGCATGAGTATCACATGACCTCCAAATGTCGTAATAACGACGCAGCCCTGATCGGGTGCCGCGTTGAGTGCTGCGACAGGACCTTTGTTGCTTTGTTTGACGGGCGGGCGTTTTCCTGACACAGGAAAAGTGTTGAACAGGCAGGGTCTCAGTGTGCACGGCTTGCGTTCATCTCTTTTTCCTACTTCCAGGAAAGACTTCAGCAGATCTGGGCATCAGGTTGGTTTATTTTGGTTGTGGTGAACATAATCTCTTCTCCGTGCACCATCTGCCGCATGGACATGGAGGTTGGCAGGCGAGCTGAGACTTGCGCGTGGACAACACACACAGATAGGGGAGGTGTGCTCGCCGCATCCCGGCTGCTTGTGGCCGAGAATCTAGCGCGGTTGTACGCTTCGATGCAATGGGAGCGTAGTCACGCAGCGAGCGTGGCTTCTACAGGCCCGCCCACTCTGTTAAATATAGATTGGCACAGGCGGGACTTGTCTACTTCCCAAACTCTCCCCATGTTGAGCTGATATTAGGCTGCACAAAAGCCCTGTAGGCACACTTGCTGTATACTGTATACTATAGTGGCATGACTGTGGACTGTACCATGTACTTGGAAAATACTTTGTTTGAAGCTTTGGGAGATGCTTTGCATTTGGCCAAGCCCTCCAGTCAAGTGCATTTACTTCATTCTTATTAGCAAGGCATGTATTTCAATGTGATTTGGTATAACACTGGCTCTGATGTTGTGATTTGAATTTAGTTCATGGGCATCTTTTAGCTGGGAATGACGTGTCTACAGCTGTGTATCTTTGCATGATTTATATTCAATTACCCATAATCATAAACTTAGTAGAAATATGTATTTTAATAGAATGTTGTATTTTCTGCTAGAAATGACTGAAATTACCACAAATATTCCTAAAGTTTGAATAGCCACAGTTTTGTTTTTATATTATTAGTCTTAAAAAGAAGTGATGGCTGATTTTCCTGATTAGAATTGCGGTAAATGTTGGCGCCTATCCCAGCAGAGGCGGGGTACACTCTGGACCGGTCGCCAGCCAATCACAGCGCAAATCTGAACAACCATTTGCACGCGCATTCATACCTACGGAGTGGCTAACATTCATAACTTGTAAAGCTTTGGGACTCCAGTGAACCACAGTGAGAGCCATTATTTACATAAGGTGAAAACATGGAACAGTGGTGTACCTTCCCGGGAATGGGCAACCAAAATGACCCCAAGAGGTCGCAAAAGACCCCAAAACAACATCCATTAACTTGTCTCATTAAGGTCAGTGTTCATGAGTACACAATAAGAAACTGGGCGAAAACAGCCTGCATGGCAGAGTTCCAAGACGAAAACCTTGGAAGGAACATCGGGAGCTTGTCTCAGTTTTACCAGAAACAAATCTTTGGGAAAATACTCTGTGATCTGACGAGACAGAAGTTCAACTTTTTGCAAAGCTTGTGTCCCCTTACGTCTGTCGTGAAAGTAATGCCGCATTTCAGGGGGAAAACACAGCAACAGTAAAGTATGGTGGCGGTAGTGTGATGGTCTGGGACTGGTCTGGGCTACATCGGGACCGGGAAGACTTGCTCTGATTGATGGAACCATGAAATCCGGAAGGAGAATGTCCCGCCATCTGTTTGTGACCTCCAGCTGTAACCAAATGGGGTTCTGCAGCTGGACAATGATCCAAAACCCACCAGCAAGCCCGCCTGTGAATGGCTGAAGAAAAACAAAATGAAGACCGGCTGTGGCAAGACCTTAAAAAGGCAGTCCATGCTGGAAAAGCCTCCAGTGTGGCAGAATTGCAACAATTCTGCAAAGATGAGCGCCGGGAGACTCGTTGCAAGCAAACGCTTGATTGCAGTTGTTGCTGCTGCGGAAGGAAACTGCCACATTTGACCAGGAAGTGGATTATATTTTCCGAGGGCTGGACTGACATCGTTCCAAGTAATCCCGCTGAATGAAAGTGAGCGACCTTGGTGGCCTACTTCCAAGTGCTCACCATGCTCAAACTGGGATTATGGCATTATTTGTCCGGTGCGGGGCTGTGCCGTGAATGCGTGCGTTTTTCCCGTCCTTGTTTTGACGCACAGGAAATCGAGGTCAAAGGCCAAGACATGTTACACGGCGATAACTCGCTCCGTTGGAAAGCATTCAAAACATGAATGTTTGTTTTCACCAATTTGCTATTTAACCGCCTTTTGTTGGCCGTTGCGGAGAAAAAGCGCAAACAGCCTCGTCTGCAGATGGCTTTTTATCCGTGATGTCGAGGAGCGAGTCCCTACGGGAGGCTCGATTATATAAGGAGAACTGCAGGCCACGTATCGGAGGGAAGCACCGTCTTTGAACCCGGCCAGCGATGCGCTTCTTCTCATCAAGACATCGCTTTGGCTCCAAGGGGAAGAAACTGCATAGACTGGCTCACTATTGCTTTGATGGTGTGTGTGTGTGTGTGTGTGTGCGTACCCTGACAGGGTCCTGTCAAGGTGTGCGCATCAGCTGGTGCACGGGTGTTTATGGATTAAACGTGTGCTGTCTGACAAGCTGGCGCTCACCAACCCCCTGGTGTTTTTCTTTCTTTTCCGCTCTCCGCAGCGATAGAGACGCAGAGCACCAGCTCGGAGGAGATAGTGCCCAGCCCGCCCTCGCCTCCCCCGCCGCCCCGCGTCTACAAGCCCTGCTTTGTGTGCCAGGACAAGTCCTCAGGGTACCACTACGGTGTCAGCGCCTGCGAGGGCTGCAAGGTGAGAGACTGTCGGCTTTTCTCGGGATCTGCGGAGACGGCGACTCTGCTTCTCCCACGTCGTAAGGCTCATGTGATGTTTTGGAAAGGACTTTTAGACAGGAAGTCTATTAGAATTTTTCCCGAGAGTGGCAACGAAAGAGCGCGAGAGACTGACGACGTGTGTGACGAAGGAATTATGACACTCAATTTTGACACGGAAGAGGAAGATTTTAGTGGATTTACTTCTCCAGAAGATGAATTACTAATTTAAGTAATTTTTTGGTAGGATACTGTTAGCGTGTGTAACGCACTATTTTATTTGCCGTGTTAAGCACGCTATTTAATCAGCCGTGTTACACGCGCTATTTAATCAGCCGTGTTAAGCACGCTATTTAATTAGCCGTGTTACACGCGCTATTTAATCAGCCGTGTTACACGCGGTATTTAATTAGCCGTGTTACACGCGCTATTTAATTTGTCGTGTTACGCTTGCTATTTAATCAGCCGTGTTACACGCGCTATTTAATTAGCCGTGTTAGCATAGCCGTGTGGAACGTACAAAAGCATTTCTTTTATTAAAAGTTAAAAAAAAAATCTGTGCACTCCATATCTAATTTTATGATCATCAAAGAAGATCATGTCCCTCATAGAGAGGATCATGAAGAAGTGTCAGGAAGAAATTTTTGTCAAATCAAAACATGTCCATCAAACCAAAAAATGGATTGGCCATGGAAGAGGCCAAAGGAAGATCTGGAGATTGCTGCACAATGAGATCAAACCTTGCTTAGTTGGTGTTGTTGAGCCTCGCTCGGGCCTCGCTTGAGGCTTGCTTGCTATTGGCTCGTGTGTTTGCAGGCTGACTTACTTGTTGGGACTTTGATGTGAAAAAAGAGTGACGACCACTAACCGTGTTACACTAAAACCAGAAAGGCGAGTTTATTGTCTGACTACGTTAACGTAGTTTCTTGGATTGTCGAAAGACCAGATGTGCTAAAATGGTAGCAAAAACAGCCCAGCCAAGTCCACTTAGGGCAACTGTCCTGTCCACTAAGCACCGTATCCACAAAACCACTTTATTGGATATTCTTCAGCTTTGGTGTATTTCATTGCACAGATGCTAAAACGACCGAGCAGTGTAGCGGAAAAGAAAAGATGCTGCGGAGTGAAATCTATTTCTATTTCTATTATATCAGTCAATATGTACCAAACACTGTTAATGGATTGCCTGCAAGATCAGAAAAATAATCATTTATACATAATAATATATATATATATACAAAAATAATGCATATATATTTGCATATTTCATAATATATTTGCATATACAACTAAGGAAATTCCAAATATTCACACTGGGGGGCTGACTTTACATTTTTCAATGAAAAAATGACTAATCCAATACGCGACTAGTTGAAGGGATAATTGATTCATCATCAATACACTAATTGATTGTTGGAGCTGTAATGCCATGCCATTAGTAAAATTAGCCGCTTTGAGTATTACTGTGGTAAAACACGAAATATACAGACAGAAAATAGTCCGAATGATGAATGGCGAGCTGTTCGGATGAGAATCTGGATGCTGGTGTGCATGATCATTTCCTAGCACCGGAACAGAATCGTAACGGTACTGCCCGTCCAATGGATGGACAGACAGACACGCCAATGCCTTGGCAGAGGTAGTCATCCCAGTTGCTAAAAGCAGCGGCACGAGCAAAGCAGATATGTGGTCGTGATGGTTCAAGCAGCTGCTTGGGTTTTGGGAAGGACTGCTCCTGAAGGTCCATGAACTTATCACATAAAAAGGACGAGCAGAAAGACAATACGACACAAAGATGGCGCAGAGAAGAAGAAAGGAAGGATGCGGGGATGGCGGGGGGCTGCAGACCCGGCAGACGGGGTACGGCTGAACCCAGTGACACCCTAAGAATGATGGCCGGGGGGAGGAGCCCCATAAAGCGCTCACACGAGACCTCCCGACACTCTCTTTCCATCTTCTCTCCGCCAAATTAGCAGCAACTTTTCATTTTCAATGGAAACAAAAAGGACATTTTTAGAGCATCGCGCGCTCGCAGCAGCGCCCGCTCGTAACAACAACATGACGAGCCCCAAATTGGAGCAATTAGCCGATTCTCAGCCTGGATCAAAGTCTTTCTCTCTTTCTTGCTCACCCGTCTCTGAGTTGGCGGCGTAATTAGCTTTCTGCGGCCGGCGATGTACGGCGGGGGACACGAGAGCGGATGTTTGCGCTGATCTGGCCCGGCGGACGTTGGAGAGTTGTGCAGAAAGTGACTCGAAAGGAAGCCGCCACTTTCTGAAGTCGGACTGTCGACATCTCGCACCGGAGCTCGCCCGCATGAAAGCAGCAGCGCCCGCGTCGTTGTACGCTCACGACGGGGGAGTGTTGCGTACGACGAACCGTAAAACCCACAGCAGTCCCGGCTGCGGATCCGTTTGTCAGCCAGAAGTGCCGTCCCCCTCAACATCTGCAGTGCTAATTTGAAAAACTCAGGACGCCTCCGCCTCCGTATCTCTGACTACAGAGGAGATGACTTGGCAAAGCGTGCTCAATAATTCACCAGTACAGGCGTGCCAACGTATATGCTTGTCTCATTGGAGACCGGGGTAAGTTGAGGGTTAGACTTTGCTGCAGCATGCCAAACTACAAAGGCATTTCCTCGGGGCTGCAGCGGAGATAGGGATGGGGGTGCCGAGCGCTCGCTCGCTTGTTGTTTCACTTTGAATGCCAGCGCATACTGCCTGGCATCGCCCTTCTCTTCCCCTTTCAGACCGGAGTGTCAAACATGCATATGTATGGTTTTGCCCTGGGGGCGTAGCAGCAGGGAAAGGAGCATTCCAGCTGGTGAGGCAGGGAAGCGAGAAACGGGATACATCGATTTTGCATTTACTTCGAAGTTTTATACTCACAATGTTTGGAAGCAGTCTGGACTCCAGAGATCAACAAGAGAGCAGAATTGCTGCAAACGTCACAATCTGTTGGTTTTTGACTTTTGCACTGCTTGTGTTGATCCTTATTCTCGTTTTGTCCTTAAAGCCCTCGAAGGTGGCTAAAGACAAAAGGGAAGGAGTGAGGTTCCCCAAGTTGTCAAAATAAGCATGCCAGTTGGCCTGCATCCCTTCAGCCACTCACCTCCATCACTTCATACGTTGGCCTATTTAAGCATCACTTTTAGTGCTTCCAAGTTTAGCTTGGATGAATGAGACTGGGAACATTAAAATGCAACGCCCGGCGATACACCGACCCCGAATGAGACAAAGCAGGTCACGATGGGTCAGCCTGGCACTTTGTGTGGCACAGCAACTTCCAAAGTGGACATCCTGGTGACAGGTGGAGCTTGGACTACATGGTAGCTACTAGAGCGGTGGTGCAGGAGGTAGGACTGCCAGTGGATGGAAACAAATGCTCAAACTCTTTAGGGGGTTCAGTAGCATTGGAGACTCCCTGTTGGAGACCCTGTGATCTTAAAGCTGGACAAAGCGTGGGACAAAGACGAGCTAGCTCTGGCTAGCACCCGCCAAAGAGGCAGTGTGAGCCAGGCAAAATGTGTAAACAAAGATGGCAGAAAGTAGAGTGAGAGTGCAAAGTGAATGATTGTTGGCATAGACATGCATGCTGGCATAGTTGGCTTAGCCCAGTGGGGCGGGCCCCCTGGGGGGGTGGCGTGAGAAGCAGGGAGTACTTTCAATGTTAGTGTAAAGCTGCCAATATGTCCACATTTATTATACTCAACATGCACTGCATGCTGTTGTTTGTACAGTACAGATACATCAATAGATAGTATCAGTAGTCAATAGTCTTTCAAATGGGGGGGGCGACAACATTTCCGGCCCCTGTTGACAGAAAATACCTGCTTAACCTGCGACAAGCTACTGTCAATATTTTACAGACATTGTCATTCTCACGCCAAGGAGGAACAAAGCCCACATCAACACTCTGCTCACACATGCACACGCACACACGTGGCAGACGGGCGACTCCGCCGCATGTTTGTCAAAATAAAGCACCGGGATTTTTGAATTGTTTTCAAACTAATTGTGGTTGATATGTGCTCAAATAATAAGTTCTATGCATTTTCAAGTTTTTTATGATTTACAGAAAGGGTGCAATAATTATTTAGACAAAATTAGGTAGGTGCCTCCCCAACAGAAAAATCACAGCAATATTTAGTAGATCCTCCTTTTGCAGAAATAGCAGCCTCCGAACACTTCCAGTGAGGGTCTGACAGCTGGAATTTCTGAGCTAGCTTTTTGCATCCTTCCCCCAAACCGTGATGTTGAACAATCTTTGTTTTCAGGTCTTTCGACCGGTTGTTCGGAAGCTCCCATGTCGCCAAACTTCAGAGAAGGTGCAACTTGCATCTTGTGACTGGCATGACCTGTGTATGTAGGTCAAGGGTCAGTGAGCTTCCCAAACAAATATTGTGTTCCAATAATGAGTGCTAAAGGTATTCAAATCAATAAAACAACAAGGGTGCCCAAATGTATGCAGCTGCCTAATTGTGTTTGCACACTTTGTGTAAATGCTCAAAACTTCATTTCACTTGTCAGATATGACAGGTCGTCTGCTACACGATATTTTTACCTGGAACTGCTGATCCAAAGAACTTATAAAGGAGAATCTTGAACATGACCGGGGTGGCCAAACCTTTGCAAACCGCTGCACGTGGCTTATTATTGAAGCGTCAATGAGAACATACTGTACTCTACGAGGCAGCCGTTTGGACCGGGTTCTGGAAGGATGAGCACACAGAGTATCGGACCGTTCATTCACGTTTAAAGGCTTGGGTTTCTCCATCAACCGTTAGCGTTTGATGCTTCTCATCGCTCGGCCAGCGCACAAACTATTTCAGCGTCACCGCGTCTGCCGTCACAGAACCGTAACAACTGGAGCAGTGAGGCCCACAGACTGGCACAGCGGCTGCCCGCCGGCATGATTACGTATCATTTGCATATTCTCCATTCAGGTGTGATATCACCCACAAAACCTCACTTCAAAGGTGTGGCGGTGTTTATTTGGTGCCGGCGGTGCGCCACCATCGAGACACACATTCGGGAACATCCGGGACACGTGAGGACACAGCGAGCGTCCGGGAAGCACTCTTAATCTGGCGCCAATGTGAGGGTCACGTGAGAGAGGATGCCTTCGCTTCCCTGTGAACTCCCACACCCTGCACCGGCCCGCCCTCCCACGGGCAACGGGTACGGCAGCAAGGTTGGCAACGGGTACGGAACCCCGGCTTGAGCAGCGTGAAAGACTTGTTCACTGCCGTTCCCTTCCCCGCCTCCCTCTCCTTTGGCACTCATCTCCTCTCGAGCTGCAGGGTGGCTGACAGGCCTGCTGAGGGCTCTTGTCGCCGGGCGGATTAAGCGGCGATACAAAAAGAGGCTTAAGGGCCGCAGGAAGCAATGACTCCTGCAAGAAGAAGGGGGGAGAGGACAATCAAGTGGATCAGGATCCGGCGCTAGCGGGCAGTAAGAGGTCACCTGGGAGGGAGTCGGTCAGTCCCCTGGTGACCTCGGGGTCAGGCTTAGGGCGGCGTCGGATCACACGGGACATGATACACGCACACGCATACACGCTTAATGCTCAGCAGCAGCAAATCTGCTGAAGTGCCACTAGGCAAAGCACAGATGGCGGCATCCGGCCCACACCTTCGTTATTGTGACACCCGTGATATCGGCAGGTATGGTTTGGTTGCGCCGCGTGGAATGTTGGGAAAGGCTTGACAGTGATGTCCTCGGAACCGAGAACAACACGCAGCAACGGCGGGTGGGAGGAGAACGCATTCCGTTTTCCAGTTTGCCAGAGTCGCTCCGGCGAAATATTGAAGGTTTGCGGTGCCGAACGAAGCGTTGCAACCTGACGTCACTCACCCTCCCAGCGAACGCTTCGCACGGGATGCTGCTCCGAGTGCGTGATGGCTGCTTTAGCGTGACAAGTCTGGTTTTGGACTACAGAAAAATCCACACGCGCTCCGACAAGGCTGGCTGTGGTCCCGTGGGCTGGTCTGGAATCGACTGCTGATATTGGAGATGCGGGCTGATCCGTGTTCTACGCCGCTTATTCCCGTGGCCTCATTCCTTCCTTACGTTTGAGACATCGTTTTGTCTTCAAATATTTGAACAACACAGAGATGTTTGTGGGAAAACCGCAACGTCGACCTCGTCCCGCCGGCAGCAATCCGGTCCCGCTCCCACCCTGCCATCGGTAATATTGACATTTGGATTGATCGGCCCGTCCCTGTGGGCCATCCTTTTCCGCCAGTGTTTGGGGTTGCGGACCAGAACCGAACTGGAACACACACACGCACTGCCACTGGGATTCCCGAGAGCGTGAAAGAAAAGGCCCGGTTTGGGACCACCCGCCATCTGTCCGCAGGCGACGCTAATCCTGCAGCACGATGCGGGAGGCGGGTTTCCTAGCTGACCCCGCCCACCTGCTCCTTCACAATGTAACCAGTGTCCCACCGCGCCAGGTCATGCCCACATTGACCCGCTTTGCATGTGTAGCTGGTCTGCAGGAGCCTACCCGACAATGCACCCGCAGAGATGCTACGCCATCCTTTTCGGGCGAGGCATGGCGCACGCCGATGTTTCCTCAAAGTACCGCACGTTAGAAGACTTTTTTGTGATCCGAGAGTGACAACGAGCAGGCTGGGCTGGGGGAGTTCAAGGTTCTGCTGGTGTTTGTCATGTTCCGGAAGGAAACACAGGAAAGGGCTTTTCACGCATTCGTCACGTCGTTTGTCTGCAAAATGGCGGACGGTTGGCTTTTACCGCGTTAACATTTGGAAACAATCCACTCCAGTTGGCGAAAAACCCAGTACCAGTCCGAAGTTTGGACACAGCTTCCCGGTGAGAACTGGGAAAACAGTCAAACATTTGACTGGTGCTGTACATTTTATCAATTTTATTTTCATAGGCTTCATCCCGGGAAATGTTGGTGTAGTGCGCACATTGGTGATGTCATAACTAATAACTAAAAGCAGAAGAAAAAACATTTGAATTCAAAAGAAAATTCCTAAATATGTGTATTTTTTTGTTGCCTCACACGTGATTACATTTACACACACATTATATATCTTGGTTGTTTTCATTTGCCACTCATGTATGTATTGTATGATTATGTATTTGTATATTCTTTCCATTTGTTTTTAGCCTTTAGCTCCCAGATTGGAGCACTTAGGCTGTTGAGGTGCTAAAGCAGCAGCGGGCGACACTTGGAACTGCTGCTGTGCGCCCGCCGTGCCTGGAAGACGCTGGGGCACAGCTGGAAGATAAAAGCGCCCAGTGATCAAGAATTCCTTCCCACGTCGCCGCTAATCCTGCTCTGTCCCTCTCTCCCCCTAACCAGGGCTTCTTCCGGAGAAGCATCCAGAAGAACATGGTGTACACTTGTCACCGCGAGAAGAACTGCATCATCAACAAAGTCACCCGCAATCGCTGCCAGTACTGTCGGCTTCAGAAGTGCCTGGAAGTCGGGATGTCCAAGGAGTGTGAGTATACCCACCATGAGCTCGTCCCAGCTCTTCAGTCCGGCACCTTTTCCCCCGGATAGAGGAAGTCCTAAGCTGCTGCCGCGTCGCTCAGGAGCCCGCTTTGACACACGCCAGTCGAGTTTAATTATGTGGCAAATAACATCCCATAATGCTGCTGTTAGGCTGTCCCGAGGAGCGGCGGCCTGGCAGTGACAGTCAGGGTGACGCCAGGCTTGGCGGGCCCGTGATGAATATGTTCTCACCTAGCAGAAGTGGAAGAGCAGGCGTGTGCCCCCCTGGGGCTGTGTGAAAGCGCGCACGCACACACACGGCTAGACTTGATCAAATAATTGGCAGGCAGCCTGATGATGACATTTTACTCACGACCTCAATGTGTGGATGTGACACATTAGTCCTGATAAACACGCCCACGTTCTAGTCTTGCTATGTAGACGGCGCTTCCTGCCCGCTGTTTACCTCATCTTCCTGCCCCCTGTGGGCGCGGGGGCGCTCCCAATGCCACACCGCTGTGGCTTCCAGTAAAAGAAGTTCTCCTCTGAGCTGCTTACCTTTGAACGGGGCCATTAATCTCGGGGAGGGGATCCCAGCAGCCAGTTTAGGGGGAGATGGGGGGCCATCTAGTGGTGGAAAAGTGCAAGAGCACCAATGGGGCACGTTTTCTGTACTGGGATTCCCATTTGCTTGTCCCATCATTTCTCACTTACTGTGGATTATTGTTCGGATTCATTTTGTGCAAAGTAGCGGCTGTGGTTACCTGCGGGAGCAGCAGATCCAATAATTCTTTGTTACGCAACCAAAGGTAGTTGCAGGTAAGGGAAGGCGCCTTCATTGGACTCGTTGTGTTTCACATTGTGTGTATTGTTCATTGCGTCGTTACCGTTAAGAACCCGCAAGGAGCATTACAGCCACTCGGACTGGGCCGTGTTGCGTTTGCACGCGGCCGTGCTGCGCCCTGGCCCGGATCAGAGCACTGGGACAAGTCAAACGTCCTTAGGTGCGAAGTGAGCCCGAGCGCGTACCATCGGCCCAGCGTGAGTACGACCTTCGACGCACTTCGGCTACTTTCTGTGGTCGTTCGTGCAGATTGCTGAGGTCCGTGTCCTCGGCGGTGACTTTGGCCAGCAAATCAGCGATGGCGAGGAGGAAGAGGCAGGCCATCTGGGCCCGGCGGGGAGCCTCTCTTTGTGCCTGTCACGCACGCCGAGTGCACTCAGCGACACGAATAAACGGCGGCAAAGCCCAACTTTGCCGTGCATAAAGAGGTACCTTCAAACAGCTCGGCCTTAAGGTGGAACGGGCACACAGAAGGTGGACCTCCTGCTTGCAGCCAGGGGGGCGTCTGGGTGACCTTGTGTCCGCGGGCAGACAGCTCCAGACGACAGCAGCGGGCCCGCAGCCAGGTGTCGTTGCCAAGGAGGACCGGGCCGGGTGGCGAAGAGGTGGGGTGAAGGCTTATGGGTAATATGCGTTCATTCTGGTGTCAGCTCTGCATCAGGGACGTTGTAGATTTATGCTTCCAACTCCCAACAAGGAGGCCAAACAATTTCTCACTGCAAAACGATGACGACCTTGCAGTGTCTACAGTGCGGACGTCAGGAGTCCAGACCTCTTGTGGATGGTTTGCAGTCCTAAAACAACAACACGGTCTTTTTGGGAAGCTTTTATTACCTTGGTATTGCCTTCTTGCACTTTTGTTATGTTTTTACATGATTGCCTTGGCTGCAGTAAAAGGACATAAACGTTTAGTTGCCTAAAATCTAAGAGAGATAATCAATACCTTCAGTTTATGGTCTTCCGGTGACGTCGTCAGCATATATGCTGTGGCCATGTCTGCGTAGTTTGCGTTGTTTTTTTGCCCTGAAAGGCATAATTCATCTTTCTTTTTGGGAAATGCTGTTAATGTTTTTGTCTGGAATAGATTCCTATGCTAAAAAAGTCCTCAGCTTTAAGCGCAGTATTTTGTTTTTTAGTGTCTGATCTGTTTGTTGGAAGGAGTTCATGAGCAAAGCGGCGGTTGGACTGCGAAGCAAACAGTGCCATCTACTGGCCCGGCATGTGCCCTGCAGCTCTGCTACGTGGATACAAAAATCCTACAATCATAGCAAATAAATAAGATGCAGGATAATAAAAGCAGCTCATTTGAGATGCAAACGGAGTATGCAGTCTGGCATAATGGGAATACTTTATCCAGAGCCTTTTAGATCTCGGAGGTTTCTAAATCTTCCTAAATACTGCATGAATATATAAACGTGTCATGGCAGAAAAACGATTAGAATTCTGACAAAGGTGACCATTAGATGTATATGCACTGTGTGTGCGTGCGTGTGTATATATATTGATATTCATTTTCTATGCCGCTTATCCTCATTAGGGCCACGGGTATGCTGGAGCCTATCCCAGCAGGCTTTGGGCGGGAGGCGGGGTACACCCTGGACTGGTCGCCAGCCAATGGCAGGGCAGACAAACATTCACAGTCTAATGGACAATTTAGAGCGGCCAATGAAGCTAACATGCATGTTTTTGGAATGTGGGAGGGAAGCGGAGTACCCGGAGAAAACCCACACACACACGCACGGGGAGAACATGCAAACTCCACACAGAGATGCCCAACGGAGATTCCAACCCTCAACCTCCTGACTGTGAGGCCAACGTGCTACCCACTCAGCCAACGTGCGGCCACATATTAATATTATGTTTCTAATTACTAAAAATTTCGATTGTTTAGTTTTTGCTGAGACTCCCTGGTTGGTTTCTGAGATAGTTAAAATGCTGCCACGTGTAGGATGACGGTGCACGGCTGTCTGCTAGCCCTAGGCGGTGAAAGCACCACGTGAAGAGGAGACGGCACGGAGAATCTAGTGCAACTTGGAGACCGAAGAGGGCGTCAGAGGGAGAGGAAGCGGAAGCGAGAGAAAGTCGCCGTCCGCGGCTGCAGCAACGTTGACATTTTTATCTTTTCATTGGCTTTCGTCGGCGTGATGGACGAGCTGCCAGGGCTTTCATTTTCTTCCCTCCAATTATCGCCCGCCTCTTGGTGTCACGCGCGCACACACCGAGAGGCGGTAACAGCAATTGCCTACCAACGGGAATCCAAGATGAGAAGAAGGGTTGAAGGATGGTTCCGTGTGTACATCGTTTCTGCAACAGAAGAGCGGCCCTGCCAGCAATGCTGATGTCGTATTTGACACGCACACACAATCAAATCCAGAGAAAAGGCACGTCTCCCTCATCCTCCCCCCCCCCCGCGAGTGTTATTGCAGGCGGCAATTCCGCGTGACAGCCCACCAGTCATGTCTAATAGATCTTTAACGACTTCATCAAATTGTCTTGTGCGGCTTATGATCACACGGCCAATTTGTCGGTGCGGCTAATGGCCCTATGCCAGGGATGCCCCGCTTTTATTTGGGGGATTCAACGAGCAGAACAGGCTTGGACCCGAATACGCCGGCGCGGCTCCTCTTTGCTGCGGCGGTCCTGGTGAGGGATTTGTTCTCCTCCTTTTGCATACTGTGTAATGTTTTCTGATTGGTCACCCTGACGGCACCGGCGGCGCTAATCCTGGATCTTAGCAATAACACACTGCATCATCGGGCTCCCCCGTCCAAGCCGCCTCCGCCCTTTCCGTCCCCCCGGGCGGGGAGGCCTGTCCGCGGGCTGATGAATGAGCCACGCCCCTCTGTCGCCGTCACCGATCTCCCGTCGGCTCGAATGTTCCGGGTCGTGATGGTCAAGGTTGGGATTAAAACTGGGAAATTTCAGCTACAGAGGGGGGCATCGGGGAGCCTCTGGGCAGAGGAGATGAGGAAACAGGGAGTGATTGCACGCACTTTTTGGCTGCGGATGTAACTCTGTTCTCCGTGGCACGTTAAGAGGGAATGTGTTGTTTAACAGAGAGAAGCGGGGAGGCTCTGCCAACCGCACCCTCTTGAAAGCATTACAGGCGGGGAATTTGTCATATTATGTTATTAGATTAGCCAGGGCCCCCTAAGGAAAGCCGGGGTTGTTTGTCAGTCTGCTAGACGCCTCCGTCCCCCGCTGCTATTCATCATCGGCACCCCATCCCTCCCGAGCCACCCACGCGCGCACGCAGCAAAACCCCACCTCGTTTGGGAACGCTCAGGGAGGAAATGGAGGACGGCTGTGATGGCGTTCCAATGCTACACACCCGGCCTCATGTTTTGGCATCCGGGCTGTGTGCCAGCCCGCGTGGCCTGCAGCAAACCAGCATCCGCCCAACAGCGGGACCTTCACGAAGCGACTCATACACCCGCATAGCGTCCGGCTTTTGATGGATTTCAGAAATCTCCTCTTTCGGGAAATGTCTGTGTTATCGTGCAGCCAAACGGGGTGCCTAACAAACGATCGAGTGCCCAAAAGAGCGTCCACGCAACGGTGCCTCCGTTTCTCTGAAGAATGGATGCCCGAGCCGCCGCATCCGGCTCCTCTCGATGCGGGAGGAGCAGCGGTTCTGCTCCGAGTCTCTCCAGGATGACGGTGCTTCTCACCCTATCTCTAAGGGAGAGCCCAGCCACCCTGCGGAGAAAACCCATTTCCGCCGCTTGTACCCGCCATCTTGTCCTTTCTCCAACTAAAAATCTATTCACTTTACTTTCCAACGGAAATAAGTTTGCTTAGCGGGTTTGGAAACATCTTTATTTTTCTCAAGCTGCTGCGCCTCCGCCCAAGCAGTTGACATAGCGAATGAGACAAAAAGGACTGCAGTACTGGGCTGCAGCCAGCAGAGGCGCTGTTGCGTCATCCGGAACTGCTTTGTCTGCCCAAAGCCCGGTTTATGCTCCTGATTTGGGGTCCATAGCCACAATTTTCTACCATTTTTGTTTCAGTTGTGTAACAATCTTCATTCCCATTTTTGTTTTCTCTGCAGCGGTGAGGAATGACCGGAACAAGAAGAAGAAGGACGAAAAGAAGCAAGAATGCACGGAGAGCTACGTGCTGAGTCCCGACACGGAGCAGATGATCGACAGGGTCCGCAAGGCGCACCAGGAAACGTTCCCCTCCCTCTGCCAACTGGGCAAATACACTACGGTCAGTGGCTGACGGCGTTTTTACCAGAAGGTTTACACTCAGCTGCCTTCAATGTCTTCATTTGGACAGAGTAACAGTTCCGAGCGACGTGTGTCCCTGGACGTGGACCTCTGGGACAAGTTCAGTGAGCTGTCCACCAAATGCATCATCAAGACGGTGGAATTCGCCAAGCAGCTTCCGGGCTTCACAACGCTCACCATCGCTGACCAGATTACCCTGCTCAAGGCCGCCTGTCTGGACATTCTGGTGAGAACAAGCGAGTGGAGTCCGCTGAGAAACAGCTTGCCTGGGATGAAAGCCCACAGCTGGCTCGTGAGCGCACATCTCAAATATTCATGATGCTCAATGTCAGAATGTCCTACTTTGAAACAGCCGCACTCAGAGCTCGTTTTCTTTATTGGCGTCTGTCCCTATGCAGCTTGCTGTAGTTCTGTATGGACTTGTTTCATCGTTGGGATTGGGATGGCTGATGTAGTCAGGTTTAAAACGCTAGTCAAAGATCATCTATAGGGCCGGAGCATTCTGCTGTTTAAAACGCTAGTCAAAGATCATCTATAGGGCCGGAGCATTCTGCTGTTTAAAACGCTAGTCAAAGATCATCTATAGGGCCGGAGCATTCTGCTGTTTAAAAGCTAGTCAAAGATCATCTATAGGGCCGGAGCATTCTGCTGTTAAAAACGCTAGTCAAAGATCATCTATAGGGCCGGAGCATTCTGCTGTGTTTAAAACGCTAGTCAAAGATCATCTATAGGGCCGGAGCATTCTGCTGTTTAAAAGCTAGTCAAAGATCATCTATAGGGCCGGAGCATTCTGCTGTTTAAAACGCTAGTCAAAGATCATCTATAGGGCCGGAGCATTCTGCTGTTTAAAAGCTAGTCAAATATCATCTATAGGGCCGGAGCATTCTGCTGTGTTTAAAACGCTAGTCAAAGATCATCTATAGGGCCGGAGCATTCTGCTGTTTAAAAGCTAGTCAAAGATCATCTATAGGGCCGGAGCATTCTGCTGTTTAAAACGCTAGTCAAAGATCATCTATAGGGCCGGAGCATTCTGCTGTTTAAAAGCTAGTCAAAGATCATCTATAGGGCCGGAGCATTCTGCTGTTAAAAACGCTAGTCAAAGATCATCTATAGGGCCGGAGCATTCTGCTGTTTAAAAGCTAGTCAAAGATCATCTATAGGGCCGGAGCATTCTGCTGTTTAAAACGCTAGTCAAAGATCATCTATAGGGCCGGAGCATTCTGCTGTTTAAAAGCTAGTCAAAGATCATCTATAGGGCCGGAGCATTCTGCTGTTTAAAACGCTAGTCAAAGATCATCTATAGGGCCGGAGCATTCTGCTGTTTAAAAGCTAGTCAAAGATCATCTATAGGGCCGGAGCATTCTGCTGTTAAAAACGCTAGTCAAAGATCATCTATAGGGCCGGAGCATTCTGCTGTTTAAAAGCTAGTCAAAGATCATCTATACGGCCGGAGCATTCTGCTGTTTAAAAGCTAGTCAAAGATCATCTATAGGGCCGTAGCATTCTGCTGTTTAAAAGCTAGTCCAAGATCTTGGTTGTGGCTTCAGAAATGCCAGTCGAACTGAATCAGGCCGGTCTGACGTCATTCGTGGAACAATCCTGGTTTACTTCACTAACATCTCGTATGTGCAGATACTGCGGATCTGCACACGCTACACACCAGAGCAAGACACCATGACTTTCTCAGATGGACTCACACTAAACCGAACCCAGATGCACAACGCCGGATTCGGGCCCCTCACCGATCTGGTTTTCGCCTTCGCCAACCAGCTCATCCCGCTGGAGATGGACGACGCAGAGACCGGCCTGCTAAGTGCCATCTGTCTGCTGTGTGGAGGTACGCACTACTCATCATGCCGGCATGGAGTTGGTGTTGTAAAGCTATGCTCTCAAAGCGGGGTGTGCCAATTGGCACCGAGGTACGTGAATAAAAATGAAAACCAATCAGCACTGAAGAGTCACAATTACGAGTGCGCCTGAACGTCACACAGCGCAGTCTAAACAAAAAGGAGCATGAAGTTCTTCCATTGCAAGTTTGATGATTACGTTGTGGGTGTTTAATCCATCCACCTTCTATGCCACTTCAGTCGGGGTGCAGGGGTATGCTGGAGCTTATCCCAGCCGAGGGGCGGGGTACACGGTCTCCAGCCAATCACAGGGCACATACAGACAAACAAACATTCACACTCTAATTAGAGCGGCCAATGAAGCCAACATGCATGTTTTTGGAATGTGGGAGGAAAGGGGAGTACCCGGAGAAAACCCACACACACACGGGGAGAACATGCAAACTCCGCACAGAGATGCCCAACGGAGATTCCAACCCTGAACCGCCTGACTGTGAGGCCAACGTGCGACCCACTCGACCACCGCGCAGCGCGTCGGCGCTCATGTCAAACTTCAATAAAATACAAACGTTGTGAAGCCGAACTGACTACGGTATATTAATAATTAGGCATCTTTAAGTTTAAAAAGTGTGTGCATAGCTCCAAGTCAAACATCTGAAGGGGTGCTCCACTGAAAAGTCTGGGAACCGCTGTTGTAAAGCTTCCAGCCCCATCTAGTGGTCTTTCATGCTCATTGCTGTAATGGAAGTGACCTGTTTTGTGTGCCTCCAAACAGATCGTCAAGACCTGGAAGAAGCGGATAAGGTGGATGTCCTGCAGGAGCCCCTTCTGGAGGCACTGAAGATCTACGTGAGGAAGAGGAGGCCCCACAAACCACATATGTTCCCCAAGATGCTGATGAAGATCACTGACCTGAGAAGCATCAGTGCCAAAGGTACCCAGCACACTTTTTGGTTTCCACATAATAAAATATCAAAGATGGAGGACAGATTGAGCATGACCACTGGCGCTCCAACCCAGTTAGGTTTTTCCCATTTCTCTTCTCATTTTATGGCCATACGAAATGGGAAGTGTGAGATTTCACATTCATTTGAAGCTACCAACTGATGAGCAGCACTTGAACAATAGCGGACAATGACAATGGAATGCTTAAATAACAACAAAAGTGGATATTTCATACGTGTGTCACGAGGCACCCGGTTTGCGAGTATAAATATAATACGACAATCTTCTGGTATCATTTCTGCTACATAACACTCTCAATGTATGTGCTAACGGCCCCGCCTCTCCCCACTGAGACAAAGAGACAGAAGGGCTCAATCCGTTCGTGCCGTTGTCCTACGGAACAAACACGGCCAGGAGCTGAACCCAATGCACAGAGTGAACCCTCTTCCTGCCCGTTTGGAGGCTGACAAGTTCATTTTCATGGATTGTGTGACGAATTTATGATCGTCCCGGGCCCGGGGCCCCAAACACAGCAAGTCATCGCACCTTTTAGTCTCGCAAGGTCCGCTTGACCCCGCCTACAATGAAAAGCATTTTCTAGCAAGCATTTTGACTGACAAGTGTGAGCATGTCAGCAATGGCAACATCCATTTCTTAGTGGGAGGGAAGGGAGGCTCGCGCAAGAAATCACTCCTTTAGCTGTACAGATGGAGAGAGAGGCGGGTCACGTGTGTTGTGCCTATGCAGGGTGGTAGTTCAGTGCCTTGCTCAAGGGCAGCTACTGAAGCACCGTGTACGTTTCACATCGCCGAGGCTAATGTGTGTGGCTTCCCTTCACAGGGGCTGAGCGCGTCATCACCCTGAAAATGGAGATACCAGGCTCCATGCCGCCCCTCATCCAGGAGATGCTGGAGAACTCAGAGGGCCTGGAGAGCGGGGCTTCGGGGGGCCGACCCTGCAGCACCCCTCCAGGCAGCTGCAGCCCCAGTTTGTCTCCGAGCTCCGCCCAGAGCAGTCCGGCCACACAATCGCCGTAGCAACGGCCCACCTTGTTCTTGTGTAAGATCAAACGAACGCCGGTCAGTTTCCTCCTTCAGCGGACTAAAAAGGAGGGCCCAAGGAGGCCTTGACTGCTGATGGATGGAGACTGGCAGAGCCCGCCTCCTTCCTCCTCCTGGTCTGCTTTCCCTCACACGGTTACGGTGAGTGGAGGTGTGGCCGGGGCATGCTGGGACGCCGCCAAGAGACCACACCGTAAACACTGCTGATGACTCCTCTTCCTCCTCCTCCTCCTCCCGCCAACGCTGCTCCTCCATCTTGATGTGAATGTGACGCAGCAGATAGGAAGCGAGAGCGGCTGGGGCGAGGACAATGCATATTTGACAAACACCAGACACTTTTTGTCGTCGTCGTCGTTGCAGACTCCGAGCTGGGGACAGACCCTCCTCCACCTCCTCAAAGACTTGGGGTCTTTTCTCTTTTTCCAGCTTCAAAACCCAGATTTTGTACACAAAGATATATATAAATATAGAGAAACTTAAGGAACTATTGTGATGGACGGGATGGAAGGCGCGTCGCAAGGACATGTTTTCTGAGATTAGGAATTGTTGTACTCTCTCACTGTTTTTATCCGTCACCAGGAAAAGGTTTCCGTTTGATCACACGTGTACGTGACTCCATCAAAAAGAAAAAAAGCAAAGGCGGATGACATGTTGCAAGTCCACACACACACACGCGATGGTAATAATAATAATAATAATGTGCACAGAAAAGAAGCGGCATCTTTCCATCCAGCAAGATGGAGACGTGATTGTATGGACCCGCTTGTGTGATATGCTCACGGGTCCTTCCAGCAAATCGACTGAATGAAGCTTCATCATCAAGGTGTGTTTTAGGTAGCCTTTGACTTGGTGTATATAAGCTGTATTCATTTCTTCACAACTATGAAGAGTTTTAGGCTTCACGTGACTTTTTTAAGAGTACCTTTTATGGGTTTGTGATTCAAGGAAATACATTTTGAGCACACTTTACTGAAGGAACTGGTTTCGTGTTTGGGTCCTACTAAGTGTAGGGCGGACCCTTTGCCGCCCCCCGCGTGTGTTCATGACTCCAGTAGCACTCCGGCTTTTGTTGGCATCTTTATTTTGGGCCATGTAGCAAAGGGTTTTTGTCTAAGTGCGCGGATGCCACTTGTAGCTCGGCGGGCTCGGGTTTGCAGCGTGAGAGTTCCAATGTGAAGAAAGGCGTACTGTAGACACTGTATTCCAACACACACGAGTGATTCCCGGGAGTCACTGATTGGGTCAGTAATGAGTAGAGTGGCAAGAACTGACTGTGCCCCCCCACCCTCCACCGTTAGAAAGACTAACCCTGCACCCTGTGATCACTTTACGCCAAAACGCCTTCACTTACATCAGACCATCGTTACTGTACACACGCCAACGTCTCAGGAAGGAATCATTTTGTATGCTTGGCCTGCCCATTTCTATGTTTTCTACTGCACTCCCCTCCATCTCACACACACACACACACACACACACACACACACACACTGCTACTGAGCCCCCAACCTTTCCTTCACGACCCCGCCCCCACCGTGCACACCCACTGAAAGGCCCGGCGACACCGGTATGCTGCTTTTCTCATCGCTTTGGACTTGCCCGAAGGAGCGCTCAACACGCCTGTCTCTCCTCAGCTCATCTGGACTAGACGCACCCGTCAGTTGGAGATGTGTGGAATATGTGTTGCAATTTTGGCAAAACTATCAAGGGACTTTGAGGAAAAAAGGAAGGAAGAAAACAAAAAAGATATATAAAAAAAATAAAACCAACATTTAATAATAAACCGATGTGTTGGTGTGTGTTATTCCCTGGTCTTTCGCAACCACCTGGGTGTCCCTGAATGCATCGCAGCCATGGACAGAAGAGCACTACTAACAGTGGAAATCTAAGGAAGTTTTAAAAAGTGCTTATTTTTTTAGCAAAACAGATTCTTTGTCAAGTGCTTTCCATATTAGCTTATTGAATTAGCACATTGGACAGCGCATAACTTAAAGCAATGCACACAAAAGGCTGGAAATTGGGCCTGTGCTGTTTACTTTTCTGACTAACACGCCACATGGCGTGCGCTCATTAAACCCCATTAGTCCCACTGACTTGAAATTTCCCTCAATGTGCGCTACAAAACACTCCCTGTACCTTTGGGCTGTTTTGCAGAACTTTACCACACAGTTTTGGGGACTGACCGGGAAGTTTTATTCTGTGAGGAGAAAACGGGTAACCTTGGCGGTCCAGATGGCTTCCAACGTTAAAGGCATGGCAAGGAGATCCCACCTGAGATGTTTTCTACCTGGCAGAGTGAAGGGGGGGTCCGTCATGACGTGGGGGGCTTTTTCATTCAGCGGAACACGGGAGCTTCAGGTGGTGCAGGGGCGTCAAACGGCGGCCGGTTACGTGCAGATGTTGCAGCGGGCATCCCTCCTGACTCGTGAGGGTCTTCGTCTGTGGGGTTTGCTGCAGTTCACAGTGCTTGCTTGACCAAGGACTTCTCTAAAGAGAATTACGTCACACTTTCGGACCATCCTGCATGTTCCCCTGATTTCATAAAGGCATATTTTAATCTGAAATCCCGTAGAGAACATTTGGGGATGGATAGCAATTTTTCAACTGTCTTAAGATTTGGATCAGGTCTTGTATGTCCAATTTGCACAGGAGAGGTTGAAAGATGTGGCCGCCATCCAGCAAAACATCTTTGCAGGGAGTTGGCGAAACACAGCAACTAACTGTCCAAAAGCAGCATGTCTCCCAAAGCACAGGGAATGTGCACGCACAGGGACACGCCACTCATGCCATGTGGAGGAAATAGGAAATCAAAATGCCAAATGACTGTATATAGACGACATTCGAAACAAAAAGGCCTGAATACAAAGTACACCTTATTTGTTGGCATTTTTGCACAGGACCATTCTTCACAAACAAGAATGTTTTTTTTTATGCTGCATGGCTGATTACAATATGTACGTTACGTTGTAAGTATAATGATATCGCAATACTAAACACTACACGTCTAAATTGCAACATGTCCTTTGAGCAAGGCAACCAATCCGCGTCAAAAGAGACATTCAGCGACGCCGTAGCAAAGCGGCATTGGTGGGAATTACCTGTCTGGCCCCGCCTACTGAGGGTGGCCACTTTTCGACCAATCAGAATCATTCGCGCGGCATTTCAAATGATTTCAAACCACCAGCCTACTACTGAAGCAGTATCGCTACGAGACATTCGTAAACAATATAGTTCCTATCACCGAGTGTGAGCTTTTTGGACCACCTTAAGCCATATTTATAGTTTTATTTCAAAACGAACCTGGTGAAAATCAGCCTCAAGTTAAAGGTAATGTGTCTAATAACGTCGTATTGTTGAGTTTGTAGGGCGCGGCGGAGGGATACTCCAACCTCGCGCTCAGAGAGAAGGGACGCTGCCTTAGCCCGAAGTGGTTAACTTTAGTAACGAGTCGCCCGCCGGCCCGCCACTAGCGGGACTATTTAGTGGTTTTTATTTCAACACGACATGATATTCACATTTTATTAAACGTTTCTTCGATGGATGGTGAGGCGTGTCGCTGAAAGAATCCAGGTAGGTCTCCAGATAATTAACTAGCTCCGTGTAATTCACTTCGACGCCACGTGTATGGTAATGTCAGTTTACTGTAATGGCGGAAAGCAGGAACGCTAATCCACGTTTGACTCCAACAAGTGTGTTTGCCAGCGTCAAGGGGAACGGCGCCACAATGCCACTGCACGGGAAAATAGTCGTGATTAAACGCAGCGGAGGAGATGGGACGGAATTTCCTCTCATGACGTCGTGCTTATTTGGAAGGTAAGTTTTCAAAAAAGCATGGCTAATCATTTCATTCGCTCGCTGTAACCTTAAGCATTACTTTTTCACCTCGTGTGTCTGCTGTTTACGACGTGCACTTTCACATGCTCATATGAATCAAACATTTAATAATAGTTTGAACAGAATTGCTAACCCGGCCTATTGGATTGTTTTATCTTGCATGCGTAATCGCACTTGTCCAATAAAGCTGGTTCTGATTGGTGGAACAGAGTCCGCCATGGTAGCTAGCGGGCGGGGCTAGGCGGCCAATAGAGACAGAAGTAGACAGTCTAAATAACAGTACTTATACTCTGTGATGAAATTGATTCATTTTATTTACTGGACACAATGAATTGATACGTATGTGTAAAAACTGTATAATACTGCAGAAATGTACATGATCTACATGTAGATGTCAATAAAAACCCAAGTAGCAGTATGAAAGAAACTTTTTGCTTCTGTATTTGACTTTTACCTTCATTACAGTGTCACCAATGCTTATTAATCAATCAAGCATTTAAAATAATAATACATCATAATTGTAATTCGTAAAATAATAAATCAAAATTCATTCATTCATTTTTTATACCGCCTTTCCTTATCAGGGTCGCGGGGATGCTGAAGCCTATCCCAGCTGGCTTTGGGCGGGAGGCGGGGTACACCCTGGACTGGTCGCCAGTCAATCGCAGGGCACATATAAGACATACAACCAGTCACACTCACGTTCATACCGATGGACAATTTAGAGCAGCCAATGAAGCTAACATGATGTTTTTGGAATGTGGGAGGAAAGCGGAGTACCCGGAGAAAACTCACACACACACGGGGAGAACATGCAAACTCCACACAGATGCCCAACGGAGATTCCAACCCTGAACCTCCTGACTGTGAGACCAACATGCTACCCAGTCAC
Organism: Oostethus manadensis; assembly: GCA_024372805.1. Taxonomy (NCBI): domain Eukaryota; kingdom Metazoa; phylum Chordata; class Actinopteri; order Syngnathiformes; family Syngnathidae; genus Oostethus; species Oostethus manadensis. The sequence continues at coordinate 391,616 of QODF01000082.1, forward strand.
CCACCGTGCGGCCCTAAATATAAAAAAAAAATGAATTTTTAAAAATATTTTTTTCATATAGCATTACTAATGCTTACCAAGCAACATTATTATAAACTATTCAGTATCTATAATTATACAATAAAAAAATAACTTGCAAGTGTGTGTAGCACCACACATGGCGTCATTCATTCCAGTAAGTTGATTTAAAAAAAAATCTGGTTTTGAAAAAGTGCTTCTATGAATATTTACCTGGAATGCAACATTTATTTTAATAATGGCATAGCTAGAACATTTTCATAGACTAAAATCTAAATAATCACTGACCGCCATACAACACTTTAGGCAGTTAGAAATGTGCTATATAAACCCATTTGAGCTTGACCTTGACTTGTCATGAAGTCAACTAATCACCCAGAGAAACAAATTAGCTCCACTTTAAGTTTGTCCACTGTCCTGTTTATTTACAACAACCAGTGTTATAAATCTACAAGAATTTCACAACACATTCCTGTCTTTGGTTTTGAAACTTGAAAAATGACGAGTCTGGTCGTTTGGTCTATTAGAGCAATTAATGGCTGAGCAGTCTCTATGCAATGTCTATGGATTGTGCTCACCATGGTTACGCAGGTCAATTCCGATTTCTTTGCTCATATGGGACGTCCATCCATTCATTTTGTATGCCGCGTATCCTCATTTGGGTCCCGGCCATGCTGGAGCCTAGCCCAGCTGGGTACACCTTCGACTGGTCATCACATGTGACCTGTAACTGATTTTTTTTCATGGCAGTGGGAACAGCACAATTCTGATTTTTTTCATGTGCTACTCAGGTCTCATGTGCATGTAAATATAAATGGGACATGATTGCCATGCCAATGCCGTGTGGACGCTCAGATGGCATATGTCCGACATGTATGTCGCAGGCGTGTATCGCTGTGCTTAGCGAGACTTTTAAGGTAGGCAGTCGTGGAAAGACATCGTTTATCAGGCGAGACTTGGATAAATGTACTCACCCATGTGGGCAGAAGTTCTTCTCATCCAAAAAGGATTTTTATAAGATGTTCGTGAAGCAGCTCTCTGCAATGTCTCACCACTCCACCCAACCACACACACACACAGACAGACAGACGTGGCAACTAGTTGTCTACAAACTTCCATACCAACATTTTTGCCATCTTTTTTCTTCATCTTCTACACGGGATCATTTGGTTGAGAAAATATTGATTCCCATTGTGAACAATGGCAATGTGAACTGCTGCATAAATATGAGATTTTAAACATCCATCCATCCATTTTCTATGCTGCTTATCCTCATTAGGGTCCGCGGGTATGCAGGAGAAAATATTCCAATTGGACGATCTGCTCTGCAGCGTGAACGTAGCCCACGATGGTGGCCAAACCCACGCTCCTGTTAACTCTGAGTTGTAGTACATCCCGTGTCACGGCAGTACATACCCTTTGGTCTGTGGGCCGGGGGTACGTGACATGACATCACAACATGACCTTTTCACACTTGGTGGAAGTATTTTACAATATTCTAGAGCAAGGGAAGAGAAGCTATGGCTCGAGACTCCAGAAAATGTGTTTAATTTTTTTGCTGGCATTTTGAAGTAAAACACTACAGACATCCGCATGAAAAACAATGTTTTTGTTGTGTGAGCATGCCACATTTCTCTCATGCAGTCTTTTTTTAGGGGTGTGTTTTTGTTTTTTGGACGGCATTTTCCTTTTGCATTTGTTTCTGATCTTGTAGCATCTTGCCGTTGCTTGCTGTTTTCTGGTGTTTGTCTCTGGATCATTTCTGTTTCGGCCACTGTGTATTAGTGATATTTCCAAACAACTGATCTATCTTGTCTTTTTGCAGGAAGCCTGACTGTGATATTCGTATTCAGATTGCTCAAGTCTCTAAGGAGCACTGCCGCATTGACTTGAATGAGAATAAAGAGGTAATACAGGAAACATGCATGTACATTTGAAATGTGCGTGTACTGTACATGTAGGAATCAATATCCCGCAGCCACTATGAGTTTGTATTTTGTCATCACTCTATCATTGAACCAGAACCGGGACCTATTTTTACACAGTTTAATTTCTTGCTTTTGTCTCATCAGGTGATTTTGACAAATCTGAGCTCAGTAAACCCAACCCGTGTCAACGGAGAGGCTTTACAACAGTCTGAGCGCTTGAAGCATGGAGATATTATAACCATTCTTGACCGATCTTTCAGGTGTGTAATGCAAACAATATGCTAGTCAGCCTATGTTGGCAATTGCAACATGGCCGTGGCAGTACAAGCATTTACCTAGGATAGCTGGACCTTGACAGAGTAATATACAATATGCTAATTTCAAAACCAAAATTGATGATTTTTTTCAAAAGCCTGCCGAGTGGTGCTATTGCTTGCACAAGCAACCTATACAGTAGAGTGTTTTTTTTATAATTAGTAACAAATGGCAGTTGCATAACTTCAACAAAAGTAACAGCTTTCCTCCACTTTTATGTCTCATTCAGTATGGAATCACAGGAGTGTCAAAATTAAAAGGAAATACACGTGGACACGTAAAGGGAATCAATAATGCAAAAATATACAAATGTAGTCATATTGTAATTCTAGTTTGTCTTTTGCTTTCATTGATTTTTGTGTATTCTCTTTGTTTTTATCCATTTTATCGGGGGTTTTTGCAAACTGACGGACGCCTGACGCCAACTGGTAAAAGCAACGTCAATTCCTTCTGGCAGGGTGACTAGTCTCATCCGTCCTGTTGGCCGCTTTGATACGGACTCCATCGTGTGAGACGTTCACGCAACGTATGTGCATGGTGGCGTGATAGTGATGTTACTTAGATCTACATTCAAACATAGCTACTACATAGTCACTGCTAGCAGGAATCGTGTGATCAAGTATGGACTAGTCACCCTGGCAGAAGGACCTGCCCACAGCCAAGGCTGTGTGCCGGTCCAGGAATTAACATTGCTTCTATCATTTGGCATCAGGCATCTGTGGAAAAGCAAATGGAAAAGACAAAAGAGGAAAATCAACGATAAAATGGGAAATAAACTGTCAAAACGGAATTACAATATGACTGTACATTATACACACACACAACCCTTTTCAAAAGTTTGGGGTTGCTTAGAAATGTCCTTATTTTTAAAAGAAAAGCATTTTTTTCAATGAAGATAACTTGAAACTAATGAGAAATACACTCTATACATCGTTAATGTTGTAAATGACCATTCTAGCTGCAAATGTCTGTTTCTTAAGAAGCTATCAAACCCACCTTCCTTTGTTCAGGTTGAGTATCTGGAGCATCACATTTGTGGAGTTGATTAAATGTTCAAAATAGCCAGAAAAAGGCAATTTTCATGTGAGACTTGACAGTCTGTTCTTGTTCTTGGAAATGACGGCTATTCCATGAGAGAAATTGCAAATCAATTTCCAAGTGACGCCAAACCTTTGAACGGTTGTGTGTATTTTTGCACGATCACATGCATTTCCTTTTCCACATGTATTCCTCTTGTGATTCCATAATTCAATTCCGCTAAATGTGTGGTCTATATTAATTTCATTTAAGGTTTGAGTACCCCCCAGGGCCTACACCAAATAAATTTGCCAAAGAAGTCAAAACCGAAACTCCCAAACCTCATCTGCAGGATGGAACCAATCACAACATTCAGCGATCGCTGGAGGCTGATGTCGTGGAACCCAGCAAGACCATGTCCCCCTTTAGTGATCTCTATCAAATGATCAGAAAATCTTTGGATGTTAAGACCCCTCGGAAGTCTTCTGGCAACATCCACACAAGCAAGAACAATGAACGTGTTTCCACAACAGGCACGCCAAAAACAGGCAAGGCTGGTGCTGACGGCGCAGCAGAGGCTGCCACCCCAAAATCTCACAAGAGGAGGAGGGATTCCGCCCGGATTCTTGTATCTGACACAGCAGCCACTCCTGTTAAAAGGGCAGAAAGTGTCAGCTCTGAAGCAGCCTCGCCACAGACGCGGAAGCGTACACCTCCTTCGAGGTTTTCTGCAAGTGAGGTTATTGAGCAAATTACTGCAACACCAAAGTCGCCTATGAGACGGAGGAGCAATGAGGCCACACCAGCCAAGGACCAGGAGGAAGTAATGCAGAAACCCAATGGGGATTTGGCAGGCGTCGCCAGAAATGGTAAATACTGTACAATTAAACTGTTATTTCCCAAATATCTCAAACTGTTACTTATTCTCATTGAAAGCAGGGCCGAAGATACGCAGAAGTGCAGATCATGTCGAGAAGAAGAAGCGTGTTTCCTTTGGCGGGTACCTAGTTCCTGAGTTGTTTGACAGGAAATTACCCCCCAATTCTCCGATACGCAAGGGAGACACCCCGAGGAGAAGCCTGTGTCTGACCAAATCCAAACAGTCCCTGCTTAGACGGGCATCAGTCATTGGTCTTCAAAATGTAAGACACTGGCTGTTAACACTTCTTGAGGCGCAGAGCACAATTTGACTTGCTGAAACTGATTTTGTTATGTGTAGGTGGCTGATGTGATTGGGTCATCTAAAGCTTCTAGTAAGAAGTCACCAAAAGGAAAGTCCCAATCTCCAGGAAAGAAGACTCCAAAACTAAGCACACCTTCTCCTAATAAGAAATCAGCAAAATCTGGCCCAGCCTCTCCAAAGGGGCACTCATCAGGAAAGAAGTCCCCCAAATCAAAGACGCCTTCTCCTAAGATGCCAAAATCTACACCTGGATCTCCCAAGGGGGCATCTCCTGGAAAAAAGTCACCAGAACCCATCACACCTTCTGCAAAGGCCTCGCCACCTGGAGAGAAATCACCTAAACCCAAGACCTCTTCCCCAAAAGCTTCAGGAAACATGTCACCGAAATCCAGCACACCTAGGAGAACATCTTCCTCCAGTGATCAACTGGAAACTCCCATGACCAAAAAGAAGAGAACATCTCTCAGGCCAACCCCTCAGGAAAATGTCATTGAAACACCTAAAGCCAAACCTCCCTTGGGCTCCCAAACGCAAACATCTTCTGTGCAAGGGCGCTTTTCTGTATCACGCATCCAAACCCCTTCGCCAATCGCAGAAGACGGCGTCGCAATGATGTCACCCACAGTGACACCCAAAATCCCTCTGAGAAGGAAGAGCTTGAAGAGCACATCCCGCAGGACTCCCAGTTTGGCAAGGAGTGCTGCCAAAGTCATGCTCAGACGAAGTGGCATTTCACGGGCATCAATGAAAGGTATCTGTCATTATTTTGGAAAATGAAGTAGCGGAGAACCTTTAGAAACACCACACAATGTCCTTCTTGAATGTACTTTATTAACTGGATCTAAATGTGAAATTTTGTGCTGACATGTCGGTGTACAAAACGGTGTCATGTTAATGCTCCTTTTTCTTCTTCCAGTCATGAGTGCTTGGGCATACACTGTCAAGTTTGGGCAGGCTAAAGTTCCAGCGGTGGCGCCAGCTAAAAATGTAGTAAAATGTACTTCAAATGCTCGAAAGGTTACAAAGAAGAACCTGTCCAAACTACAGGTAAGCCTTTTTAACACGCTTACACTTTTTGCAATGCTGTACACAAACTGTTTTCCATCTTTCAGACCCCTGTTAGAAAGCCTCTGGGTCACGTGAGCACTGGACATGCAAATTCACCTGTTACCATCATTGTGGGCCGAGCCGTCAAGCAGAACGCCCTACCACTTTCTGGTGCTGCACCAAAAGTGATCTTCAGTACAGCAATCTCAAAGAAAGACTTGAAAATGGATGAAGATTTGTCTGGTAAGTACTTCTTCTTCGGCATCCTGCAGTGTTCTGTTGAACCGTCGTTTCTTCCACTTTCAAATTGTCTTTAGGAGTTTGTGAAATGTTTAAAACTCCTGTGAATGAGAGAAAGAGGAAGTCTCAAGTCAAGAGTGGTGCCAGTAAGACACCAGTGGGAGTCGTGGAGCCTGCCGTGCTCGAGCCTTCCTTGTTGGACACCCCCGAGGAACCAGGTAAAGTGTCATTTGGTTGCATTTGTGCTCAGCCTAAGACGCCGTTGGTGAGTTAACCGATCGTGTGTGATTCGTTTCTAGGTGAAATGATGGTATCGCCACTCACTGCTGTATCTGCGGTGAAAGCAGGCAGATACAACAAAGAGGCAGTGAAACGCCTCCTTAATGATGACGAAGAATCCAGCTTCATGTCTGATGTCTCTACTCTGAAGACGGATAATTCCAGCAAACAGCAGTGCACAAAAACGAAAACAAGCTCTGTAGCAACTCCTAAAAAGAAGCCCCAGATACCTGAGTGTCTCACTGGAGTGAAGAGGATCATGAATACGCCAAGGCGGAATGCAGAGCCTGTGGAGGACCTCCAAGGAAGACTTCTTAAAACACCCAAACAGAAACCTGAGCAACAAGAGTGCCTCACCGGCGTGAAGAGGATCATGAAGACCCCTAAACCTAAGAATGAACCTGTGGAGGACCTGAGAGGAAAACTTCTGAAAACACCAAAACAGAAACAAGAGCAACAAGAGTGCCTCACTGGAGTGAAGAGGCTCATGAGGACCCCCAGACAAAAGACTGAACGCATCAAGGATCTAAAAGGGAAACTTCTGAAAACTCCCAAGCGGAAGTCTGAAGTGGCAGACATTTCTTTTACTGGTCTTGCTGATCTGCTGGAAACACCAGCTAAAATATCACAACCCGAGGAAGCCAACACAGAAACTCAAAAGGACAACACCCCGCTAGACGTCAAAAGAATGACGAAAACACCCAAGCAGAGAAGTGCCCCAGTCGAAGACATGTTTGGTATTAAGAGGCTCATGAAAACTCCCAAGCAGAGAAGTGCCCCAGTCGAAGACATGTTTGGTATTGAGAGGCTCATGAAAACTCCCAAAGAGCGAAGTCAACCGGTAGAGGAGAACTTTGGTATCAAGAGACTCATGAAGTCACCTAAACTCGCTGTAAATCATCTGCAAACAGCTGAGGTAATATTATATAAATAATAATAATTGTATATATGTGTGTGTATAAATGAGCAAAACTGACATCTCTAGAGCATACTAGTATAGACTAAAATGTAACTGATCAGATGCATACATATTGATCCAGTGTGTATGACAAATGGCTCCAGAGACATTAAATGTTTACAGTTAAATCATTTCACAACACACACTGTCCGTGTCATTTCCATGTTTACTTTTTTTTTTACAGTGTGGAGGTCAAACAAATGTTGGCAGTGACTTGGCCAGTGCAAAAGGTACGTTGCTTGTGGAAAATTGTAAGAGTGGGGTTGCATTTTTTGGTAACTTTGTACTTGTGCTCCATTAGAATTCACTTATGCTCCCGAACAGCCGCCAATTGGCAGGGGGTCATCCAAAATGGACGTCTCAAAAGGTATTGTTCCGTCATTACACTACACAATGATACAGTGGAACCTCCAATGTGAAGGGTTCATTTGTTCCATGCTCAAGCTATTTAATCAAAAAACATGTAAGGATCTGTGCAGGGACATACCAGACAGCCACCGCTAGCGTGGCGTAGCAAGATACCGAGCTACCGTTGAAGTTATTTTAAACTTGGTGTTTGAAAAGGATTGGGCAAGGAAGACAAGACGACAAAAGCGTTCAACTTCCGGACAGAATGAGGAGAGTACCGTTTTATTGTCAGCTGTGTCTGCTGGCTCGGTAGTGTGCAAGGTAATCTGAGATAATGTAATCATGTCACTACTGATGCTTAGGGGACACAATACTACATGTACTTGTTTCAGTACTTTTGGTAGGGATGTAACTCTTTGTGGCAGACAGTTTTGATTTGAATCTGGATACACATCTTATAGGTGCGATTTATTTAAAAACGGAAAGGTTCCATACCATTCGATGTGCTTCTCTTCAGTTCCACTCTACAGTTAATGTTTGATGGAGATATTAATCTTACATTGCCAAGTATAGGAAATCGGTGTCCTTACAGTGTTTTCGAATGTGTAAAAGAACACATCATATTCCCAAGCATGCTGTAAGCCAATGGCAAAAATAAAGTCAACAAAATAACATGTCACAGACAAAAAAAAAAAAGACTTGCAGATTTTTTTATTTTTTGATGGGATCAATATTGTACAGTATATTTTATATCTATATTTTTACACCAGTTAAATGTGGATTTAGAAGTAACTAAACTACTTTGGAGTCAAACTGAGCTTGGTTGTATACTGTGTGCAATGAAAAAAACACAAGTCCAGTGAATAACACAAAATAACGAGTGCAAATCCACTATGTCTTCTAAGCACAGATAAGTAAACGAAGGCATTTGCATTTCAGCTTGGAAAAGTTGCCATAGTTGCCTCTTAGCTTGGCGCTAACAAGATTAGACAACCAATCTCTAACTAAATACCACAAAGTGGACTTCTCAAGATAGATCGAGTGGACACAAATGTGAGAGTAGGATAATAAAGCCACCATTTATTTTTCCCCTTTGACTTGTTTTTCTTTAGGCGAGACGACGAAAGTTTTGGTGGAGGTGCCCGAGGATTTGCTTGAGCCATCCGGTGCTAAAGAAGTTATTGGTCAAGATGCGGTCAAAGACGAGACACCAGCAGTGACAGAAACGGATCCCACTGACCCTGCCACTTCCATGGAACCCATTCGAGGCAGAAGGACCAAATCTGTGAAATCCAAAGCAGCTCAACATAAACCTGAGATGGCAGAACCTTCTCAAGATCCTGGTCCTGTCCGAGGACGACGAGGTAGGAAAGCTGAGCCTACTGAACATACCAGAGATGTTGTTGAGCCTGCACAGGAAGAAACAAGAGCTGCCCCTAAGCCTAAACAAAGAAGAGGTGCCATAAAGGTATCTGAACAAATTGAAATGGTCCAAGAAGCTTCTGCTGAAACTTTGCTGGAGCCTGAGAGTGAGCAAAATCTCTCACTTGCAAAGAGTCGAAGTGATGCACCCTTGGAACAAGAGCCTGTGAAGTCTAAGCGAGGCCGAAAACCCAAACAAGAATCAGTGCAGTCCAAACCTGAGGACGTTGCCCATGAAGGTATTAGACATTTCTATTTCATAAGCACAAAGGTGTTTTTATGTACGGAATAGAGATTATACTGTATCTGCTTTGCTTTCTCCCAATTTTAGGAGAGGGTGGTGACAAGCTTAAGCTGATCCCAAGCAAACATGATGAAAATAAACCCTCTGAAGTGGAGGTGGCAGTGGAGAAAGATGTCACCACTATACAGAAGAAGTTTGTTCGTGGGAGAAAAGGCAAATTAGTGGAGGAATCTAGAGAAGTGGGGGATAAGGACAAGCAGGAAGCAGATTTTGAAGAAGCCATTTCTGCTCCAAGAAGAAGCAAGAGGACTGAAGCGATTGTGCCACGTGCAGGCCGGCAAACTACCAGAAGCAAAAAGGTCAAAGAAGACCCTTCTGTTGCTCAACAAGAAATAGTTGGAGATGCTGAGCCTGTGACTTCAGCTGATACAGTGAATGCATCTACCTCCAGCCAAGATGAGGTCAGAGAACCTGCAGAGGAATCGGTCGTGAAGCTGAGTCGGGGCAGGAGAGCAAAGCTTCAACACGCAGAACCACTTGAGCCGCAGCCAAACAAAGCAATTGACGGTGTCATAGAACAAGCTGAGCTACCAGCACCAACCAGTCATACGCAGCAAAGGGGGAGAAAGTTGATCTCTGAAAGTGCTGACCTACAGGAACTTGCAAAAGGCACATCCAAGGAGACAAAGCAGCAGTTGAAGCTCGTCACCAAAACCAGAGGGAGGAAGACCAAGCAGGAAGCAGAGCCCCAGAATCCAGTGAAGAAATCAAGGAGTAGCAGAACAGGTGAAGAAGCGCTTGTTTCTGAATCGGAGAAGATAAGTCCGCAAGATCCCGGGGTTGCAAAAACTAGACGTGTAGGCGTTGGGAAAACAAAGCAAGAAGAAGCAAATGTCACTTGTGATGAATTCACAGAGAACCAAGATGGTTCAATTCAGACAACAGAAAAACCCAAACGGGGCAGGAGAAGAAAACAAGTTGAAGATGTTGGCACCTCAGAAGTGCCACAGGAAACGTCTGAGCAGAATCCGCAAAGGGGAAGAGGGGTGAAAAGCAATTCGAAAGATGACATTTCACAAATCATTCCAGCCAAGAGAGCACGACGTGGTGCTGCCACCTCCTCCACCTGTAAGGAGGCCATAAAAGTAGAAGCTTCGGTCACCGTTCCATCGTCAGTGTCAGCGAAACGGGGAAGACGGGCAGCAGCCAAAGCCTCACCAGAGTCAAATGCCACAGACGATTCAAATGACGCCATTGCAGAAGTTGCAAAACCATCCCAGAGATCAGTGAGCTGGAAAACAGAGGTGGAAGTCCATGAGGTTCCAAGAGCCGCAACTGTGAGGGCGCTACGAGGCAGGAGGCCGAGGCTTGCCGATCAAAGCCCGAGTGAGTCAAAGAATGCTGATCAAACTGAGGAGGACCTCTCAGAAAAAGTTGAGGAACCTCAGCCTGCTAGGAGAACCAGGCGAGGGGAAAAGGCTGCTGAAGAGACGCAGCCAAAATTCAGAAGAGGCAGATCAGCAAAGAAATGAAGGCTGTTTAAAGTCAGAGATCGTGAAACGTTTCTTGTATTTGCCAGTCTTCTTTTTTAATTCTTAAAAAAACATAAGCACTGCGTGTTGATTTTATACAGCAGGGAATCTAATCCAGTTTGTTACATTTTATTCGTTCTGCTTTTTTATGCTGAGAAAAAATTAAATTTCTGTACGTTTGGAAGCATTTGAGTGTTTTATTTGTATGCTCCTTTCTTTCATTGCCGCATTTTGACAATTTTGTATGACAAAATATTTTCTAAATATGCTTTTATGGTTTCCTTGAGGTTGGATGTTTATATTAGCATAATCAAAAATAACACCGAGGCCGCACGGTGGCCTCAGTCAGGAGATTCGGACGCGGATCTAACTGGCCAGCAGCTATCCACAGTACCACCTGTAGGCGGAACCTTTGAGATGGAAGTGCGACAACCCGGAAACATTTTCCGGGCGTACCCGGAACTACCGCCAGTTTGACGTTGGAGGGAGATTTAAGAGCTGCATGGAGTGCGACTTATTTGTTTCTCTTATTTGTCTGTCACGATCAGCGTTAAAAGAAACATAATACCGGCATGGAGTACGAAAAGGACATAAACACGACACCGAGAGGGTTCCGCTGTGTCTTGTGCAACGTCAACCTGCCGAACCGTAAGTACCAACCTTTGGGTCCTGTGGCCTAACTTTGAACCACATAGAACGTAAGCTAATACAAAGGCTGGATCAAAACCATGCCACTGGACCTGCCGAACCCTAAGTACCAACCCTAGCGTCCTGTGGCCTGACTTTGAACCACATAGAACGTAAGCTAATACAAAGGCTGGATCAAAACCATGCTACTGGACCTGCCGAACCCTAAGTACCAACCCTTGGGTCTTGTGGCCTGACTTTGAACCACATAGAACGTAAGCTAATACAAAGGCTGGATCAAAACCATGCTACTGGACCTGCCGAACCCTAAGTACCAACCCTTGGGTCTTGTGGCCTGACTTTGAACCACATAGAACGTAAGCTAATACAAAGGCTGGATCAAAACCATGCTACTGGACCTGCCGAACCCTAAGTACCAACCCTTGGGTCTTGTGGCCTGACTTTGAACCACATAGAACGTAAGCTAATACAAAGGCTGGATCAAAACCATGCTACTGGACCTGCCGAACCCTAAGTACCAACCCTTGGGTCCTGTGGCCTGACTTTGAACCACATAGAACGTAAGCTAATACAAAGGCTGGATCAAAACCATGCTACTGGACCTGCCGAACCCTAAGTACCAACCCTTGGGTCTTGTGGCCTGACTTTGAACCACATAGAACGTAAGCTAATACAAAGGCTGGATCAAAACCATGCTACTGGACCTGCCGAACCCTAAGTACCAACCCTTGGGTCTTGTGGCCTGACTTTGAACCACATAGAACGTAAGCTAATACAAAGGCTGGATCAAAACCATGCTACTGGACCTGCCGAACCCTAAGTACCAACCCTTGGGTCTTGTGGCCTGACTTTGAACCACATAGAACGTAAGCTAATACAAAGGCTGGATCAAAACCATGCCACCCGAATGAAATCCGTGGAATTCCGTTTTAGCACCCGAAGAAAGCCTTACTTTAGGCGCTGTGAGTAGTTTTTCAGGCCTGGTGAATGCCTTTTGTATATCATTCCTTATTCCCGCTGCAGAACCTAGTGTGGGTCAGCATGTCCAAGGGCGGAAACACCAGACATTGAGCAACGTGCGAACCACCAGGAAGACCCAGGAGGAGCGCAGCGTTTTTGTCGGTGGCATCAAACCTGACACGTCTCAGACCGAGCTGGCTGAGTACTTTGGACAATTTGGGCCAGTCTCAGATGTCGTCATAGACAAAGACAAGGTCAGATGACGTTCTAGCCTCACTTCTTTTGGGTTGGGGTTCCCCATCATGTGTTTCCTTGTCTGCAGGGGGTGTTTGCTATTGTGCAGTTCCGTGAGACGGAGAGCATTCAAACAGCCTTGTCACGTGTGGAGCACCGAATGAAAGGCCTGCATCTGCGTGTTAAGCCCAGAGAGAAGAAGGACTTCAAATACATCCCCAAAAAGAAGAATGACTTGGAGAACCTCCAACAAGTTCTGGACCGCCTGAAACCCCAACTGTGTCAGCTTCCTTCTGTGAGTAATGGATTTAAGTATGTAAACAATAACAAACTTGTGCTTCATGCCATACTTCAGTCTGCGTCTATTTTTCCACCACCTCTTCGAGCGTTTCTGTTGAGAAACATGCCGTCAGCTTTTCAGCACCGTTCATGCCCTTATTGGACAATCTCACTTGTCAATCGTTGCAGCAGAACCACTTAATGGAGGCTGCCCCGCCCCTGTAAGACCAGGGGTGTCCATAGTGCAGCCTGCCGCTTATTAATAAATGTATTTACCTTACATCTGCTTGCTGGAATTAATTGGGTATTTGATATTTAAATGTGACCAGTCCAGGGTGTACCCCGCCTCCCGCCCAAAGCCAGCTGGGATAGGCTCCAGCATACCCACGACCCTAATGAGGATAAGCGGTATAGAAAATGGAGGGATGGATGGATATTTAAATGATTGTAGATGTTGGAATAGTTGTGTGTGTCAACACTGCAGAAGGGCGGCGGTGGGGCGACTGCACAGGGGGCAGCCACTTTTTCCAACTTTTCACTAAGAAAAGTAGACATTAGCTGCCCTAAAAGTCTTTAGATGCTGCCATCATCTGATTTGCATATGATATTGTGAAATGCTGTAGAAAAAAAGCATAATCTCCTAGCAGAGAAAAAAAGTGAGTAGAAACACGTGACTTACATTTAGAACTACAAAGAAACGTGGTTAGTTTATTAGTAACAGTGGTCAACATTTCAACGAAATCTAATAACTATTATTTAACTAGACCAGCACCTCTCAAAGTTCCCCCAACTCATGTTGGCTATTGAGAACTTTTTAAAATGAGCACACTTGAATAGCAAATAAGAAATGGCTCATGTTAATGTGACCCGGTGTGGTTTGTGAGTAGCACACTCTTCTGGTGAATATACAGTGGTGTGAAAAACTATTTGCCCCCTTCCTCATGTTTGTCACACTTAAATGTTTCTGCTCATAAAAAAGAGGTAACTATTAGTCAAAGATAACATAATTGAACACAAAATGATGACTGCCAAGACTTTTGGGAAAAGATCTTGTGGACTAACGAGACAAAAGTAGAACTTTTTGGAAGGTGCGTGTCCCGTTCCATCTGGCGTAAAAGTAACACAGCATTTCATAGCAACAGTCAAATATGGTGGTGGTAGTGTGATGGTCTGGGCTTGTTTTGCTGCTTCAGGACCTGGAAGGCTTGCTGGGATAGATGGAAGCATGAATTCTACTGTCTAGCAAAAAATCCTGAAGGAGAAGGTCCGGCCATCTGTTGGTCAACTCAAGCTAAAGCCATCTTGGGTGCTGCAGCAGGACAATGACCCAAAACACACCAGCAAATCCACCTCTGAATGGCTGAAGAAAAACCAAATGAAGACGTCGGAGTGGCCTAGTCCAAGTCCTGACCTGAATCCCATGGAGATGCTGTGGCATGACCTTAAGAAGGCGCTTCATGCTAGAAAAGCCTCAAATAAAGCTGAATTGCAACAATTCTGCAAAGATGAGAGGGCCAAAATTCCTCCAGAGCGTGTAAAAGACTTGTTGCAAGTTTGATTGCAGTTATTGCTGCTAAGGGTGCCCAAGCAGTTATTAGGTGCAGGGGCAATGACTTTTTCACACAGGGCTATGTGGCTTTGGATGATCTTCTCCCTAAATAATAAAAACATTCATTTCAAAACTGCATTTTGTGTTTACTTGTGTTATCTTTGACTAATATAAAATGTGTTTGATGATCAGAAACATTTTGTGTGACAAACATGCAAAAGAATACAAAGTCAGGAAGGGGGCAAATAGTTTTTCACACCACTGTATGGCATAGCAACTGACCTTATCATCCATCCATCCATCCATCCATTTTCTTCCGCTTATCCGAGGCCGGGTCGTGGGGGCAGCAGCACGTCCAACGTCGAGGCACGTCCAACCGGTAGGAGGCCTCGGGGAAGACCCAGGACACGCTGAGCTTATCAATGACTTGCATTTAATTTAATTAATAACAAAATTTGAGTATTATCGAGAGTGATGAAATTCTCAAGACAAATATTGTGTATCCAAAGGCTCCACTTGGCAGTTTCCATAGCTACCTACCACCAGCTTCCAAACAGACATGGCAAAGATCTAGACCGGTTGACTCATGAATGTAATATGTGGCAAACAATGGCATTTTTGGACAATCGTTCACAAGAGGAACTTAAAATTATCCATTCTAGCAATTGCAAGACTACATTTGTAGTTATTATTCTACGTTGGAAAGACTAACAGACGACTACAAGACAGACTGGCAGAGTATAAATATGCTATTCGTACAGGAAACACCAGCTACTCTATGGCCTGGATTTCTATAATAGTAATCCTAGCAGGAACCTTGTTGGGACAGAATAAGGTCCATTAAGACATGCAATAGGAAATAATAAAGGCATTTTATCTTGCAGTATTTCGGTGGTTTCTTGTCCCTTTTCCAAAGATCCCTTTTACTTGTGACTTGTACACTTTTTGTAGGTCCTGGTAGCGTTCCTCTCTAACCCTTTTTGATCATGTATGCCTTGGGACACTTCCACTGTGCAACACCAGTGTGTCAATTGGCATGTGTTCTTCCTTCAGGTAAATGCTCAGATGCAGTTTGTTTTGGAGCGTTTCCAGCTTGGAGAGAATGAAAAGAAAGCCCGGGGCTTGTTGGTGCAGCTCTTGCAGGAGGTCTTTGTGGAGTTTTTTCCAGGTGAACACAAACATACACAGGAGTACAACACAACTTTACTCACTGAATCATGTTTTGAATCTGTTACAGACAGCCAAATTCTGCCATTTGGCTCATCTGTCAACACTTTTGGTATCCATTCCTGCGACCTGGACTTGTTTCTGGACTTGGAGAACACCAAGGTCTTCCAGGCCCGAGCCAAGTATACCTCAGAACAGGTTTGACATTCCTGTAAATAGACAATGTGGAACACTGTTATGGTCTGGGATCAAATCCAGACTGCAAAGCAGAACAAATCAGATCAGCATCTGGTCTGGCTGGACTAGCAAATGCATATGGGTCTGTTCCTCACCAGCTCATTCGCTTTGCTCTCGATTTCTTTCATGTACCATGCATCCAGAGCCTTGTAGCAAGTTACTTTGACAACCTCCATGTCTGCTACACAATCCAGCAGATCTCACTTGGTTTGCACCGGCTGTAATAGGCTGCTCCATCTCCCCTAACCATTTCGCGGCAGAACTCTACATCATCCTGTGGAAGGCAGATGGTCAGCGGCACTAGACCCAGTCAGGCCAATGACGCCTGGCTCTGCGCAGCTACATGGAGGACGTTACCACACGCTTCCAGGCAGCTCAATGCACATCAGGCTCCTAAAAAGGCTATAAGTGCTGCTAGCGTAGGCTTGGAAAAAAGGGGATTAAACCCGTTAAGTCGGGCAGTCTCTCAGCTTCCCTGCTAAGACTGCTGCCCGTGCAACCGGGGCCTGTATAAGCAGAGGAAAATGGAATACGATAAAATGAAGTGTCAAGCCTCCTTTTTGACAACACATAAATACATTTGATTTAGAGCAATGAATTGTTCAATAAAAGATTTATTTCAAAATAACACATTGAAGAAAAGAACATAACTATTTCAATATATTTGTTATGGAAATTCAGAGGCCAGGATTATAAAAGCACAGGTGTATCCAACTTGCAGCACCATCACAGCTACTTTGACAAACTATTTGTGTTTTCTGTGACTGCCAACATTTAGATTATACTTGATTTACAAAGCACATCTCCACTCAGTGTGCTCGTTTATCACGCATCATGTTTTAAGTGAAGCAAACATTTTATAAAATCCTCAGCATCAGCTGGTGAGCTTCTCCTAGGTATAGCGTCACTATCTTAGAACTCGACACAGTTTATTTTGAAAAATTTTGACACACTCATGGCTGATGACCCTGCAGCCGGCCCACTGGCATCGTCGGAGTTGCGATAGCAGTGCCGAGCCACCGGTGCTTACATCTTGACATAGGCTGACGTCGACTGATTAGTCTTCTTCTCTTCTCAGACCACTGAGGCCATGTCAGATGACGGCCGCTCTGAGGACTCCATCCTGTCTGATATCGACTTGTCCACTGCTTCTCCCGCTGAGGTTCTGGACCTTGTGGCAGCCATTCTGAGACGGTGCGTGCCCAGTGTGCACAAAGTGCATGTGGTCAGTAGCGCTCGTCTCCCAGTGGTCAAGTTCCATCACCGTGACCTCAACCTGCAGGGAGACATCACAATCAACAACAGGTCAGGATTGATTTCTGTAGCTGTGGAAGTCTTCTATCCATCCAACCATCTTCTGCCGCTTTTCCGTTAGCAGCCTATGCAGAGAAACTCAGACTCTCCTCCACCTGGCTACTTTGTCCAGCTCCTCCCGGCAAATCCTGAGGCATTCCCAGGCCAGTTGAGAGACAAAGTCTCTCCAGGGTGTCCTGGGTCTTTTCTGAGGCCTCTAACTGGTCGGACATGCCCTGAACACCTTCCCAAATGCCCGAGCCACCTCATGTGGCTCTTCTCAATGCAGAGGAGCAGCAATTCTACTCGGCGTTTCTCCCAGATGACAGTGCTTTTCATCTTATCATTAATGAAAAGCCCCGCCAACCAGAGTACTACCCACAGGTTTCCTCGAGTAACGCAGTGGAATGACTTTTCCAAGTCTACCAAACACATTTGGACTGATTGGGAAAATTCCCATGTACCACCAAGGACCCTGCCAAGAGTGGTCCATAGTTTCATGACCAGAACCAAAATCACACTGCTCCTTCTGAATTAGAGATTCAACTTTGCTGCAGACCTTCCTTGCCAGAACCCCTGAATAAACCTTAATAGACAACAGTTAGAACACAGCCTCTGGTCCCCCTTCTTAAAAGGGGGTACCACCACCCCAATCTAGACGCATTGCCCCCAATGTCCATGGGATGCTGCAGTTTCAAGTTTCAGTATCAACCACAACACCCCCAAAGCATCGAGGGCCTTAAGGAACTCGGGGAGGGGGACTCATCCGCCATCCCCACCATACAGTGTTTACCTGTCCGGAAGCCGTTCTCTTCCACGTCTCGGGTTTTTGCCTCGGCGACTGCATGACACCGCAGGGTCTGCTGGTACCTGTCAGCTGCCTCTGGAGTCACATGGGCAAAAAGCCCTGATAGGACTACTTCACCTTGACAGCATCCCTCACCGGTGATGTCCACCAACAGGTTCTAGAATTAACACCACTACAGGCACCGGCCACCTTACAGCCACAGCTCTGATCAGCTGTCTGCACAATGGCGGCACGGAACATGGCCCTCCGTACTCAATTTTCTCTGCCTCTTTTGGAACACGGTCGAAGCTCTCCCAGAGGTGGGAGTTAGAACTCCTCCTGACGGGGTGTTTTAGACATTCCCAGTCGACACTCCCAATGTTTGGGCCTGACAGGGACATAGTGATTGTTACGAACAATCTGTGACGACCACCAAGTCAAGTAACAAAGCACTGCTCGGGTTCAGATCGTGGCAGGGGGCATTCCTTCCAATCACGCCTTTCCAGGTCTAACTGTCGCTGCCAACATGAGCACTTGAGTTCGCCAGCAGAACGACGGAATCCCCAGAGGGAGCACTACCTCTAGGGACTAGAAAAAGGGTGGATATTCTGAACTGCAGTTTGGCACGTATATCCAAACTGCCAGGATCGTCCCCCCCACCTGAAGACTGAGGGAAATTATCCTCTCGTTCACAGGGTTAAATTCCAACGTATAGGCCCTAACCCGGGGGGCAACAAGGATCTCCCCCACCCCTGCCTGTCGCCTTTCCCTGGTGGCAACGCCAGAGTGAAATAGAGTCCAGCCCATCTCAAGCTGACTGGTTTCAGAGGTCTTGCGGTGCATGGTGGTGTGTCAGACTATATATAGCTGAACTTCTCCACCCCGCCCACCAGCTCAGGATCCCACCAGACGGGTGACTTTCCATGTATATAGAGCTAGCATCTGTAGCCAAGGAACTCCAAGGTCCCTGATATCGGCTGCCATCCAGCTTACTCTCCACCTGACTCCTTTGGGCCCTCCGATGTCATCAGTAGTGTTTGTTTTCCCAATCTTTTCCTTTAGACTTGCAGTAAGGAACACCCGCTTCCTCCAGCTCTGTTCCGGTACAGAAGACAGACTGAGGCCTCTAGTGTACACCATCCGCTACTGGGCCAAACAGAAACAACTTGCAGGTAAAATACACCATTTAAGTGGATAGTGGATTTTTTCATCTTGATGTTTCATATATTGGCCAACAGATGTCAGAAGAACCTTACTTCTCCTTCCATCCAGTTGTTTTTGGACACATTTGTAATCCTTCTGTGGAAACCTGGAATTTATACCACTAATGAAATTAAAAGAAATACAGCAGATTTTGAGTTGTTAAAAGCACACTCTATGTTGATACAGTAGTGTGAAAAAGGGTTTGCCCCGCTCCTGACTACTTAATTTTTGGCATGTATTTTACATTTAAATGTTTCAGATTATCAATTATATGTAAATGTTAGTAACAACACAACTGAAGACAAATGCAGTTTTTAAATCAAGCTTTTTATTAAGGGAAAAAATAAACCATTATGGCTCTGTGTGAAAAAGTGATTGCCCTCTAAAACTAATAACTGGTTGGGCAGCAACAACTACCTGCCTTTGCAATAAGGCAGTGAGTCACCATCTGGCAAAATTGAGAGGAGCCTTACTGACTGTTAAGCTGTGGTTTTGGTCTTGAAACTCTGCTATGCAGGTCGTTTTTGCCCAGTGTTGTCCTTATGATGGAGTCATGAACACTGACCTTAACTGAGACAAGTGAGGCCTGCAGTTATTTGGATGATGCTGTGGGGGCTTTTGTGACCTCTTGGGATAATTTTGGTTAGATCTCAGGTTAGTTCTCACTCATTTGTGCCAGAATTTCTTGGCATTTTGTCTAGCTTTTGACGATCTTTTGGTATACTTCACCTTGTCACCGGTTAATGAGGTTAATTTCTTGATTGAGAACATGTGTGCCAGTAATGAGGCCTTGGTCTGGCTAGAGAAATTGAACTCAGATGTGATATACCACATTTATGTTGTAAGAGGCGGGTGCAAATGTTTCTGAGTTCCTCAGTGATGATTATATAGAAGCTAGTGTCTCCAAATGAAAGATGGTGTCCATCCATCCATATATTTCCTATGCCACTTATCCTCATTAGGGTCGCGGATATGCTGGAGACTATCCCAGCTGACTTGAGGCGGGGTACACCCTGGACTGGTCGCCAGTCAATGGCAGGGCAGACAAGCATTTACACTCACATTCACACCTATGGACAATTCAGAGTCGCCAGTTTGTCTTCATTTAAACAGAAGGTGGCAGTAATGATATCTTTGTTTGGCAAAGCTACAAGAAAAACATGCACTGTCTTGCTCTGATCCTACTCTCAGCAGTCATATGCATAGTGGTGTTTAATTTGTCGTATAACTCAAAGGAAACCCCAATGGTCCTGGCCCACTGCTCAACAACTATGCTCTAACGCTCCTCGTCATCTTCTTCCTGCAAAACTGTGAGCCTCCTGTTCTCCCCACTGTGAACCAGCTCAAAGACCTGGCCTGTAAGTGTGGCGTCTCTCATACACTCTGCTGCAAAATAGTATTCCTGTTTAATCTTAATAATGCTACAAAACTGATTGCGGGTCGGACTTTGTCTCTCTGTCTACAGCCTTTAATAACATACAGCTAAATACACACACATGCACCTGTTTTTATTTATTTATATATATATATATATATATAT
>QODF01000082.1:412129-471327 GCA_024372805.1 Oostethus manadensis
CCTTGCTACTTTGCAGTTCGACTATCGCGGATTCACGACTTCGGGGCTTTTTTCCATTACAGTACGTATGTATATTTTAAGAGAAAATATATAGCGGATTTTCCGGAAAGTGCTTGTGTACTGTATGTACGTATTGTAGATATCTGTACATTACTGTAAAGGGTGGTTTGTTAACAGTACTATGTAAAGGGAGGGTTTTAAAAGCCTGAATACCTGTTAAATAAATACTGTAAATATGGTGTCCCTACTTTGAGGAGTCGCGGCCAGTTCAGGAACCTATCTACCGCGGTAAACGAGGGTTCACTGTGTGTGTGCCTGCGTGTGTGCGCGCGCGTGCATGCTTGCTTGCTTGTTTGTTTGTTTGTTTGTTTGGGGGGGGGGTAGTACCAAGGAGTAAAAGACATAAGAAAATACTTAACACTGAATATATTCATTTTAAATAAATATAATAATAAAAAATAGATTCATTACAAATTTGATTGAATGAATTCACATTGGTAGTGTTGATAATGTGGACTGTGCCCAGTGAAGATACATTTTTCTGCACCATGTAGGTGAAGAAGAGGAGTGTGTGGTTGAAGGTTGGAACTGCACCTTCCCCAGTCAACCCATTGCTGTGCCACCAAGTGGAAACAGCCAAGATCTATGTAAGTCATAGCACAGACATGTTGATAACTAGACAAACCAACCCATGAGAAATGGGCTGTGAAGAAATCCAAAAGCATATGACTGACAAACTACTCATCCGCCTAATCTAGTGCAGCGATGCATTACCGCCATGCAGCAAGCACAACAGCCAGACAATAACTTTGCTTTGTCAGTGACAGTGACAGTGCGGGATACATTTGTTCCTCGTCCAACTTTCACTGCATGCTTAACGAGAATCAATGCGAACACGACATGCAAAATGGAACTGTGAACGTGAGGCAGTTAGTCTCCTGAAAGGGGTACCAAAAACATGACATTGAAAGTTATTTTCTACTCAAGCTGCATATTCAAATAAAGTATCATTTTGATATACAGTATATGGTATACATCTATCGCTATCAATGCTTTAAACTTACCTTAAGTTGCCACAAACGAGCCGGCATGCAAAAGTGAACTCTGTGTTCTTTAAAACATTGTAAGTTAGCACTGCAGTTAACACACTTCACCTTCCGCAGAAGCATGATGTACAAAAGGGTTCTAGGTTAGAAAAAAAAGATCAGTGAAGTTCCTGAAGGAACACACATCATTGACATTACGCCATCACTCTGAAGTTCACTTTGTGTCAAGGGAGAGGGGATTTGCATGTAGACCTCCACAGTTCAGTTTTGGTTACATTGTGTGCGGACTACGCCGGTCATGTTTGCGACGAGTACAAGTTCGGTCCAAGTACGTGTTTTGGAGGCAGCAAAATACATTTGGTACGCAATGAGGTGTTATACTTTGGAAATCCCAACAGCTGAAGTTCCATTTTGTTAGTGACAGACTTCTGCTTGTCCCAAAACGGTGATGCGCATCAGATTACTGTATGTTTTATGCACAACGGACAAGGAAAATATTAACACAGTTTCACCTGTTTATTCAGTATATTATTTGGTTAGTGCGTCATGCCCACCACCTCGTGCTCCTTTCAGGAGACCGACCCAGTTACGCATTCCATTCCCAGAGGAGGCCACCCCTACACAAACACTTGTACACATAAGCATACTCTTGATATTCTCTGATGTTGTCTGTAGTTGACTAAATGAACATACCAGGCCACTGTGAAAGGAGCAAATGTGGTAGTGGTATTTATGTACCAGTCAGGGTTGGGCTGATGTTGCTTGGTAAGTAATAGAAACTCTGTAGCCGACTATGTTTTAGGCCCATCGGCGTGGCTGGAAAAGGGTAACAGGGCAGCCTATGGAGCGAAGATTCTCGGGACATGGATGTCGGGTGGGCGAATTCTTTAAGGTTCTAGATGTTGAGGGACTCTCTTGGCTGACACGTCTCTTCAACGTTGCATAGAAGTTGGCAACAGTACCTCTAGACTGGCAGACTGGGGTGTGGCCCCCATTTTTAAGGAAGGGTGTGTTCCAACTATAGGGGGATCACACTCTGTCGTTGTCAAATGTCAAACCTGGGTCTGCTACCAGGACACTAGAATTGAATGGTTTGGTTTAGGTTTTAATTGCTAAATTGTTTTTGTCAGGCCAAGAAAAGCCAATCAATGAAACCAATAACAACCTTGAGTTCTCAGAATTCTCAATTACTGTATTGGGCAGAATTTTGGATAAAAAACTGGTCATCTTGTATTTAAACATACAAACTACTGTTATGATTAATATGTCTTATTTATCTAATTATATCTACTACAACAAGTAATACAAAAGTAAGTGTGATTATAGGTGTGTTGTTGTGTGTCTAGAGGGCTCTAATCATGTAAAAACCTATATTTAGAAAATCGTAAACGGGTTTTCAATGCCGAGTACAAAAATCTTCCATTTATTAAAACTGAATCCTACTTTGCAGAAATTCACTTATCAGGGTTGAGTCTGGAACCTATTAGGTCCATATCACATTTTTTACTTGTTTCTAAAAGAAAATAAGAGCAGAATTAGGTCAACATCTTCTAATGTGAATTCTGATCTGCTGTCTTCATGTAGGCGTTCTCCTGGCTGCTTTCTTCTCCTTCTACGCCAAGTTTGACTTTGCAAGCAGTGTCATATCGCTAAGGGAGGGGCACGCCCTCCCAGTTACAGATTTCCTATGCCACAAGGACAATATAGCCACAGAAGACCAGAAACCCAGCAAGCCCAATCAAAGCGGACCAAGACTAGGACCCCTCAATGTTTTGGATCCCTTTGAGCTTTCGCACAATGTAGCTGGGAACCTAAATGAGCGCTCCCAGAGATGCTTCCAGAAGGAGTGCCAGGAGGCTGAGAAGTACTGTCGGAGCCTCCAGTACCTGCGCAAGTCCACCAAGGGGAAGTCTTGGGGGCTCGTGCGCTTGTTCACGCCGCACGGTGTCACAGCAAGCAAAGCAGAGGAGATGACCATCAGCATTCCTTTCAAATCGGCTGTGCTCCCTGAAGATCTCCGCTGTCAGCTGCACGTGGCAGGAGATGGTTTCCGTTTGCTGTGGTTTGAGAAAGTGTGCACTTCTGTGGAGCGAGTGTTTCAAAGCATTCTGCGGTGTCACCTTTCTTCTTCTCCGGATTTCACTTTAGCAGAGGACTGCGCTGCGGATTTATCTGCCGAAATGGAAACCAGCACAACCTCCCTCAACACTTCAGCCAATGACAGTCGTGACAGCGCAGAGTCCACTGAGAACGCGGCCGCCACTGGCATCAAGCGACGACTGTCTTCTGGCAGCGAAGCTTCGGTTTCCCCTCAAGGCAAAAAGCCAAGGATATCCAAAAGGGGCAAGCGTGAGCCCCCCCACTGGCTGTGGGTGCAGACACACCTCGTGTGGGCCGGAAGGAGGAAAGTGAGACGTGAGCTCATCAAGGAGACTGACTCGAGGCCCGAGGGCAGCTGCATGGAGATCGAGTCCCGGGTCACAGCGCACATCATCCAGAAAGAACCAGAGCTGAAGAACCCACTGGAGTTCAAGGTTCAGCCCCAGTTGGTGGGAGGGACGGAGAGCACGAAGGCGGTGTTGAGGTTGGAGCCATGCTGTGACGAAGCTGCAGTTTTTCAGGACTTTTTCCATTTCCTGGAAGCTTTCCTCCCAAAGATGGTGGAGACATTGCTGGAGAAAGAAGCGGGCGGAGCCTAAAACAGGCCACCATTTTAAATTTGTTTTGGGTCCACATGACGTCAAGTGCAGTGTGAAAGCACATCTTGAGCGGTCATGTCTTTTGAGTTGACCCCCAGTGATGTTTTTAGTTTGAGTGTCTGTTGCATCACCAACTGTTGCGTTCAAGAGCTGTCCATTTATGTTAGGATCATGCTCGCCACTCAGGATGCTCCAATGGACACCATGTGATGAAGATGTCATCAGAAGAATATAGAAAAATTAGCACTTGATTGCTGGTTGTGTTTCCCTAGACAGACGGTGACTCTTTTATCCAATCAGCTGGCAGCTCACGCACCACAGACAAACGACCGCAATGACTTAGTCAGACAGACTCTTATTGCAGCGGGTCAGGCCGCAGGTGAGGGATGCTCAGCGCTCCACTCTGCCGATGAAGGTCATTCATCTCCCTTTGGCCCTCATGCCATTGCAGGCATGAAGCAGGATAGTTGGACTTGTAGAGCACACGTTCGTGTTTTTCTTTACATTTTATGGTCTCGCTCTTTGACGAATAAAGCGAATAATAAATAATAACTCTTCCATTACCACCCACGAGCTTTTCTGAAACGCAGCCTACTCCCCTCCAAACCGTCCTGCAGGTTTACGCTGACGTTCTCCAAATTTGGATCAGCATTTGCAATAGGAGTTAAGACTTAAGTAATAGAGTCCAATCAGCTGCAGAACCCTGCCTCGGCTGTCTTCAGTATGCCTTTCTATTATGAAGTGGATATCATGTCACATGACGTACGTCATCAGGCTACAGAAGGTTTCTCTCACTCCACGCTTCTCTATTTTTTGTATGTCACCGACCCGCCACCACCGTGTCACGTGACCAGAAGCGATCTTTGACGACACCCCAGCATGATAAAGGAATATTCGGACTAATACTCAGTGAGGCCGTACGTTCTCGACCAGTCTGAGGTTTTGCAACTTCTACCACTTAAAATCTCGGAGTCTGAAATTGTCATCAGTCACTCGTTTCCTGGGAGAGAATCTAGAAAAATCACTCGTATGGTTTTTTTAACAATTTTATTTGCATATCACCGTGTGGAAGAAGTGATCGCTTGAGTCAAACTAATATTCGGTACAGAAGCTCCAAGTAGAAGTCAAACGGTTCCTGTAGTTCGCCAGGTCCACGCACTCTGCAACAGACCCTTGGTGACACTCAAGACTGTCACCAAGGGAACGGTGACAATTCCACAGCCATGACTCAAACCCGAAGACTCGAGAGGTGGACTAATCGATTGTCTTTCCGGCTCAGGCGGCACAGTTAGGCCTGTGGGGCTGTCACGCAATGAACGAACGACTCTAAACAGTTGAACTGACGGGAAGAATGTTACGCAAAAGCGCATGCGCGAAAGAAATCACTCCTCAGGACAATTTGTTCTTTCTGAGTCACACTTAGGATTCGTTCAAAATGAACGAATCGTTCATGAACGACCCATCACTAGTGGTGGGCAGCGAGCTGGGACGAATGCCCGCGCTTACCAGAAGTAAAACCTCCATGGCAAGGGTGCGTTAACTCACTCATTGCAAAATGTTTCTCTGCTTGCATGGAGCCCAGTCGAGGTCCCGCCCCTGAGAGCCTTATGGAAAGTGTCCCTTTTAGACATCCGCTTTCTCTCCATTATCCTTCCGGCTACTTGGATATTACCTTCGCTGATGTTTCTTTAAAGCCACCGTTGATGTACGACTCCGCTCTCACACCTCTGAGCTACAGAATCAAAGTGATTGATACCAAATGATGAGTGTTTGCTTCCCGGTGTCCCAAAACAATATCCATCATTACCATCGGTCGATTCCCGGGTTCCCGCGGAACATAGCAGGCAATTCCTCAGCGCTGCAAAGCCGCTAAGAAACCAATCCTTGCTGCAGTAAGTGAGGGTTCTGAATCAGCCTAAGAGTTGTGATGTTCATGAGTGCTAACAGGTAACATCGGCCTTGGACCGGAACAATGAGGCCAATTCCTTCATTGTTGCTGTAGAATGAAAACATTTGGGTTTGACATCAAAGGCGTATTGATTAGAACACGTGACCATCAGGCGGGTTTTGCTGGCCGTGTGTGTCCTATCACATGCTCAAGGATGCTTTGGCGGCTGCAGGGGAGCTACGACTTCCTCCTGCAGTGCCTTCCTGATGCAAGTACAGACTTTGGAGCAAGCGCCCCAAATCAAATGAACCTTTTTTCCTGGTACACCGCTGATATCCATCAGCGTTACGTGAAGCTGCCGGCCCACTCAGAAAAGCAACGCTTTGTGGCGCTGCCGCTGTAATTGGCCCACTCTGCTTGCTTTCCAGACAAGACAAATGGTTCTCGGTGAGAAGCCGGGCCTCCCGGGACAGGAGGATTGCGTGAGACGCTGCTGTTTTGGAAAACACGGGAGGTACATTCACTTTATGTTCATGCCAGTAAATCCACTGGCGTGCCCACCAGTGGTCATGAATTATCCTCAGCCTCCCGCGTGGTCCTGCACTGACCTGAGCAAACATACGTGTCTGCCTGAGCAGCACTTAGTTGTGTTAGTGACTCCCTGACTGAGATTAATCTAAATGGAAATGCATCATCGTTTCCCCTCTTCTGGCTTTCCCAGGAAGGACTCCCGCAGGAGATTGCTCCTACGTGTCATGTCTGGCTCGTGTTTGGACCGGGCAGCAGCGTGTGTCATGCAAATGGACGGTCCTGCAGTGAACTTTGTGGAACATTGGGATTGGCACGAGCAGCAAAAAGTTGCTCAAGTAAAGTTCTCCTATTAGGGCCTCATGCGCGTCTCCATGGGAGGGCTTTAAGTGAACGCTAGCAGCCTGTGACGAGGTCTTATCTGGGGCTGTTGACAGGCAAACACTGTGGACAGCTAATGATAGGGTCCTGTGAACACCATTGTCTCTTGCCATTGACTTTTATAGCCCAGAAGAGTCAACGGCGAGATGTTGATTACTGAGGTAGAATTAACAAAATGTTCCGGAAAGCCACCGTTAGCTGCTGGAAACGGACCATTACAGGAGAACAGAACCTCATCCCATCCCTTCTAGGGTCCATTTTTTATTCATCATTTCTGGACTCATTTGGTTTCATCGTCAGACCTCATTTTGACTGCCATTCCCAAAACCACATTTTAAAAGAAAGATGGTGCAATAATTGGTGAGCGATGACCAAAGCAATCAACGTAATCTCACCATCCACTTCCAGCCTTTTATGGCGCGCTCGCATGCGCTTTTACCGCTTGTTTATTGCCGCGCACGACGTCCACAGAGGATGTCAGCCGGGATTTATGCCCAAATCAAGTTGCGTCTTTGACAGGAGCTTGGGGGCAAGCAAATCAAAGCCTAAGTTTGTTTCCACCAATTTTTAAACAGCTCATGACTTCCCAGGGGAGCCCACCAGGACAGCGTTCTGCACGTTCTGTTACCATCATTGACCCCTGGCCCGGGCCACCATCCCCTCTTTGTAAACGTTTGGTTTACACCCGGTGTGTCTGTACCGAACACTTACTGGAACTAAACATGAGATCAGAAATTGATATCACAAGACGGGGGTATAAAGTTGTAAAATTACATCATCTTATGAAAATGAATTTGAACTCGCCCATCTGAGCTTTTTCTCTCCAAAGGAGGCAGTTCTTTCACTGCCTCTCCCTGCAGTAGCTCAGAATGCTCGCTTGCCACGTGTGGTTGTAAAAAGCTCGTAGTTCCCGTAAAGCAGGGGTGTCCAAAATGGGCTTTGTTCGTTTTAAACCCACGGCATGTTCTAAAAAATCAAACAAGAAAACATAAAAATAAGCAGCAAAAGAAGAGGAACATTCAAATTGTTCATTTCAAAGTGCCGGAGAGAAAAAAGAAAAATCGTCCAACAAAAAGTTGGAAACAAATAATGTTCAAACGCATATTCAGTCATAACATGGCAAACAAAATAACGAATACATTTGCATTATTTTTCTAAACTTCTATTATTATTGTTAGTGCATAAATTCAAAATAAGGGAATCAAGTCATAATAAAATAGCAAAGTCTGGTTTTTTGCAGTTAACTGGTTCCAGACCCAACCATGATAAGTGAATTTCTGCAAAGTAGGAGTCCTTCTTTAGAATCGGAATATTTTTCTTGTAGGAGCACAGAACTTTTTATGACCTTCTAAGTGGGAGGAAATAAACTTCCCTTGTGTCCTTAGGCAAGGCACTTCGCCCACATTGCCTAGTATGAAAGTGGTGGTCGGAGGGGCCGATGGCGCACACTGGCAGCCTCGCTTCCGTCAGGGGCAGCTGGGGCTACAAAAGTGGCCTACCATCACCAAGTGTGGCGTGAATGAATAACGACCTCAGTGTAAGCGCATAACAAGGGTAAGGCATTATTATTATTAATAAATACTGGTTTTAACATTAGAGCCCTCCAGTCCTGAAATAACACCCCTACAGTGACTTTTAGTTAATATAGTAGACATAAGCAGACAAGCCGTGTAAATCATGCTCATTTGTGTCGCAATAAATGTCCTCAGTGTGGAGGACAGGAAGTGAGGTCAGGGGTCCAGAGTTGAGATTTAGCTTGTCGCAAAAGTAGCTCGTGTTATCATGTTAATATTGACGGCTGAGCTTGGCTGGCGCCCAGTCCAGGGTCTTGCCCAAAGACGGCTCCAATAGGCTCCAGCGTACCCACGACTCTCCTGAGGACAAGCGGTACAGAAAATGGATGGATAATTATTATTATATTATTATTGTGGGATTAGTAAACCTGCCGTAAATCCTCGCCTAGCCGTCCCAGCGATCACGTCTGATGCTTGTCTCGCCAAACCGTTCCTGGCACCAAGAGATCCATTAGAATCCGACCGTCACAATTTGAATGCTTGTATATGAATGGCTTGTTATTGTATTTGACCTCATTTTGCCATTTTTATGCTTGGAAATGCTTAATTTAGGCCAAAAAACCACGTACAACTTGCATATTTCTTTACTAATAGGCCTTATTCGATCACGGAACCGCCTAATTAGTTTCTAGATTTACAGAAATGTGTGTATGAAAAACCGTGTTCTAGTGAA
This sequence comes from Oostethus manadensis, assembly GCA_024372805.1. Lineage (NCBI taxonomy): Eukaryota > Metazoa > Chordata > Actinopteri > Syngnathiformes > Syngnathidae > Oostethus > Oostethus manadensis. Next base: position 420,919 of record QODF01000082.1, read on the forward strand.
GCCACCAAATTTGGCTGTTCCACAAAAATCCAACAAAATAGGAAAACAAAAATGTCATGACTAAAAGAGTTTTGTCTCTCATATTTGTAACTTCCTAACATACAGAAGCTGCAGGACATTTGTGGCTTTCCGAAATGTCAAAGGTCAAAGTGCACGCCTCATTCTTTCACTTGTCAGGTTGCATCCTTGGTAGGAAAAGCAAGGCAGACGTGTTTGCTTTCAAATGCAGCCTGGATGGCATTCCGGGCAAATAAAGCCCCGAAACGTCACCCGGCGATCAAGCAATAAAACCTGCAAGGCAAATAAAAGCACAGCTGAGTGTCTCTATCTCTGTCCTTCATGCAAACACTTTCCTAAGATACGTGTCAGGACTTCCGCCGTCATAACCTGAGCGGCAGACCGCGGCCATCCAAGACCAACCGGAGCTCCTGCACTGGTCATAAAAGTCTGAGCACCAGGGAGGGATGGGCTGTGGTGGGCTTAGTTGGTGGTGCCAAAACCTGACACATTTCATTACCTCCTGCAGGGAAAGTGCCCTATGATCTGTGCGGTGCGTTCAAGCTTTTACCAACATCTAAACAATGCATAGAGATTCTTGGTTACAACTAATGAGGTCATCCAACTCAAGGAGCAGCATCTTTGCTTAGTGCCTCACTTACTGAAAGATACAAGCAGGCAAGTCCTGATTCATGTGCAGACAAGACTGGAGTCAATAAAACAATTGTCTGGCCATGATTGCAACTTCCATGTTTGTCTTGATGATCTCCCAGCACGGGATGCGTGTACTCTGCAAGTGGCGTAGAAGATGCATGGATGGATTGCGTGCTTTGGTTGGAATCAGGTTGCTCATCCTCGAGAGACCAGAAGAATATTTGGTGGCATTTTTCACTTGAAAGATCATTTTGGTTGTGTTGATTAAACATTTCCTAGATGTGATTTTTTGTGTAATATCGGTTCCCCAGTTAGCCTAAACGACACCAAAAGTGAGACCTTTATTCGGCGAGGCAAAAAGTGCTTTTGAATTTACCTTACATTTACCTTAACATCAATGAAAGCAATCCTTTAGGAATTAAGTTTGTACGGATGGCTTTCAATGATCCAAGTTTTTATTTGTCCACTAAAGGGAGCTGCTTTTTCCCACTCAAAGCTTGCAGCAAATAGCAAATGTGAGATCAAATGTAAGAGCAAACGTAAGAACAAACGTAAGAACAAATGTAAGATTAAACGTAAGATCAAACGTAAGATCAAACGTAACATCAAACGTGAGATCAAACGTAAGAACAAACGTAAGAACAACCGTAAGATCAAACGTAAGATCAAAGATCCAAGTTTTTATTTGTCCACTAAAGGGAGCTGCTTTTTCCCACTCAAAGCTTGCAGCAAATAGCAAATGTAAGATCAAATGTAAGAACAAACGTAAGATCATACGTGAGATCAAACGTGAGATCAAACGCGAGATCAAACGTGAGATCAAACGTAAGATCAAACGTAAGATCAAACGTAAGAGAAGAGGAAAAGTAAGAGAAGAGGAAACATTAGAGCTTGCCTTGCTACTGAAATGGGAAGTGTATAACTTTAGTCATGTTCTATAAAAAAAAAGACATTCCATTCCATTTTCCTCCGCTTATCCGGTCCGGGTCGCGGGGGCAGCAGTCTCAGTACTTACCGGTCTCCGGCGACCTCCTCCATCTCCCCCGGTAGGACACCAAGGCGTTCCCAGGCCTATGGGACTATGTTCCCAGACATAGTCCCTCCAGCGTGGAAAAACCACCTCACCGCCTCCCCAGTGAGGTGTTGGGGGCAGGCCCAGTTGGGAGAAGACCTAGGAAAAAAAAGTACATAAAAAATTCTAAACGTGTCTTATCAAATCATAACCCCAGATTACAATTAGTATACTGTATAGTTTAGGTTGAAGTAGTTGTAAATGATTTATTTTATATATATATATATATATATATATATCAATAGTCAGTAGGATGTCACAAAAACCCTTGTTGTTGCCAGTCACTGATCTTTTCACTAATCTTTTTTTCTCCAATTCAAAAAGCAGAAGTAATATTACCGTAATGTAATAATACTGGACTTGAAATTTATAATTGTATATCCTCATTTCAGAAAAATGTGCATCTTTTTCTCTATCAAATCAGCGCAAATGCGTTAGAAAAATAATAAGTGTGTGTGTGTGTGTGTGTGTCAGCTGTGACGCATGACCTCTTCCAGGCTGCTGGAGTAGAAAGTGAGAGGTGTGGTTTGTGCTACTCCACACACCTCATGCGTGCATCCCTCACTATAAAAGCCAAGAGACTGCGAGGAGAAGTCAAGTCCGCATCAGCAGCATCTTCAGCCCCAGCAGCATCTTCAGCTCCAGCAGCATCTTCAGCTCCAGCAGCATCTTCAGCTCCAGCAGCATCTTCAGCTCCAGCAGCCAATCTGCACCAGGTGACTCAGAATAAAGTAAGTTGTCTTTTTCCCTTTTCCGACTTTTCCTTCTTTCTTGAAGTTGAGTAACATCGTATGCGAGTGTGTGTGATGTGGCAGATTAAGTATGGATTGTTCCTCTGCAGGCAACCATGCTGAGGTCGTGCACGATGCTCGCCACGCTCCTCCTCTGCTTGTTGGTGTTCTGGAGCACGTTTGCCGACGCGTACCCACCGAAACCGGAGAGTCCCGGGAGCAATGCCTCCCCGGAGGACTGGGCCAAGTACCACGCGGCTGTCAGGCATTACGTCAACCTCATCACCCGCCAGAGGTGAGGCGTCACTCCCGCGTCTGAAACGTAAGACTCGGCGTGGATGGGAATAAATTTACAACATCCGTCCATCCGTGTTCAAATGTGTCAGCGCCTTTTTGGTTCTTTCATTGGAATGTTTTCTTTCTCGGTTTTCCCTTGCAAGGATGATGGTATGATTGGATTGGTAATCAGAAAGCAAATATGATCTACATCTACAGATACGTTGCAAGATATATGGAGTGGGAAAAGTGCTTATTCTTTAACCTTGAGGGGGATTTATTTTGCCTGACATAAATTGGTCATCACTAAGAAATCCTGGCCTCTTTTTTCACAATAAAGGTAAAATAAGTTTGATGTGTTTTCCAATCCCGAAAATCTGGGGTTCTTATGACAAAAACACTTGTCTGAAAATATGATAAATAATAATAATAAATGAAATACGATATGGTGAGAGATGAGAAAAAACATTTACATTACATTTTTATTAGATGGACCATCTGCATGACATTAAGTTGCACTTTTGGTTGCATCCCTTTGATATTTGATTTGGGAATTCCCTTGTAAGAATGATAACACAATTATTGTTTCCATTTGCATACTCGGTGCTGCCTAAAGAGACATGTGTAAAAGTAGCGGCAAAGATCATTGATATTCTTGAGAGTCTGACCTTGTGCATGCTGTTTATAACAGTAGAAGTGCGACTTGTTTGTTACTGCAACCATCATTTGCCATAATACAGCGTCGGGAACACATCAAGGTGCAAAAGCTACTCTTCCATACCCCCTACGAGTAACATCTAGACTCCTTTCTCAGGCTGGCCACTGACAAGATATGGACCAGCTAAACGGCAATCGTCTGTTTCTAAGGTGGCACATTTACGTTTGCTGCATGACTGCAAGCCCTCCCGTGTCAGTTGCAAGGCTAACTGTCCGCCTGTCCCAGACACACAAGCTGCTGTTGCAGTTCAGGCCCACGTGCATCGCCGGTTGAAGTCAGCTAAGTGGCACCGGGTCCCACGAGCACAAGGGGGCTCGGCTGGTAATGCAGAAATGATAATAACCGCGTAGCCTTTCATTACACAGGCTGGAGTTTCAACACCGTTCTCGGTGTGCTCTGGGAATGGCCCAGTGAGTCGGGACGGATGCAGGCAGTCAATACCATTTCTCCTCTTTAGATATGGCAAGAGGACAACCCCTGAGCAGGCAATGGCGTGGCTGCTGTTTGGGTCTGATTCAAGCCACGACTCGGAACCCCGGTGAGGGATGCGCCTGAATGAAAAGAACTTTTCTTGTGAACATATCATATCACTTACGAGATGTTTTTCTCCTCTTGAACAGTTTGGATTATAACGACTGGTAATTGACTGCAAGGATAATAACGCATCCCTTTTACAAACCAACCAGAGTCACCAGGATTCCCTGCAGAGATTCCCTGCAGAGATTCCCTGCAGAGATCCTTCAATGAAATTGGAATGTAGTGCAGTTAGTAAATATGCATGCAAGCTTCTCGTCTTCTTCTTTCTCTCGCTCTCTGATTGGCCAAAAGCTTCTCCTGCTACGCTGTTTTCTTCTCTTTCCAAGAATGTACATAATTTGTAGAACTTTACAATAAAGAGAAGTATGGGAAAGGCGTTGGTGTTCTTGATTGGACATAAAATGGGTGCAAGTTGTGCGTCGGCCACCAGAGGTCGCCAAAGGCTCACCAAGAAGTAGAAACTGGTTTCCGGTGATGGGCAGGCGGGTCAGACCCACCCGAGACTTTGACGTTCACCGAACCGCCTCGAAACGGGACCACGTGGCACACCGACGTGTCGTGGATAAAGGTAAGGAGACCCGATCACGGAGACCCGCCGCCGCCAGCAGCGGGCTGAGTGGCGTCCACAGGCGGCTCGGATCGACGCGGCGGGCGGATAAAGGTGAGCCTCGTTTCCCTTCCGCTTTCCACGAATGTGTTTGGCTTTTCAGAAGCCGGTTTGCCCGAGAGGGTGAAAAAGCACCCAGCTAGCGCGGAACGAACGCGACGGTCCACCTTGCAGCCCCAATTAGCCGCCATGTTGGATATTCAGCATGCTAGCCGGAGTGCACCTGAGCTATGACGTCAGCTTGGATGGCCAAGTCTAACCTTTTGTGATATTTATTATATACTTTGTCTTTCCGCGGAGCTAGACGCACGCTGGAATGCTTCGACAGTTATCTTAAATGTAAAGGTTGCTTTAAGGACCTTATAGTCAGTGCGCATGCTCGCCTGCTCTTTCGGGGCTCTTGCTAACGTTAGCATGATTAAAACTCCATTGTTCATGGAACTTCACCGTATTACATGTTCATGCAATACCAACAGTTTAAAACTGTTTTATAACCACAGATGTGGCCTCTGGGGACATTTAAGGGGAGGTGTCATGATTGTGGCACTGATGGTACTAAGATGGGATGTGGACTCCATTTAGTTTTAGGCTAGAACACCTCATTTTTGTCTTTTAAAAAATGTACACATCCAATTTCTATGCCGCTGACTGGTGGTGGGTGTATGCTGGAGCCTATCCCAGCTGACTTGGGCAGACTAGACCCTGGACTGGTCCTCAGTCAATCACAGCGCGGGAACTCCATCCTCCATTTTCTATACCGCTTGTTTGGATTCTGGTCCCGGATGAGGCGGAGCCTATCCCAGATGACTTGGGCAGACTAGACCCTGGACTGGTCACCAGTCAATCACAGCGCGGGAACTCCATCCTCCATTTTCTATACCGCTTGTTTGCATTCTGGTCCCGGATGAGGCGGAGCCTATCCCAGCTGACTTGGGCCACGAGGTGGGGTACACCGTGGACTGGTCACCAGTCAATCACAGAGCACATGTAGACCAACAAACTATGGGCAATTTCTTCAGTCTCCAGTTAACCTAACTTGTATGTTTGTGGGATGCAGGAGGATGCCAGGGTACCCAAAGAAAGCCCGTGCAGCTTCATACATGAAATAGTATGTGTAAAATTGTTCTAAAACAGATTCATTAACCAAAAATGAGCAGAATTGGAATGAAAAGGACATTTTCCTTTCATTAAAAATATGATTTAACTCGCCACAAGCCTTGAGTAAAAGCCACACGGTTGGAGTTTAGCTGTGGTGGAAAGAGGAGGTGGTCGGCATCTGATGTAAAAAGTTTGGTCGATGTGAGCCATTGGTGAAGTGGATTTTTGGGGAGCGTACGTTCATGACTACATAACCGTAGTACTGATCTTTATTCTAGTAGGAAGTCAAAAGATAACATAAGCTACCTTCAACCACCACCATTTCCAACCACATAGCAGAATGAAAAGCCCGTCTGAAAGTTCTTTGGGATAGTTTCCCACATTAAAGAGCTTAGAGACCATTCTTATCAGAGTTTCAAATTTGGATGTGAGGATTTACCATAAATATTCCTCCACTCTGCTCCTAGATCCGCTAATCTCATTCATCCCTGATGGAAATGTCGTCATAATTTATCATGACCTTTTGGAAGTGTGTCCATTACCCCGCACTCCCTCTGAAAGACAGACGTACTTGGCAAGACATGAAATCATGCATGAGCCTTTTTATGGAGTCATGTAGACGTTACATAACAGCGCTGTATGCTCAGGAAGATTTTGCCCTCATTCATAATATTGCTCTTTATTCACCGTGCTCATTTGTCATCAACAGCAGTATCAATGCTTCGGGGTGTTTACATTCATAGTCATTTACTTTCAGAAAAGATTAAAAATAGATCTTCTGCACAGTAGAATATTTGAGCAACTGATGGATGGGCTGGAGCACTGTTGTTGTGTGGATTCATGAAGAGTAACTTTAATAACATGTTTATGCTCAGCATGTTGCCCTGAGTGTGTTTCTGTAAATTACATTTTTTTGCCAGGTTTTATCACATTCTATGACAGATACTGTGTCTGTGAGCATCGTTGTAACACTAGCTTGCTTTTCCTTACTTTCTGAACATCTACAGTTATTTTCAGTAATTTTGATACTAATAACAACAGGATCATATTTGCAGCCGAGTTTCGAAAACATCTGCCGGGGAGCGCTAAAACGTTGAATCTGTGTGGTTTGCAATGCCTACTTTTTAAGAACTGTGCAAATATTTAGAATGTACTGTAAATCTGATAGTGAACAACACTGTAATGAAGCTGAATGATGGGCTAACCTTGAAATAGTATCAGTTTTAATTCCATCCTTATTTTACGCAGTTTCCCTTGTTGCTATGGCGATGCGCCCAGGGAAAAAATGAGGAGCCACGCTCGGTTGTCTTGGATACGGCAGTTTTCCCTTGTAAAGTGACGAGAGGAGCTGAACCTGTGGGAGCACCGGGTTATTTTTAGGCCTGACGCCAGCCTGCATGTGTGGATTAGGACTTGTTCACTCACTGCTTTGTGCGTGTGTGTGCACGTGTTTACGTGCTCTAATGCAGTAACACTTTTGAAACTACTCAAGGCACTTCTCACTGGTCATAAAAACACTCGGACTGTCCCTTTTGTCGTTGTCATATTTATGTTGAATATCAATATATGATATATACCATTTTTTCCCGCAAAGTGAGTTTAGACAAAGTCAAAACCAAATATGTGCATCAAATAAAATAAAAAAAAGATCTAAAAATAGCTTCTGACACCGCTTTTGTGACGAATTTGCACTTTTCCTTTTTATGAGGAACGCAGCTTTGAATAATGTCATCGGCTAATTTGCAAATGATGTTGTCACAAATATTGTATAGGGCCCTATGATTTCCACCTTAACGAAGTCGTGGACGGTATCGTGGAATTGGTGAATACAAAAAGAATTTATTGATAAACGCGGAATCTTGCGAAAATTGACATCGCGTGGATGAAATGCGTATAAATGTATATACCTGGCGGACGGCCAAATGGTGGCGGAATCTCAAACACTGAACCGCCCGCGCCAATGTGGAAATGAACGTCAACACCGGCTAAAGTGGCGTCTTTGCTTTGCTTCCGCTAGCTTCTTTCCTTCCTTGGAAGCTAGCATGCTAGTGTGGTCGAGTTTATTTGCACCGTGTCATGCTTTGCCGCTTTAATGTAAGGCGGGGTTTACGATGCCCGATGACCACGTGCAGGTTCTGAGTGGGAAAAAAGACAAGAAACACGTTTATTTTTGCACCCGGCTCGTTAGCCATAAAGAGACATTCTCACACACAGAACTTCCTTCTGGCCTCCCGGCCGCATGTCTTACTGTAAATGAAATAAGCATGTCATAGAAAATTGCTGTTACATGAGTGACTATATCTTCCTTAATCACAAACACGGGCTTTACAGTTGGAGTGTGTGCAGAGGCTGACATCCCATAGAAAAGTTAGCATGCAAGCTACATCCATGTCTCAATCACTGGACTAAATTGCATCAGTGCACTTAATTAACAGACCTTTTATTCACTAAGCCAAAAATCACACGCTATGCTGGTAAAAATAAGTAAAATGTAAAACCGGTATTTGGGGAAAAATAAAACAGATTTCATCGGCCCCTAATTGTAGGAAAAAACATAACCTTGTAGAGCAGTGGTTTTCAAACTGGGGGACCCGGCATTATGACAAGGGGGGTCGCAGGGCTACCATGACCACGCTTAATTATTACCCTATTTTTCCGACTACAAGCTGCTACTTTTATCTCTCCCTTAGAACCCAGTGGCCTTAATAACGAAGCGCCTTATTTATGGATTTTTTTGCCACTTTGGGTGTGTTCAAATTCTCTACTGACTTAGCGCGAGTGTTCCAACGACACTCTTAGGTTTCCGTGTATATCCGTGCCGCTCGAAGTAGTGTGCTGTTCACCGCACCCTTAGCCGGCTCGGCCCCCGCCTTCCTCACCGGGCACGGACTCGGGGCGGCAGGGTGCGGCGGCGGCGGCCGGTGGTCCGGATGCACGGTTTCCCTTTCACCCGGGCAGCCACGGCAGCGTTCACTAAAAGATCTAAAAAGGCTGAGATATTTTACTGCTGTGTTACAGGCACTGTTTGGAAAAACATTCACAAAGTCTTTCTGTGTAAATCTTCTTTCACAACGTTTATATATACGGCGTATGGTTGCGCGGGGGGAGCCTGAAAATGATTTTATCTACACAAGGGGGGCGCGGCAAAAAAAGTTTGGGATTCTTGGTTTAATTTAAAATTGGCCAACATTTTATCAAAATAGTCAATTAAAAACGTTTATCTTGACCAGGACCTCTCAAAACCTAGACGGCATAACAATTACATCAGGACTCGCCTCCAACTTCTATCTTGTAGTTAGAACTACTTGTTTAACTTATCACTAGGCCTGTCACAATAACAAATTCTGCTGGACAATATTTCTTGATAATTGATTTTGAGGTTTTTTAAGACCATTTTTCATGAATTGGATGGCTTAACAATGACAGTACATTGTTTCAAAATCAATTAACTTTAGTTTGGCAAGAATATTTAACAATGTACTTGGACTATCAAGAGCTTTTAATTAAACAAACATAATACATTAAACCGCAATGTGAAGTGTAATTTGTAGTCATTTAGTGAATATTAAGAAACGTTTGTTGTTATCCTGTTATGTAAAACAGGGCGAAATCCACCCCAGTGGCATTGCGCCTCGAGCATGCGTGATTCGTGGATGCATGGAGCTCCACGATGCTCTCAGCGTGCAGCGAGCGCTAACAGTGCTTTTTATCTTGTGGCTGCTTTGGGGTGGGGCAGCCCCCCGGGCGCACCCGCTGCTGCTCATTGAGAACACAAACTGAAGATCAATACATGCTTTAATTTTTCCCCAATACCAGAAAACTCTCCGACACCTGAAAAAGTAGCTACATTTGTCACCAGTCCCATTTGGAAAAAATAAGTCTCCAAGAGTGTTTGAAATGTCGCCGGATTAGACAACACTGGATGCTGTCGCGTCCTTCATGTTTGTTGACTAAGCGCAGCTTTGGATCCGCGCCTCCTCTTCCCTCCTTCATGCACACAGGGGCACAGGGCAGGAACCCAGCTCAGTGGCGCGCACACACACACACACACACACACACACACACACACACACACAGTGCAGAGTGATGAGTGAGACCTCCTCATCAAGATATCAGGAGTTACAGCGCAAATTTAATCTGTATTGATATGTTTGTTTTTGGTATCGTGCTTAAAAGAAATATTATGTGAAGTATGGGATAGGCTCCAGCATACCCGCGAACCTAATGAGGATAAGCGGTATAGAAAATGGATGGATGGATGGATGGAAACTTCAGCAAAGTGCAGAGTGAAGCCTCTTATCATCCAGCCTGTGCGGTAAAAAGAGAGGAAAACAAACATGTCAATTTATGGATGTATCGCAGCTATAAATGTAATGATTTTTGTTTTTTGGCTTTTTATTTCATTCGCTGACACAAGTAAACAGTCTATGGTGTAAAAATAAGTGTAAAAAGAAAAAAACAAACAAGTTTGGGGGAAAAAAATAGTTTTTACAGAGCTTTGTAGTGGTGTTGTCACTGCTGTAAAGACTACACTTTTCCTTCTTGATTGAAGAACTTGACCAGTTAGCACCATTCCAGTCCAAATCTTGCACGGCAACCTAAGGTCTGCTGAAATCCGCTTTGGCTTTGTAACTACCGTTTGGCCTCTGCATACTTTTAACAAGCTCTGTCAATTCCTTGTGCAAACACGGGATCTCGGGGCTGGATTGCATGGTGAGGTATTAACGACTACATTCACATTGGTCAGCTTTTCTTTGTTCGTAAGATCGTTCATCACTGTCCCACTGCTGGTAGTGTAATTAAAGCTCTAAAACCAGTAAATCCCTGCAAATGATCAGTAAGAGCAAGAGACATCTTGGGCTTAGTTTGAAACAATGTACATTTTAGTGGCTCTACAAAGTATATAAATGCATGCCACAATTCAAATTGATTGCTAATAATTTACATACACAGTATGAGGAAGTGAAGTTGAGAACATTGTAGAGAGTTCTAGTGCATAACATCAGTGTTTCATTTGTGAAGGGCTGTTGTAAGAAAACAGGGAACTGAAGGGATGGCGACCACAGTTTAATGTGAGGTTGGGACTCTTTATTTACACGAGTGAGTGACCCTGCAGTGACATTGGCTGCTGTTGCACTGCTTCTGCCATGGCTACATATTGTCATAGCAACGAGAAATTAGCATCTGTTCTTTCCCTACTGCTGTCTCTGGCTCATCAGCTGTGTGCTTTCTTTATCCCTATTATTATTTAAACCCACCGCCCTCCTGTGTGACCTCCCACTTAATAGGTTGCCACTTCTTTTCTTCTTGAGCACATGACTACTGATCAAACACACTTTATGTTCCCACACCTCCTCATTGTTATTTGCAGCCTTTATTTCACCACGTCACCTGACAAGCCAGTTTTGGATCCTAGGGTGTTCTTTTTTCTGCTGCCTGATGTTAAATGGATCAATTAGAATCAACAGATCCTCTCTAAGCCAATGTTGGCTTGCCTGCACACTCACCCGCTTGTTTAATCCGTTGCTACTAATCTGCTACTAATATTTGCCCACACTGACCCAAGGGCAGTTAGTGAAGGGATGTCCATTCATAGTCCTAAACCGATTGAGATAGAAAGTGTGGTTAGGGGCGTGTTTGAATAGATTGAAAACATGAGCGCTATGACTGTTATCAAGCCAGGAAGGTAATTGTTTTCTTGGACATGGCAAAAGTAATGCAAAATAACATTTTATTTTAGAGTAGTCAATCCATTTTAAAAGAGTTGCGATTGTTTGTATATCGTTAAATCGCATTTAATCATAAGTAAAATAAGTATCTATAATAAGTAGGGATATGAATCTATTTGTGGTAAACTGTTTGATAAACAACTACAATAACTACACCAAATTTTGTAAAGGTAAATCAATATTGGAAATATGGGCTAATATTTTATACAAAAATAGTTAGAAATCCCCTAGTTTTTGAATGTTTAATGCAAATGGCGAGTTGTCCCACTGTTTGATGTTCTACCTTCTCACACTCTACACGTAGTGATTACTATACTATACTACAATACTGTATTTTTAGCCCTTTTGTTTCACCTCATATTTGGTCCCAAATGCTGATACTATGTGGGAATGCACAAAGGTAAGATAAATGGCACAATCCCGACTAAATTAGAAAAATGAGATTGATATAGTGTACGTATGTTTACTATAATGGTAGTGTCAATGACATAGCATTACCTAGCGCACCAAGTAGCTCTCATCGGGTATGCCTAAGTTTTAGCTAGCAGTTCTCATCAAAACCAGAGGAGGCTCGCATCTAAAAACACTCATTAGTTGGGACGTTTATGGCAATTAAAACAATACCTGCAGTGCGCCAGTATTAAATACAGTGGGCTGGTATGTCTGGGAATTTGTAATAATAACAATAATTATAATATATTATTATTATATTTAAATATTGGATCTACAATACAAATAATTCAAAGGAAGATTAGCCAGAATAGAAAATCTTAGATGAGCAGGGAAAGCAGTCGGAACAATTGTGCTTTAAATTGGCCGCACGGTGGACGAGTGGGTAGTACATTGGCCTCACAGTCAGGAGGTTCAGGGTTTGAATCTCCGTTGGGCATCTCTGTGTGGAGTTTGCATGTTCTCCCCGTGTGTGTGGGGGTTTTCTCCGGGTGCTCCGCTTTCCTCCCACATTCCAAAAACATGCATGTTAGCTTCATTGGCCGCTCTAAATTGTCCATTAGAGTGTGAATGTTTGTTTGTCTGTATGTGCCCTGCGATTGGCTGGCGACCAGTCCAGGGTGTACCCCGCCTCCCGCCCAAAGTCAGCTGGGATAGGCTCCAGCATACCCGTGGCCCTAATGAGGATAAGTATAGAAAATGGATGGATGGATGAATGCTTTAATTTGTGATTTGAAAGTGTCGACTGAGTGAAGATGGATGTGTAGTGGCAGTGCGTTCCAAAGTCTGGGTGCTGAGCAGCTGAAAGCCTGAGCACCGAATGTAATCATCTTGAAACAAGGAGTCGCGAGCGGGTCAGCAGATGAAGAATGAAGTCAGCATGACGGGTTGTGAGGTGAGATGAAGTCATGCATGTATGAGGTGGCCAGGTTGTGGAGTGCTTTGAAGGAGGCGCTTATATTGAATTCGTTGTTGGACAGGAAGCCAATGGAGCTTCGAGAGAATGGGTGTAATGGGTGTGATCGGGTAAGACTATTTGGTCCGGGTAATAATTCTGGCAGCGCAGTTTTGAATAAGTTGAAGTTGAATGAGTTTCATTTGGAGACCAGTAAGAAGAGCATTACAATAATTGAAACGTAAGGTGACCACAGCATTATTGAGTACTGGGAGAGAGAGGGTTTGTAGTTGGGAGATGTTGCGAAGATGGAACGATGCATACTATTAATGTGGGGTTTGAATGATAGTCTGCTGTCCAGGATGCCTCCGAGGCTCTCGACTTGTGATACAGTAGGGACTAAACAGCCATTGATTGCAATATTGAAGGCATGGGTTTCGGAGAGCGTTGACTTAGAGCCTTCGAGGAGAGCTTCGCTTTATTGCCACTTCAAGCATATATATTGACATCCAGTTACTCGTGTCCTGTAGATATTCTGTAAGGGCACTAGGATTCTTGACAGTGTCTTGACATTTAAGAGGAGAATAAGAGAAAATGAGAATAAGATCCTTTTATTGTTTCCTTCAGGGTGGATAATGTTGGAGTATTAAGCAGACTTGGCGTTCCAGGCAGCGGCCTACAGTTTTAAGTTGGCCAAGTCAAATGCCAAATGAAAAGAGGAATTGTATTGGTCAACCAGCTCATTCACAAAGACAGGCTAAAAATTGGTTATTGGTGTGGAAATTGGACATACAGTGAGAGGAAAAAAGTATTTGAACCCCAGCTGATTTTGTAAGTTTGCCACTAACAAATAAATGATCAGTCTATAATTTCAATGGTAGCTTTATTTGAACACTGAGTGACAACAATGACAAAAAAAATCCAGAAAAATGCGTTTCTAAAAGAGTTATAAATTAATTTGCATTTCCATAATGAAAATAAGTATTTGATCCCTTTTAAAAACGTGCTTCAGTACTTGGTGGCAAAACCTTTGTTGGCAATCACCGAGGTCAGCCGTTTCTTGTAGTTGGCCACAAGGTTTGCACACATCTCAGGGGGGATTTTGGCCCACTCCTCTTTGCAGATCCTTTCCAAGTCATTAATGTTTCGTGGCAACTCGAACCTTCAGCTCCCTCAACAGATTTTCTATGGGATTAAGGTCTGGAGACTGACTAGGCCACTCCATGACCTTTAATATGCTTCTTCTTGAGCCAATTTTTTGTTGCCTTGGCCGCGTGTTTTGGATCATTGTCATGCTGGAATACCCAACCACGACCCATTTTCAATGCCCTGACTGAGGGAAGGATGTTCTCACCCAACACTTGACGGTACATGGCCCCATCCATCCTCCCTTTGATGCGGTGCAATTGTCCTGTCCCCTTGGCAGAAAAACACCCCCAAAGCATAATGTTTCCACCTCCATATTTGACGGTGGGGACGACCTTGCGGGCACAGTCCTTCACGGCGTAGTGTGTTACCAACTGTTTTTGTGGTGACTATGGTCCCAGTTGCCTTGAGATGATTGACAAGTTCCTCCCGAGTGGTTCTGGGGTGATTCCATTATCATTGAAACTCCATGAGGTGAGATCTTGCATGGAGCTCCAGATCGAGGGAGATTGGCAGTTAATTTATGTTTCTTCCATTTGCGAATAATTGCACCGACTGTTGTCACCTTCTCACCCAGCTGCTTGCCGATGGTTTTGTAGCCCATTCCAGCCTTGTGTAGGTCCACAATCTGTCCCTGACATCCTTGGAAAGCTCTTTGGTCTTGGCCATGGTGCAGAGTATGGCATCTGGATTGATTGATTGCTTCTGTGGACAGGTCTCTTTTATACAGGTAACGAGCTGAGAGGGCTGCCAATGTCAGCTCGTTACCTGTATAAGATCCACCTGGGAGCTAAAGATCTTGCTGACGGATAGGGGATGAAATACTTATTTCCTTCATGGAAATACAAATTAATCTATAACTCTTTTTTGAAACCCATTTTTCTGGATTTTTTTGTCATTGTTGTCTCTCGGTGTTCAAATAAAGTTACCATTGAAATTATAGACTGATCATTTCTTTGTTAGTGGCAAACTTACACAATCAGCTGGGGTTCAAATACTTTTTTCCCTCACTGTATTCATGTTATTGATGTTGCAGAAGGATATTGTTCACTCACAGAAGTTAGAGACAGGAAGAGTTATCCAGTCACTACATAAATTGTTTTTAATTATTCTCTCATATCTCTCTTTTGCTCCACAGTTGACAAGTTTGCTGGAAGATTAAAAGAGAAAGACATTAATAAAATGCCTGTGGCAACATCTTGTTCAGACTCTGGTAAGTGAGCACAGCAAAAGCATCTTTTTGTCTGCATTTACACTGTTTACTGTACACCCAGCAACTCCAACATTCATGCAAATTAAAATGCAATACTGTCACCTTTTTAAAAAGCTAGTGCACAGCTAGTGCAAAGCTAGTGGTTTGGAAAGTTATTCATTTAACAATAGAGTGGAGCCTCTAAAGTGGAATGCCATAAAAAGACTGTCAGCCACAGCAATGCCAAAGGAGTGGAGGTGGGCTTTGAGGATAATCCAGCACTCTAGACGTGTATTTCATCTCACCAGTTTTAATGTGACTTAATGAGCTGGCTAATGATTCGCTCAAACTCCAGTCTTAAATGAGTCACGTCTCATGGGATTTTTCATATGTACGTGACTGGGCAGTTGCACATACAAGTGTCTTGATCACGGAAACTCGCTGCTTTCTGGATGATCTTTTTACCTAATTTGTTCACCTTTTCTGGCGCTATTTGGGGGTATTCTGGTATTTGAGGACTGGGCCTATTGACAGGTTCGCCCAGCCCAAAGGCCGTCATAAGATGGAAGTGTACAGCGATGCTGTGGGGGTGGAGCTTGCCCTGTTTTACATGGCGAGATCTAAAACGCAAATGTTTCTTAATCTTCAGTAAGCCTGGATAAAAAACAAAAACAAGGGTGCATTTGTGTTTACATTTTATTGTTAGTCTACAGCTACTCTTTAGCATTAAAGTAAATGTAAGTAATTGGTAAGCCAACTGTACTACCCATATTTACTGTGAAGCTTGGTTGCTATTACATATACAGTGTCCCCTTGTGGGGTGTATGTTCTAAAATAACCCGCTATAAGTGTAGCCACACTTACGCTCTACAGCTGGCTAACTTCTACTCTCCTTTTGCATGTCCAGAAGTCCACCTTTTAGTCCTCCTCTGCCTTTTGGGTGGGGCTTCCATTAACGGTGCAGAACGTTTTGTCGACATGGTGGGTGTTGCCAAGAATAAAACCTAAAAACATACAACACTTCAGATTCACACTACTAGCGATGGAACATTTATGTAAATTTGGCAAATGGAACCCATTCTGTACTGCACATGAAGGCAGAGAGGAGATTGGCAATGGTCTAGTCATGCAGCCAATCAGGACATAGAACACAATGCGAGGGTACTCTCTTAACCAATTAAGACAACATATTTTGTAGTTCTAAATGTAAATAAGCTGTTTTTTTTCCTCTTTTGTCTCTTACGAGGTTATGCTTTTTTTTCTTGACAGCAGTTTACAACATCATTTTCAAATGATATGCAAATTAGACAACGGCGTGACAATGACAATTTAAATTTGTCAATGACAAAAAAATTTAAGTAAGTTACGCAGAACAGAAAAATAATGTGTATTTCAGAATTATTCAAAAAGTCCTTTTTCAGGTATCACAAAAGGGGTCAACAATTTAAAGCTGTTCTGCAGAAATGGAGGTTGATCGAGCCTTGACAGTTGGGTCAACTAATTCCTACAGGGTCACTCTGTTTTCTGGAGTACCTCCTCTATCTGCATAAAAGCAGTGTTTGGAACACTTTTATACCCAAAAAGTACAGTACTGCAGAAAGTAATGTGTTGCTACAATAATGTCAAGAAAAAGTCAATTAAAAATTGGAGCGATACGGACCATACTAACACTTAAGAGGCAGGGTTTTCCTACAGATAAATTGTAGTGTTTTAAAACTTTGGACCTGTAGTGTATATCCATTCAAACAATATATTACTTAATTGTTTGCAAGTTTAAAAAAAACACATTTTTTAGGTGTAGCAGCTTTTATTTTGTAGTAGCGCACCACCACGATCAGTTACATGTAGCGAAAACCCTGTACATGTGAATGCGTCATGGCCAGTTATGCAACCCACTACCACAAATAGATTTGCTTTCTAATTTCAGACTTGCAGTTTTTTGCACAGTTTTGTTTCTAGTTGAAGTTTAAACACCCCATTTTGAAAGTTTGCACTTGTAAATTGTTCATGGTGAAGAGAAAAAATAAAGTACATTTGTATTTTGAGTTGAGCCATTTTTATTATTTATGATTGGTCCAATCCCGTGAATTGAAGTGATTGGGGAAATAGAATAATGCTCGTGGATCCATCGCGGCGACAGTTGCGAGAGTAATTACATCAGTTGTTACGGTTACGTGACAGCTAACCCTGTGACGTCACTCAAAATGAGCCAGTGAAATCATTTGTTTGCTTGAGCGAATGAGAACCATGCCTTACTCAAAAGTAAGAACAGTCGATCAAGAAAACTGAACATTTAAAAGTGAATGGAGAGACCAATGTATGTTCATTCTCCCAGAATCCAGTGCCAAACCGCGTATATCTCATATGCGCTGAAACTGCAGCTCCGCTCAGAAGCGGAAATTACCTGACATAACACAGGTCATCTGAGGGCAAGTATCTACCCAGGTCTGATGTGAGATTGCGGAAGAGAATAACAGTTAGAACCCAGTACGAAAAGACGTTCATTTGTAGCACAGAAACATGCAAATGAGCGTTCACTAAGGACTGAATGGATATTGGAGCAAAACAACAAATCTTTCACTGACGGGAAGGTTCTTGTAGCGCTCTTACTCAAAGGTAAACAAAAGAGGAGTTATCTGCCAAATTCCAATGTCAGCCACAATAACAAGAAAACGTGAAACTTTAGGAGTGTGTGCTGTTGTAGCTTTTCTGTTAAAGAGACACTTCGTATCATTTTTTAAATTTAACTTAAAAATAAGCAATCAATTCATTGTTTGTATTGTCCTGAAAAAAAAAAGAGGCATACACGGACCTTACTCATTTTTATTTAAGACCCCTGGTTGAGAATCTAATGAATGGAAATCAGTTTGATTTAGGAAATTGGCCACGATACCCAACTCTAGTTGAAAGTTTCTTTAACATGTTTAAGTATTTAAATGACTAAAGTGGTAACCAGGCCCACCTCTCTGTTTCTGAATATATTTACTTTTTACACATTAATGTGGTGGATTATTTCTAGGGGTGTAATAATACGTTCCCATCACAATAATTGGTTGCAGATTCGATTCAAGGGCGATATTACTTCATTTACGATACGATTCAGTAACGTTTTAGCCAAAAATTCCACCAGTCTGACTGTGAAATAAACACATGGATTCTGGACCGTGCAGGTAAAGTTTCCTAGATTTCTGTGGATTGATGCCAAATCCAGCTGTTACAAGTGTAACGTTTACCGTCCTTACTAAAATAGCTAAAAAACACAGATCCACATGTAGCCTGCCGTGCTTGAATCCGATGCTTTATTTCATAGTATCGATTCAATCGATTGATTACCTTTCAAACAATGATAGATTGATATATGTCGTCTGGAATAGCATTTTGGTGAAAACAGATCAATGTAGTTGGATCATAGGAACATAAATCAATACATTGATGTAGTGAATGAATCGTTACACCCCTAATTATTTCTTGAATTCACAGAAGTGTCAGCATGCAGCAACATGTAGAACGTGTAGCACATTTAAAGTCAAAGTATAATTTGCTGTAATCTGCTTCTTTCATCATGGAATAAAGCAGCAGTTCACTTCCAAACAGGCCGTTTCATTGTGAATTGGTTAATTACAACAGGTGAAGTGTATTCTTGCTAAGGGCTCACTTTGGCAATAAAAAGGTTTTGATTCAAATGAACAAAACCATTTCCTGCCAGGTAATTTTAACAGGCTTGTGGGAAGAAAGGTCACCTATTAGTCACACATACAATTATTCCCTTCACTGTATGTGCACAAAGCACAATGAAAAACGCCCGTGCTCCTTGTGCTTTGGCAAGGCCGAATGTTTCTGTGCCGTCTGATGTCACCACAGCAAAGGTTTATTGCTCATTTATGATTCTTCTCCGTTCTCACTGCCTCCTTGACCACTCTCCTTCTCACAAGCCAGCCCACTGCTACTCATCTCCCCCTAGTCAACCACCACAGGAACGCCTTGAGGAAAATTGTCCAGCCTCTTTTTCTCTCTCTTCTCCTCCCGGAGTAAGCATCACACTTCCTATTTTCTTCCCCACTCCCCTTTTATGTGTCACCCTCTCTCTCACTCCCTCTACTCATGCACACAAGCCTGTCGCCTGCATTCATTCATGCGGAGGAGAAGACGCTCAGCCAGGCGTAGCACACACACATTTACGTCAAGAGCAGGTGGCGAGGGAGGAAAGAGCCAGGAGCTGTTTGGCAGGAGGACAAGGACTGGGAGAGTTCTTATTCCACCTTGCACACAGTATTGGGTGTGTTGCTGCGTGTGCATGTGTGTGGACGCTCTGTAGTGAGGTGTTGGTCACCATGGCTAGCAGTCTGTTTGGAAGACTCTCCCTTGAGAAGGGGGACTCGGCCTACTCCCTGGAGGGCCTGGAGGTGAAGCTAGGGGGAGAAGGTAAGACCACAGTTGTCTATCTGTAGGGGTTGTGCAGTCATGTGTCATATTTGCCAATATGACCAGAAAGCAACAATTTGTACAGGTAGATGACATGAAGGCATTTAAATCAACTAGGCTTGTGACATTATGGATAAGTCTGTGGTTGCTGAGTAGTAGTTGTATGCCTCTTTAGTTACAATGACAGAGACGGACAGATTGGGCCCGGGTCGGCATAAGATGCACCGTCACAGACAACAGCGATGGATACATAAAAAGATAGGATGACTAACATAATGTCCGGCGTTTTATTGCACTACGACTGGGAGCATGGAAGGGGAGACAGTATAATATAAAGTTTGTATTGCTGTCAGATAAATTGTATCTTTTATGGAGATTTTGGCTTCTTGAATAAAATGTTTAGAATTGGTGCGTCCCATCGAGAACTGTCCTTCAAAACATGTCCATCAGCATCAGACCACCCTTGCATGAACTGTAACTCCTTTAAGACTGCTCACAGAATAGGGTGGCTGAGTCAGCCTGGGAATTTGCCACCTTCTGAAGTAGTGTGAGATCCGTAACAAAGGTGGGGCAACACCTGTGTGTAAGCAAAGTGAACTGAAAAGGTGAATAAAGGCCTTCTGGCATGGCTCTGAATTCCATATATTTTTTAAATTGCTTCTGAAAACAATGACTTTTATTTTTGACAGCAACTATGCGTGTTTTATACTTGCACAGATATTTGCCAACAGCATAGTTCCATACATCCTAGTCATAATTGACAATTCATTAATATTGCACAGTGTTTCATCCTGTGTATGTCCGTGAACTGTATGTACTTGCATCATTTGTCATCTGTGACCCAAGCATACGTTGTCTCACGCGGTTAAAATCTAAAACAGTCACGGTGGCATCATTTCATTATTGCCAAGTGTATTGCATGCCACACTCTATAGTAGGTCTCACCAACGTTTTTAGTGAGAGCTACTTTTACAACATGAAAATAATGGGCTATGTTAACCCAAACAAACGGAATAAGCTTGTTTCACTATAACACTAACAATTTTCATTTTGTATTTCAGAATGCATTTCTTTCTAGTGTTAGGTTTTATTAACTGAAAACCCAGCAGAAAAGCAGGTTTGTGGACACCTCATGTGTTCTTGGGGGTTTGCCTGCTGCCCACGGGCACCGCGTTGGTGACCGTTACTCTATTTCGTGTTTTGTGACCCGTAGTAGACAGTAGTAACGGCCATAATAAATCAGTTTTCTGTCTTTCCAAGTCGGTTGCTTGTGTGTGTGTGTGATGATGTGATTCTTTTACTACATTGTTCACCCCTGATGGGTTATGGTCTTATTCATATGCAGTGATGTTCTGATCACATACACACACCGCAGCTCTTTGTCTACTCTCACTTTACCCACTTTCTCTCGCTCACACACATGCACAGAGTCCATCAGATTCTCATCTCCCACCACGTGGAAATATTGGCAAAAAGAGCTGTATTCACATAGAGGTGTTGGGTTGAAGTGTGCTGGTCCAAGATCGTTGCTTGCTCTGAAGGAAATGGGACAATTGAAATCTGTTTGGGCCCAGGATATGTGATAATGTGCTGACCCTTGGAATTATTTTGTCCATGTCGTTCCCTGACAATCTGTTATAGCACTTGAGCCAGGCACAAACTAGATGAGCAGTTGAAACACAAAGTTGATTGTGTGATGAGCTCGTGGGTGAAATGTTAACCGTAACATTTCTGGCCATACTCTGCAATGTGTCCATTTGCGAAAATGTCAACAATATCACAAATGTTGACCGCCATCACTGCTGGTGACCTTCAGCAAGTAAATAAGGTGATGCACTGCAAACCTGAGGTAATTATCACCATGGTGATGGGATAGTCTAAACCAGTTGTCCCCAGCGTATGTATTATTTATTTCTTGACTCCATATTGTCCCGAGGAGGAGTATGTCCCGTCTTTTGTAGTGCGTGTAGAGCGCGTTACGTAGTACATGCTGCTGTTTTGCAGGTTAGCTCATAGCTGATGGATGCAGCAGAGTTAAGAGAGCTAAATGCTGTTTGCCACATCCGCTCACCAAGCTACAGTAAAAAAAGGTATTTTAAGGTGGACTGGTTGTCGGAGTATCTGGGAACAGAAGAACAAGAGTGGAATATGGGTGAGAAGTAGGGGTGTAACGATTCGTTCAATAGATTCCTATGATCCAACTACATCCATCGGTGTTCGCCAAATTGATGTTCCAGATGACATACTGTACATCGATCTAACAATCGTTTGAAAGGTATTCAATCAATTGAATCGATACTAAGAAATAAAGAATTGGATTTCAGCACTGCAGGGTTCTAAATGGATATGTGTTCTTTAGATTGTTTAATGTTAAATACGTTAAACGTTACCCTTGTAACAATTTGCTTTGTCGTTAGTCGATTAGTCATGCCTGTTGACTGGGGCGCACAGATGACGTCATGTGACGCTTAGGAAACTTACCTGAACGATATCATCCTCAAATCGAATCAGCAACCATGAATCGTTTATAGGAATCAAATTGTTAAAACAAATCGTTCCACCCCTAGTGAGATGTTTTCTTTTTTAAATGAGAAAGGGCTGCTTGGGTTTCCTGAGTGAAAAGTGTTCACCAAAATGAGTGGCTTAACCGTACATTGAGGGAACCAACTATGTACAAAAACTTTCCATTGCAACCAAACAGATGCTCAAACCCAAAACAAAAAAAACATTTCTGCAACAAAAATCCCCCCAAAATGGTCAGGTTGGATGTAATACCGAGGCATGCTTTTATTTTGATCCCTGGATTTGATGATAACCGGAAGTGTTAGGCATAGTCTGTCCGAGTGATGCCAGTGGTTTTTTACTGTTGAGATTTATATTTAAAAAAAATTGTATTTATACATACAGCATATGCATGTAAACGCATACAGCAAATGCGGCATTGCTTCCAAGTAAACATCCAGAACGAAAGAGTGCCTGCTACCAAACAGAAAGAAAATAAGGAACCAAAAGTTTACATAAGTAAAGGAAAGCGATTCCAGTGAGACTGCGTGTGAATGCATGGAGCTGAATGCATGTGATAACATTATCACAGCAGCACTACATGTTTCTGTAAGTCTGTACTATCAAAAATGGTGAAAAAAGCTGCTATGCTAACTTTAGCATGCTAGCAATGCTAACTGCTAGCATGCTGACGTAGCACAATAGCACATTTTATCAAGATCACTAAACTTCCTGTTTGAGTTGTTCATTTTCACTTTGCCCTAACCCCTAAACCATACCATAAATGTAAAAAAAAAAAAAAAAAAAGTGAGAAATATGGACCTTTTCAAAAGAATGCAGGACAATTCTGGAAAATGTGATGTTACCTACTGAACTAATATTGATATCATTATGAATAAAATTACCAATGGTACGTTTTCATGGTCAAAAAATCTAAATATGTAGATAAAGTAAATGCATGACTAAGATTTATGGTACAAATCGCAATACAGTGTAACCTCAAGATACCAATGTAATTCATTCCAGAGAGACTTTTGTGTCTTGGAATTTTTGTATTATGAGACAAGATTTACCTTTATAAATAGCGTAATTTGTTCCAATCCCCTCAAAAACAGCTGCATGAAGAGTAAATATTGTACCCACCCAATATAAATATGTTCATTAATAACAACGTAGTCATTTATTTGTGCATGAATGTAATAATAATAATAATAATAATAATAAAAGCAATGAAAAATAATAACAAATGTTGTTATGAATAATGACACTACCTTTCGGGTCCAACGAGGTGAGCTTCATGGTGGAGGAGGCGGCAAACAGAGTTTCGACAGATGGCAGAAATCATACGTTTAAGGACTGTAACTTCATTGAAATAAGTTTAGTATGTAATGTAATGTATTTAACGTACTAAAATAACAATTAACAATGGGCGAGAGTTTTTCGCTACCCTGAGCAAAGGGACGTCGTGATTGGCCATCGTTAGGTTTACTTTGGTTTTAAGGTGGTTGGCATCCATTACTTTGGTGCATTACCGCCCCAGGGGAGGGCAGCTTGTATAGTGGTGCAGTACATGCAAAATTCTGGGCGGCACTTCCCTTTTTCGTTTTCGTATTTTGAATATTTTTTCAAAGCCCAATCCGTATGATGAATTTTACCCTAACCCTAACCCGTATAATAAGGTTTTCGTAAGTTGTGGTTCCACTGTCTGGGGAAACGATGGCGCTTGGCGGATGTCTGCACTCTTGAGTGCTTTTCTAGTTACATTTATTGCCTCCACCACCGCAGAAATGTAAACCTTTTTGGCCTGTGTTCAATGCCACACCGGACCCAAACTACTGTAATTCCACAAGCTCTTGCACAGCTTTGAGCAATAACAATGCGCAATAATAATGTCCTATTTGGACATTCTATTCTGAATCAGGTTTTCATGAAAGATGACCATCATTCGGAATTGACAATCTGAAAAAGCTGTTTGTGTTTCAGGTTTTACAAATATTTACAATATTCTAATACAGGAATATTTGTACATGCAAATACTGTACTGTTACATATAAAGTCCCAGTTTGATGATACTACTTGAAACACGTCATATTTGAAAGACTCCTCAGTTCCTTATTCAGCTGTGAAAGAAGGAAAAGATTTAGATTTTTAATAACCTCTTTGAATAACGGTACAATCCCAGAGAAGCTCTGCATTGTATTTTTCATTATCAAATGCAAGTCTTTGCTCTTTTTATGTTCAGAGCTGACTGCTTGTTCATGACGCAGCAAGGCCCATTATGGGAATTGAAATAGAATTATGAAGGCCTGCTTCTCTGATGTCTGCTCTGTCAGGTGCAAATCCTGCTGGAGAAGAACTGGCAAAACAAAAAGACTTCACTGTGGAAGACTCGTGTAATTAGTCATTCTATTTACTCATGAAATTATTGTGTGAGAGGGCGGAAGGACTGCTTAATGATCAAGGCCATCAACTCCTGTCTGGCTTCCACTTCCTGAGTAGAAGTGTGTCGTGTCCAGATATCACGATGGATTCTTTGGCATATAAATTAGAATAGAACGATTTCAGAGCACATAGGTCCTAAGGAAAGCCAAACTGTAATATTGAGGTTTAAAAGAAAGAAATACTATGTAGTTATGATTAGTTATTGTGCAAACCTTATTATTCAACATAATCTTGCAGCTACAGTACATATACATGCAAGAAAATGTGCAAGTTTGAGACTTCAAAGAAAAAGAGCTTCAAGTATTGGAATTCTTTCCTTTTGTGCAAACTTTATAAAAATAAAAAAAAAAGCCACAACCAGCTCCCTCATTCTAAAATGGCACCCGGGATAACCGATAACAGGGAAAAACTGGTGTCTCGATGATAAACGAATGCAGTGGAGCCTCAGTTTTTGTACAGCCTGGTTTTATATGATTTGTTTTTTGACAAAAATGATTATAAACATGTCTTGGTTTTATACAGGATGGGCCAAAAGTATGTTACAGTTAACACTCATACATTTCACATTCATTAGACCTTTATTTACATTTATTTGAGCACTTGAGAGATTAAATAGTAAATGTAAAATTCTGTAATATGTAAATATAATGTATTTAAATGTCTAAATGGAAAATGTTAAGTGTAACACGGCTTTGGGCCCACCCGGTACTTCGCCTCGGCCAAATCATTCTGGTCATTCAAGTAGAGTAAGCTCATTTTCTTTCCTGCCTACATCATGAATGTGTTAATTTATTTACATGTAAATTCTACCCTCCGTTCCTTTTCATACTAGTTGTCTTTTCTGGTGCCTGTTGGGGAAAGAAACCGCAGGTTGACAGAAGAGAGTCGCCAAAAACAATGGTAGTGGTTTTTACCAAAGACAAAGTCGCTGGGGATTGGTAAAGTTTTCGGATCCGTTGAGAACAACAGCATTAGCTGGAGGTTTATTCTTCGCTGATTCGTTCATTTTACTGTGGATCAAAAGGGGGTTCCGCCTCAGACAGATCATCCTGTCATGCAGAAGCCGAGCATCTGGGCCCGCCCACTGCCCCACAGAACCCCAGAAACGCTGAGCATCCAATGGGTGGGACAAAGCCCAGCACAATAATGGAACAATAATGGAACAATCCTCTACACGCTTCCTCATCAAAGTCAATAGACGCTCAGCTTCCAACTGCAAATGTCCAAATAGCCAAGAGACAGCATGTTTCCTCTGGTGTCCATGTTTTCAGAGCGTTTTCCATTGTTATAGCTGGCAGCAATGCAGTAAAGACAGAGATACTTCGATTCAGTCTCTCTTTTTTTTTTAGGTAACCTCCCCCACCTCATGCAATCGGTTCACTCACTTGGCCCAGCAAGCTTTTGGAGCCAGTGTTAAACCAACAATGGAACCAATTTTGTGGAAGCATGACAGTGGAAAGCTCTGAGAACCAGTTCCAAAAAACTCTGTATTTGAGTGTTCTGTGTACTTTTTTTTATGGCTGCAAAATAACTCACCATTGAGAAAAAGTCTGAAAACCACAAATTTGCTATCTGCTACAGACAAACCTCATGGCATTTTTGCAGTATTTTTAAATTTTGTGGCATGCTGGTTGGTTTTGGCACATTTACGGGTTTATGAAACCTGCAGACGGTTTGTGCCTATATGCTGCTTTCCACTCTCAGACGAGGTATTGTGCTCTGCACGCATGGGTTCGAATCCCATCCTCGTCGAGGCAATATTCAACTTAACAAATATTTGCGTAAATATCAAGAAGGTAAATGTTGACAATTCTTTTTATTGACATCTTCTCATAGTGAGTGCTCGAGTTATTTTTAGCATTGAGAATGAGCCATTATCTCATGTTGCATTGACATTTGGGCCGATCCATCTAGTAAAGTAAAGTCACTTGCTGTAAACCTGGAAATAACCCTGTTAGCTTTAGCATAGATGCACCAACTTTCTGCTTGTCTGTAGAGTTGCAGGGAAAAATATCTGGACCTGTAATCCCAAAGCTTCTCAGTCTTCTCAGAAATCTTTTAACTTAAACTCAAAAAATTCTAGCAAGGAATCCTAGCTTCCTTAATCCCAGTCACTTAGGAAGTTCCTGAGAGCAACTCTGAGCAAGGAGGAGACCAAAACTTAGTGAGGTGGTGTGGTTGAGCCCGTTGCCAAGTACGACACAGTCTTCTGAGAGCTCTGGTTGGTTGTTACAAAAATTACGCAAAAAATACGCTCCTTACTCTTCATAATGAATGGACAGTAGAATCAACCGATCACTTATAACTTTGACTGTATTAAGAAATGTATAATTGTAACATTAATTTTGTCATTATGATGAAACTCTGCAAAATTAAATGATGACTCGCCTTCAAAATGTTTGAACGTAGACTCAGCTGTCAGCCATTCCTTTGATTGTTACCAATATGAGGCTGTGAAAGCGCCTTAATGGTCTGACTGGTCACTCTGCTGACAGAGGGTCGTGACAGACCCAAGTCATCACTGCTGCATTTTACCTGGCCAGGTATCGCAATGTTGTGATGACTTTCATCTCAGCTGTCATAGGGTTGCTACGCTGGGTTGGCCTAGTAAACTCATCCCTGATGAGGTCCACCACAAACCTTACACGATCGAGCCTGTAGCGTGGTATTAAATCACTGTCGTTTAACGTACTGAGAATGTCTCTCCTTTCTCTCCGTCTTTTTGCCACCCTGTCTGTTTATGCTAATTTATGCAGATTTTTAGGATTGGCTGCTGACCCCCTGTATTTTTGAAGATCACATAAAATCAGCTTCCAGTTACTGTATAACGTTCATATAGCTGGGCCAGACTCCAACATGGTAGGTGTGCTAGTGCGCCTCAATGCTGGTTGCCACTTGAAGAAAATGCAACACCACCATGCAGACATTTCAGCGGTGCACCATTAGTTTCACGTTGGACATTGGATATTTGGCTTTGTAGCTACCGCAGTGGTACCTTGGACTGCTGTGTCCTGGTGTGGATGATCTTGCACTGGAAGTGTCGCTCTAACCGCTGGCTTTTTATATTAGGGCCCGTCAGTAAATTACTATTGTGTTGAAGAGAGTGTCCGTCCATCCATTTTCTTTGCCGCTTATCCTAATTAGGGTCGCGGATATTCTGG
This sequence comes from Oostethus manadensis, assembly GCA_024372805.1. Classification (NCBI taxonomy): domain Eukaryota; kingdom Metazoa; phylum Chordata; class Actinopteri; order Syngnathiformes; family Syngnathidae; genus Oostethus; species Oostethus manadensis. The sequence goes on from QODF01000082.1 coordinate 448,548, forward strand.
AGCCTATCCCAGCTGACTTCGGGAGGCGGGGTACACCCTGGACTGGTTGCCAGTCGCAGTGCATTAAAGAGAGTTTGTTTTAAAAAAAAGTCATATATTCTTAATCACACCACAAATTGATCTGGAAGTGTTGATCTCTAATTATTAGTCCTACCCTAAAAGTATTTTCATGCCCATTTTTTTCCAAAGATCTTTTATCGGATGGACTTTTTATTGGATTAGGAACCGGAGTCTGAGGTTTGTAACAAACGCCAAACAATATCATTGGTCACGCTGTGTAATTATGTGTAGATATAATAAATATGTCTTAATGCCAAAGACCATTTGTGAATAATTAGTAAGTAAAAATTTTACGAAAAATATGAGGAATTCTAAGATTTTTCTAAGAGTGATGTCAATAGGAGCTATTGTTAGTCTGAGGATGCTTGTGAATATGGGCCCCCAACTTGTTAGCGACTTCTTATCCTCTTCTTTAGCCAACAAATTTGCTCTGACTGAATCTACAGCACTTTCTGCTGGTTTCCGCCAGCCCCTTTGTCTATTTAAACATTAGATTAGCCAAATACAGCACAGGTGACAACATTCTAAAGAAACACTGTGTGTACTCAGTTTTTTCCAGTGTGTAATCTTTGCATATTTTGCTCTTTGTGTAAAGCCATGCATCAGGCCTTGGACACGCTGAGTGACAGCATCAGCTCCACCACCGCCAATGACCTGGATCTCATATTCCTCAAAGGCATCATGGAGAGCCCAGTGGTAAGAAACAAGTACTAGTACTGATAGTACGACTACATGTCAAGCAGTTTTTATTTTTTGACAGAAGTTTCACGGAAAGGTAAATACAGTATTTGGGCCTGAAGAGAGCAAGAGAGAGTTTGCTTCATGTCCATTGTAATGAGATGCTAGATCATTGCTCACAAACCGTTATGACGCCATTATTCCAGTTCTCCTTGACACTTTGACGTGGTTCCAATTAGAAAAGAATCTATGAGTGAGTAGTAGACATACACACTGTAAATTTGAAAGAAAAGTCATGACTTCATCCATTGATTTGTAAAGCACCCTGGATTGCAGGGTTTTGTGCAAGCACGTGCATTTGGCAGCACATTTAACACTTAGGAGATTTCTCTAGAATGGTCAAATTTCATCAGATCACGTTGTAATTTGCTGTGCCCATGTACGATCTTATGTTCTCATGGATCAAAAATAAATGCTGAATTTGTATGAAATCCTGGATGGAAAGCTGTCCATGTAAAGCATGGAGTTTCCAAATTCGGAAAGGTCAGACAGTCATGTCACGTACTCTCTAAAAAGTACAATTCCAGCATTGAGGTACATATAAAATGGCATGAATCCGCTTTCATTTGGTGCAACCGCATTCTGCTTATACAGCTTATAACATGCTTTTCAAAGTCACATGAAAGCGAGTCAGTGGTTGTTTTTCCTGCCTTTCATCTTTTTGACGTAAAGGTATACAAATTCGAAGCACAGCAGTGGCAAAATTCTAGGTGGCTCTGCTTCTGTTCTGTTGCCCAGAGTGTGTAGTCAAAAAAAAATAAGAAGGAAAATTCACATGCATTGTTAATTTGTATGGAGAATCGCGTTTATTTTTTCCAAGAAGATGCTGTGCTTTTAAAGGCTGTGCAATATAGCCACCCCCTTAGACTGAGGGAAAACCTTACCAAACAGTAGCAGTATTTCTCCTGATTGCATTTTATTTGTGTTTTATGAAACATATTTGCATGTTAGTGTTTAACATTTTGATAGTAATAATACATTTTATTTAAATGGCGCTTTTCGAGACACTCAAAGACGCGTTACAATACATTAAAGAATAAAAACAAGACAAAATTTACAGTATAAAATTAAACATTGGAAGCAGTTTTAAACAGATGACTTTTGAGTTCTTTCTTGAAGGTGGGGATGTCAGAGCAGTCACGGAGGGGTTTGGGCAGTGAGTTCCAGTGAGTTGACTGTAATATTTGTGGTGTGCCACTTTATTGATTTTGAAAGACATGTCTCCTAATGTTCTATGGCTTGTGGGACTCCCGAAGCGGTGGACCGGTACCGGCAGGCCAAGCGGCATGCAACTTTGTTGGTGGGAGGAGTTCGGTGAGACCATGGAGCACGACTTTCAGTTGGTTACTCAGTGGTCTGGTGAAGCAAAAGTTTAACTTTTTGAAACGTATGTGTGGCCAATCCTGCCTGTCAAAGCCTGATCCCGTCAGATCTCAGAAGTTAAGCAGGGCACGGCCTGGTCAGTACTTGGAAGGGAGACCTCAGAGGAACACCAGGTGCCACAGTGGGAGGAAATAAACTTTCCTTGTGTCCTTAGGCAAGGCACTTCACCCACATTGCCTAGTATGAAAGTGGTGTGTGTGTGTGTGTGTCGGTGGTGGTCGGAGGGGCCGATGGCGCACACTGGCATCCTCGCTTCCGTCAGTCTGCCCCAGGGCAGCTGTGGCTACAAAAGTGGCTTACCATCACCAAGTGTGGAGTGAATGAATAAAGTCCTCAGTGTAAGCGCTTTGAGAGGCTTTGTAAAGCGCATAACGAGTGTAAGGCATTATTATTATTGTATGTGTCCGATACATCTGCAAAGCAACTTTGCATTTCAGAAAAGGAACATCATACCAGCAGTAAAATATGGTGGTAGTGTGACGGTCTGGGACTGTTTTACTGCTGTAGGACCTGGAGGATTTGTTGTGATAAATGGAACTATAAATTCTGCTCTCCACCAAAATTTTGAAAGACAATGTCCGACCATCTGTTTGTAACCTCAAACCAACTTTGGGTTTACAGCAGAACAATGATCCAAAACACACCAGTAATTCCACGTCTGAATTGGTGAAGAAAAACAAAATGTAGACTAGTCAAAGTCCCGACCTGAATCCTATTGAGATGCTGTGGCATGACCTAAAAAAAGGCGGTTCATGCTGGATGCCCCTCCAGTGTGGCTGAATTGCAACAATTCAGCAAAAATGAATGGGCCAAATTTCTTTCACAGCGCTGTAAGAGACTCCTTACGCTTGATGGCAGTTGTTGCTGCTATGGGTGGCCCAAGCAGTTATTCTAGTGCACTCCAGATAAAATAGTAATTAACTTTAATACAATACAATACAATAAAATACAATACAGTACGATGCAATAATAATATAAATTACATGCAAGCATTTAGGGTGGTGTTAAAGCTAATATATTTATATAAAATATTATTGTTTGCATAGAGATTGGTGCAACAGGTTACAAACCAAACAGGAAATCAGCAATCTTGCGCAAATTTATTGAGAATGGCTGATTTTGAAATTAATTTGGATAATGGTTGCTGAACATGAGCTTTATATAGGGTTTTTTTGGGGTGGGGGCTGTTTCCTCTACGCATGTTTGTTGGTTTACATAATGTATGTATATCTCTGGTCTTGTTACTTATCAAATATTACACATCATTTTGTGTGGGTTGAGCTCTTTGTTGGAAAAAAAAAGTTGATTATAAAATATATATTAAAGAAGACAAAGAATTCAGGTCAGTAATGTGCAGTATTTGAAAGAATAACTCATCTTTTTCTGCTGATCCTGGATGGTAGATATAGAGGTTCCTTGGCTGAAGAGGAGAGGAAAGCAAAAAATCAATGTCCACTTACTGAAATATTGATGTTTCACAGAACATGCTGACAAAAAACAATGATAAATACCCTTTTTTGTTATTGTGCTGTTAGATTGTTGGTTCCGTTAATGGGATTTGTTGTGTCACTCTAATTGAATCAAAACAGCAGCCAGAGTCTGAAAAAATAATTCAATTTAATTTGACATTCTGTACCAGGGGTATTAATTGAAATTGGAATCTGTTGTGTTAGTTTTTTGAATTGTTTGCCAAGTCACAGATGTGATTGGCTGAGGAGCATTGCATGCATTTAAAAGGTCAGTGGATTTCCTGATCCGAAATACCAGTATTATAAAGTCTAAAATGCTGCGGCAGTCAAAATAGAAGTGCCCTGTCAAAACTTAAAATACTTAAATCTTTTCTTAACTATAGATCTGTAGAGGATGCTGTTTGGGTCCGGAACTTGGACCCCAGTCCACCAGTTAGCCATCTCTGTTCTGTAGTCTTGGTATTTAGGAGAAAATTCAAATCACGCACTTTATGCTTTCTCCTCATGAAATCCAAGGCTCATGAGCGCTTTGAAGAGCCCAAGCTTGAGGCAGTAAGGGAGAACAACGTGGAGCTGCTCCAGGAAATCCTCAAGGAGCTCGGTCCTTTGGCACAGAGGAGCCACGTAGCCGATGAACTGGTCCGCATCCTGAAGGAGCCCCACTTTCAGGTTGTTAAACATCTCTCTTAGCTCTAAATCTCACGCAGACTCGCAACGAAGAGGCATTCAGATTTGAGTAGAGATTAAATGGTGCATGCTGGGCCACTATCAACATGATTGATTTGGTGCTCCAGTGCGCTTCACAGTGAGGTAAGCTTAGACTGGAGCATCTTATATTTACATTGAAGTGTGGTGACTTCTTTATTTGATGGCAACATCAACATTTTCTGTCATCTATTTTCTTAGTCTCTCCTGGAGACCCATGACTCCGTAGCTTCCAAAAATTATGAGACTCCTCCCCCAAGTCCATGTGCCTTCATGGACGCAGCCCTCAACAACCAACCTGTGCCTCCTGATGCCGTCAGGATGGTGGGCATTCGAAAGGTGTCTGGTGAGCACCTGGTAAGTGTGATACATAGATTTATATTTTGGAAACAACACTGCACTGCAGTCTTGTTTAGAAGAGAAAAAATGATAAACACAATGCAGCGGATTTACCTGCAGCCAGTTCATTAGCTTGTGGCTCAATAGCCAATGACATTGCCAAGTGCAGTAATTGCCCCCTTTTAACTTAAAATACTTACTTTAGCAAGCAGTAATAGTCTTTTGTGCATTTGCGTGTACAGGGAGTGACATTTCGAGTGGAGAGCGGTGAGCTGGTGATCGCCAGAATCCTCCATGGCGGCATGATTGACCAGCAAGGTCTGCTCCATGTGGGTGACATCATTAAGGAGGTGAATGGCAAGGAGGTGGGGAATGACCCCAAAGTGCTGCAGGAGATGCTGAAGGAAGCTAGTGGCAGCGTGGTACTGAAGATCCTGCCCAGCTACCAGGAGCCACACACACCCAGACAGGTCAGTCCCAATAAACACAAGGGACAAATCTTCTAACAGGAAAAAGGGGAATGTATTAAATGTGTTCAATTGAACTGGACTAGCAGAGACTCCATGGGCTCAATTTCAGCTCACGAAAAAGTCCTCATCTAGCGTACACATTCATTCAAGGCTCTTCAATATTAATTCAACTGGCCAGTTGAAACACAGCAGTGTATTTTTAACGTTAATAAGTCAGTTGAGTATGAGAAAAGGCGTCAAGTTGGGGGGGCGCAGGGATTGGTTTCCATAGCTACGTATTTTGGCTCTACTTATCTATCCATCTTTCCTTTCTTCTCAATGTTGGTTTCTCCTTGTGCTGTCAGTGAAGGTTGTGGTTTTGGCTTTGCTTTATGAGCTGTAAACTGTGACAGAGTAGGCTGGGATGTTTGTGGGTGTTTTATAATGATGGACAACCAGGTACATTAGCTCATTCAAGTATCATGTGAGAGGTATTTGTCTTACTTTGCCCCTCTTGGCTAAATAAGGTCATCAAATTATCACCTGTCATCAAAAAATCACCTGTGCTGTTGCAGTACAGTTCTGCTACACTAATAGAAAATACAACAACAGTGGAAGTGTATATGCCGGTTCGTTTGAAACACCTTATTATCCTCATACCCCCTTTCCAGGCTTTTGTCAAGTGTCACTTTGACTACGATCCAGCCCGTGATAACCTCATTCCATGTAAAGAGGCAGGACTTAGCTTCTGCAGTGGCGACATTCTGCAAATATTCAACCAGGAAGACCTCAACTGGTGGCAGGTCAGAACAGCCTCGCACATGCGTACTTGCTGAGATATTCACGACTGTGGAGTTTAGGACTTGTTGACCTGTTTTCTCAGCTTTATGTATTTTCATTTTAGGCCTGCCATATCCAGGGGGGTAGTGCAGGTTTAATTCCAAGTCAGCTCCTCGAGGAGAAGAGAAAAGCCTTCGTGAAAAGAGATCTGGAGCTTGTTACCACAGGTACAGCAACACAAACAACAAAGAGAAAGGGAGAGAAAACGTGCAATTATGCAGAGTTGACCCCATGCTGCAAAAACACACGACACCAAAGACAACATCTGTTCGTCTCAGTATCATGCATGCATCTCATCCTGTCACCTCTACAGTTTGGCTGGGAGTGCTTGAGCACTGGTAATGAGTACAGCATGGCTTTTAGGTAGCCTTGTCTAAGCTGCTGCTTAGGAAACTTCAGTCACTCAATTGTATTATCAACATCGATTGACAAACCTCTCTGATTTCTAGATTTCATTTACATCCATGTGCTCTGTGCAGTCATTGACACGGACAGGAGCTGTGGTGAGTCAGTCTTGCCCTTCATTCTGGAGGAAAACTCGACAACAAGAGGACAGCTCATCACTGAGGGTGATGATGAATGAGAATGGGTCCACGAGAACAGGACGAGACAAGATTTAAACATTAAGTTTAAGAAAAGTGCAATGACTGCACAAAGAAACCTTTTTTGTTTAACCAGGTCACAAACAAATGTATAATAACAGGGATTTTGTCCAGCTGTCCAGGATTTTTTTATAGCTGTGGTGGTAGGCTGCATGGGGCTGCTCTGGCCTGCTGCTGCCGCAATTTATTTTCATCCATCCATTTTCTTCCGGTTATCCGAGGTCGGCTTAGGGGGGCAGCAACCTAAGCAGGGAAGCCCAGAGGTCCCTCTCCCCGGCCACTTTGTCCAGCTCTTCCCAGCGGATGCAGAGGCGTTCCCAGGCCAAGCCTCCCCAGGAAGGCGTTCGGGAGGCATCCTAACCAGATGCCCGAGCCATCTCATCTGACTCCTCTCGATGCGGAGGAGCAGCGGTTCTACTCCGAGTCTCTCCCGGATGTCAGTGCTTCTCACCCTATCTCTAAGGGAGAGCCCAACCACCCTGCGGAGAAAACTCATTTCGGCCTCTTGTACCCGCCATCTTGTCCTTTCGGTCACTACCCAAAGCTCATGACCATAGGTGAGGGTAGGAACGTAGATCCACCGGTAAATCGAGAGCTTTGCCTTTTGGCTCAGCTCTCTTTTCACCACGACAGACCGGTGCAGAGTCCGCATCACTGCAGACACTGCAACAATCCGCCTGTCCATCTCACGTTCCATCCTTCCATCACTCTTGAACAAGACACCGAGGTACTTAAACTCCTCCACTTGAGGCAGGACCTCATCCCCGACCCGGAGTTGCCACTCCACCCTTTCCCGTGTGAGAACCATGAACTCGGACTTGGAGGTGCTGATTCTCATTCCAGCCGCTTCACACTCAGCTGCGAACCGATCCAGTGAGAGTTGAAGGTCACTGCTCGATGAAGCCAACAGGACCACATCATCTGCAAAAAGCAGAGACCGAATCCTGCGGCCACCAAACTGAAACCCATCAACGCCCTGGCTGCGCCTAGAAATTCTGTCCATGAAAGTAGTGAACAGAATCGGTGACAAAGGGCAGCCCTGGCGGAGTCCAACCCTCACTGGAAATGGGTCCAACTTATTGCCGGCAATGCAAACTAAACTCTGACACCGGTCATACAGGGAACGAACCGCCTGGATTAGGTGGTCCGATACCCCATATTCCCGGAGCACTCCCCACAGTGTTCCCCGAGGAACACGGTCGAATGCCTTCTCCAAGTCCACAAAACACATGTAGACTGGTTGGGCAAACTCCCATGCGCCCTCAAGGACCCTGCTGAGAGTATAGAGGTGGTCCACAGTTCCACGACCAGGATGAAAACCACACTGCTCCTCCTGAATCCGAGATTCGACTAAATAGCGGATCCTCCTCCTCCGGCCGCATCAACAATGGAGGCACAAAACATCGCCCGCTCGGATTCAATGTCCGCTGCCTCCCTCGGAACATGGTCAAAGCTCTCCCGTAGGTGGGAGATGAAAGTCCTTCTGACAGGGGACTCAGCAGACCCTCACAATGCGTTTGGGTCTGCCAGGTCTGACCGGCATCCTCCCCCAACATTGGAACCAACTCACCACCAGGTGGTGATCAGTTGACAGCGCCGCCCCTCTCCTCACCCAAATGTCCAAAACATGTGGTCGCAAGTTCGACGACACAACCACAAAGTCAATCATCGAACTGCGGCCCAGGGTGTCCTGGTGCCAAGTGCACATGTGGACACCCTTATGCTTGAACATGGTGTTCATTATAGAGAATCCGTGATGAGCACAGAAGTCCAATAACAAGACACTGCTCGGGTTAAGATCCCAATCACACCTTTCCAGGTCTCACTGTCGTTGCCAACATGAGCGTTGAAGTCACCCAGCAGAACAAGGGAATCCCCCGAGGGAGCACTCTCTAGTACTTCCTCTAAGGACTCCAAAAAGGGCGGGTATTCTGAACTGCCATTTGGCGCATAAGCGCAGACAACCGTCAGGAACCGTCCCCCCACCCGAAGGCGTAGGGAAACTACCCCCTCGTTTACTGGGTTTAACTCGCAACGTTCAGGCTTGGAGCCGGGGGGCAACAATGATTGCCACACCTGCTCGTCGCTTCTCATTGCCGGCAACACCAGAGTTGAATGAAGTCCAGCCCCTCTCGAGAGGACTGGTTCCAGAGCCTCTGCCGTGCGTTGAGGTGAGATCGACTATATCTAGCCGGAATTTCTCCACCTCATGCACCGACTCAGGCTCCTTCCCTGCCAGAGAGGTGACATTCGACGTACCGACAACTAGCTTCTGTAGCCGAGGATCGGACCGCCAAGGCCTCTGCCTCCGGCCGCCACCCAGCTCTCTTTGCACCCAAACCCTTTGGCCCCTCCCACAAATGGTGAGCTCATGGGAAGGCCCGGCCACCCGACGCTCGCCATCGTGCCCCGCCTCCGGGCCTGGCTCCAGAGGGTGGCCCCAGTGACTCGCGTCCGGGCGAGGGAAAACGGAAGTCCAATTGTATTATTCATCATTAGGGTCTTTTGAGCCACTCTTTGTCTGGTCCCTCCCCTAGGACCTGTTTGTCATGGGTGACCCTACCGGGGGCATGACAGTCCCCGACAACTTAGCTCCTAGGATCATTGGGACACGCAAACTCCTCCCCCACGATAAGGTGGTGGCTCAGGGAGGAGCCATTTATTTTCATGACTTATTTATTTCATAACATATTTAACGTTTCATGACCCGTGAACATTGCAAAACTGTTAATTTAATATATGTTCATATGTACGTATGTGTATGTATATGTACGTATGGTCATGTGTGTATATATATGTGTGTGTATATATATATAATTATGTATGTATGTATATATGTATATATACATACGTGTGCGTGCATGCGTACGTACACGTATACATAGTACAGTATATCATAATTAGGGATGTTCGATAATATTGGTGGGGCACTGTTGTCCTGATATTGGGCTAAAAATGTAATATGAGTAAATATCGGTATCAGGATATTTCTCTAATGAAAACTGATTTTAAAACTGCTGTTTATGGGCCTATGCGCTCACGTACTGGCTTTTGTCGAGGCATCCAGTGCAGCCACTATGTGGAAATACTTTGTCACGCCCGGTGTTATTCCCCGTAGTCGGAACTGGGCTTTGATGTGTTGATACCAGGGGCAGGAGTAGAGACGGAAGAGGAAAGCGCACCAAGCTACAGCCTCAATATTCATCTGTATTAATTGCTCCAAGGACTTTAACTCTCGGACTGGACTTTTTAGCCATAATAGCAATTGCTGTGTTATGCATAGCAACGACTGAGCAGACCATCGTCAACTCTGACCAAAGGATGCCAAGGAAGGGTTGTGTTGCCAAAAGTCAGGCAGAGCAGATAGCTTGTAGCGACGACGGTAAGGCCTCGTTGTCACTGATGTCGAGGGTTACCACGTGGAGATGTGATTCACAGCGAGACAGCAGGCAAGGTAGGTGGCACAAAATCGATTTACTCTCCACTCAACAACAAGTAACAACTCTTTAGCAACAGCTAAGTGGCTAAAACAATATTGTGAGTCACCTAAATGTGTACAGGAGATATGTGATGTTACACATATTGGTGTTGGTTATCAGAAAATTGAGAGCTGCACAATATCGGCATATTGGTTATCAGCAAAAAAGCTAATATCAGACATCCCTAATCATAGTATACTGTATAATCATAATGCAATATGTTCTTTTATCTGTCGTCTTTCACTCTAAGTTGTGAATTTGCCGTTCGTGACACGTATTCTCTCGAACAGGCAAACTGTACTGTCTGTCGAACATTTGGAGGATTTCTGAAATGCTGGCTTTTCAACTGTATCGAAGAGCAGCATTTCTTTTGCAATGTAGCAAACACTTTCTGTGATTGTCAGAACGAAAGCTCTGCCATTCGATGTGTCATTTTTTTTCCAGATGGGAAAACTGATTTGGGTGGATATGTTTGAGGTGGGAAAGTTTTTTTTTTTTTTTAATTTTTTTTTAATTTTTTGTTGACACCACTTTCGAAAAAGTTTGGCATACTGGCTTGCCCGTGTTACTGAGCTCACCTTGCTTTGGTTAGAAGCTGGAACGTTCCCAAACCAGGACTGAGGCATTTAGCTTTGCAATCCTCTTTTTCCCTTCCAATTTCTACTACATTATCTTGCATTGGTCCTCACCAGGCTACACCCTTCTGCTGTGTGTATGCTAGCGACCCCGCCTCCCCCCCACAGAGTCTCAGTGACTGTATGACAGATGGATGGCTCTCTCTGATAATGCACTTGTATATGGAACGCCGTTGCTCTGCGAGGTTTCTTGCAGGGTGAACCCTCTTCCTACCAGTTTGGAGGCGAGAGACGAGAAAAGCAGACACATATTGCTTGACAATATATGACGGCCAGCAAAATGATCTGGTTCATGTCAGTTTATGAATGTGAGACAGTTTTTTCTGAAGGAGAAATGTTACTTTTTAATCTTGCAAACACTTCTACTCATCATTACCAATTTTATATTAGACCAACAAAACTAAGTGTTTGTACTGCCTGTTAAGAATATGTTGAAATGCTTCATATTTGCAAGGCCTACTGGTCAGTGAGGAATACCTGGGCTTCTTCCAGCAGTGTTTCTCTACTGCCACCTAGTGATCAGTGATAATGGAGATATGGACATGTACAATGCTGAGAATGCTGGCAAAGAAACACAAAGTTCATTGTGTTGTTTCCCCCCTCAGGTCCTCTGTGTGCTGGAACAGGTGGCAAGAAGAAAAAAAAGGTGATGTATTTAACCACCAAGAATGCAGGTATTTGAACCTACCTTTACTAGCCTGTCCTCATAAAAGCAGATCCCTGATTAATGCTTTTTCTGACAAAGAATTTGATCGTCACGAGTTGCGAATCTATGAAGAGGTCGCCAAGGTGCCGCCTTTCAGGAGAAAGACGTTGGTCCTGATTGGTGCACAGGGTGTTGGCCGCCGCAGTCTAAAGAACAAGCTGCTGGTGTTGGATCCCCAGCGCTATGGCACCACCATCCCTTGTGGGTGCAGCCATACATCCTAACCATCTATTTTTCCCACAACTTCATTTTATCTCAGAGTTGTTTTTTTGTCTCCAGTTACCTCCAGGAAGCCAAAGGTGGACGAGACAGACTGTCAGATGTACTCCTTCATGACTCGCAGTGAGATGGAATGTGACATTAAAAACGGCCGCTTCTTGGAACATGGAGAGTATGACGGAAACTTGTATGGGACGAAAATGAATTCTATACACGAGGTGACAGAAACAGGAAAGATCTGCATACTGGATGTGAACCCCCAGGTAGTAGAATAATGTGGTCTCAGATGAATACCACAGTAATGCAGCAATAGTAATGTATTCTCATGTACGTGATTCTAAAGGCTCTCAAAGTCCTGCGGACGTCAGAGTTCTTGCCCTATGTTGTGTTCATTGAGGCGCCTGATTTTGAGGTCCTCAAAGCCATGAACAGGTCAGCAATAGAGTCCGGAGTGGTCACTAAACAGTTAACGGTGAGTCATGTCATCCTTTGCAGTGAGTCAGACTCAGGGTCTACGTGCACTACCAGGGTGTCCCATTGTCATCCTTTTATAGGACTCCGAGCTCAAGAGGACGGTGGACGAGAGCGAGCGTATCAAGAGGGCCTACGGACACTACTTTGATCTCTTTATCGTAAACGATGGTCTAGAAGCAACTTTTCGAAGTCTGCGGGCCGCCATGGAAAAACTGTTCAACGAGCAGCAGTGGGTGCCTGTCAGCTGGGTGTTTTGAGCCTCGGAGCAGGGAAAGGATGAAGAACGATGGACGATTTAACCCCCATAACGTCATTCAAGTGGGTGTTTTTGAACTTGGTGTTGTATTTGTTTTGTAATCATTTTGTTATTGAAATGGTTCTAGAGTTGATGATGCTGTATAGTGCAGTGGTGTGCGTGCAGGCGAGCTTATTACAAACATGGAAATGCATATAGAGTAGGGATGGGCATTGGAAGCAGTTCATTGGTTGTTTGGCCAACTAAGTATTCTATTGTTGATTCTGTTGAACAGTTTGAGGCAAAATTAGATGCACTACTTGACTGCAACCTGTAGAGGTGCTGTTGAATTAGCCTCGTCTTGTTTTACTTACCAAAATTGATTTTCTTTAAACCCCTAGAGGCCCCTTCAAAAAGACATGATCCTTTTTCATCTTGGGTCCCAAATGGTTCATACAACATAAATAAAAATGTAACATGAACTAACCATGTTTTTAGAAAAATATACACTGGTACCTCTGTCAATGTCGGCTCCGGTTAGTGCGATTTTCGGTTAACATGTAAAATTTTTACTAAACTTTTGCCTGGCTGGAGTTTGCCCGCTTGTTTAGTGTCCAAAATACCGTCATGTTTGTTTATGCCGCCATCTTGGCTCACTCGCCAAAGATGAAATCTTGTTACTTGCACGTGATCGCTGAATGCATTGTGGGCCGCAGGCGCCATCGTAGAGCAACAAGCATTTGTTCATATCAGATTTGCTGCACTATGGAGCACACGACGTAACAGAATACTGTACCGCACAAAAGAAAAAGGCCAATGGATCGTACTGATGCAAAAGACCTCCAAATTTTACGGCGTAATAAGAAGAACGTCGTTATTTCAGGTATGCTCAGATGTGGCTCCGTCAGCAGCAGCGGTGAATTTTGATGCATTGCTGTTAATGCGTTTTCCGAGCTATAAGTCGCTCCAGAGTGCAAATGGCACCAGCTAAAAATGCACAATCAAGAGGGAAAAATACATAAGTCGCACTGGACTATAAGTTGCATTTTTGGGGGGAATTGTATTTTATAAAGTTTCTTGTTCATGCCAAACTTTTTACTGCTCAATTACCATTTTCACTACTTGCAGCTTTTAATATGCAGCATATGATTTTTTTTTTTTGCCGGCGTTTGTGCTCTGTCTTTCTCAGTTGTTTTCACAACCTGACATTACAAGCCATAGAAAAAGAAAGAATGATGTGCAAAGTCTGTCATTTTCTGCTTATGACAAGTGGAAATACGGGGCGCACGGTTCCCCCCATGCATGCATGAGTTTTCTCTGGGTACTCTGTCTATATGCGGCCTTCGATTGGCTGGTGTACCCCGAAGTCAGCTGGGATAGGTTCCAGCATATCCCTGTGACCCTAATGAGGATAAGCGGCATAGAAAATGGATTGATGGAGTCATTCTGGAGTGTATGATTAACAAATGAGTCATGTCAGTCCAAATATTCAGATATGACGTCGGCTTGTTGTCACATGAAGGCGACTAGGCGGGGGTGGTTTTTCAGTGGAACAGGAGTGATGGGTGTAGCTGCTACTGGTCTATCCTTATATCTATTTCAGAGCGGGTGGCTAGCATAGGGACAGCACAACTCAGCTGACCTCTATGGAACTGCCAGGGTTAGATAACACGGGCATTCAAGCCTACGGTGACCTCTCACGGCTATCGGTGTGGGGAAAAAACACTCCGGAGTACAAGTCGCAGGAACAGCCAAACCATGAAAAAAGTGCGACTTATAGTCCAGAAAATATGCTATGTGACTACTATGTGAAGTATTTATTCAAATAAAACCCCCAAACCATTTATAAAACTAAATAAATAAATATAATTGTGTAAATGTTCCTTCTGTAAACATCTAAAAGGACAGAAGGCTTTGTTACTCACTCCCATTGCTTCCCATTACAAATATTATGGAATCATTTGTAAATATAGCCGAATGTCCATCCCTACTGTCAAGCGGTAGAGAGTATTTCAGATAGAAAGGGTATGAACGATTTAGCCTTTCAAGTAGTGTAATGTTTACATTGGCTTAGTTTAAGACATGTAAGAAAGAATTTAACCAGGAGGTGATACAATAGTTCATGTTGAGAAACGTCCGGAACATGAACAGCAATAGAAACCTGGAGCACGTGTGAAACGTGGTCCGTATACACTGATCTACACATTAGCGCTTTGGGGTTTTGCAGACCAAATACAAATCATCTCCCGAGTAAAGTAGCCTGCAGTAAATGCCCAACGAATACTGGCAAGACCACCGTTAGTTCACGTGTGTTCATGTTACACTTTTGTCAAACACATCATTCATACTTTTGCCTTAATGTCTTTCAAAGAGCCAAGGAAACGCAGTCACTTTCAACACCATCACTTCCTGTTCCAAACAATACTGGCAACTTATTTCTTTTGCCTTCAAACTGTAAGTAGTGTACGGGAATAAAGACCATCTACTAAAAACACTTGTTGGTGTGTAGATACGCTACTGTTCTTTCATTTAAAAGCAGGACAACATATACATTCAAACACAACATTCAGAGTTTTCTTGAACGCACCATGTGGTTATTTTTAGCTGAAGGATGCCCGGTGATGCCTCTGCTGGTGGCGTGGGTGCATGTGGGCGCTAGTTGAGGAGGTCATCCAGTGGTGAGGGGCGAGAGGCAGCGTTATGGGATACATCTCATAGGTGGGCGGCGCACCTCCTGGCCAAATGCCTGTCAGTTTGGGGTCAAACTACAAAACATGATGTGTCTTTGTTATGACGGTATATTTAAATGACATGTCACACAGGAGCTGTCTTACTAATATGACTGGAATGGCACAGATGGTGAAAAACTTCTCTACCGACTGCACTTCATTTGTCATTATTAGTGTTGACCTGAATGTAAGACTAGAAAACTTTATACACTGCTCAAAAAAATGAGAGGAAGTCTATTTAATTTAGAGTATAGTAAGCTATCAGTTAAACTTTTGGGATATTGATGTGGTCAGTTAAGTAGCAGAGGGGGTTGTTCATCAGTTACAGCTGCTTTGTTGTTCGTGAAATCAACAACAGGAGCATCCGAGGGGCAACAATGAGACAGACCCCAAAACAGGAATGCTTTTCCAGGTTGAGGCCACTGACTCCTCATCTCTTTTGGCGGATTTTTTACTGACAGACTTTCTACTGCTGTAGTTTTTCATTTGGCTTGGATCAACATCTCTGTTGATAGCATGGGCGCTACCTGGACGCTACAGAGCTTGCACAAGTAGTCCAACTCCTCCAGGATGGCACATCAATGTGTACCGTTGCAAGAAGGTTTGCTGTGTCTCCCAGCACAATCTCAAGAGCATGGAGGAGATTCCATGAGACATGTTGTTACTCCAGTAGAGTTGGACAGGGCTGTAGAAGGTCCCTAAACCCTCAGCAGGATCAGTATCTGCTCCTTTGTGCAAGGAGGAATAGCATGAGCATTGCCAGAGCCCTACAAAATGACCTCCAGCAGGCCACCGGTGTGAATGTTTCTGACCAAACAATCAGAAACTGGCTCCATGAGTGTGGCCTGAGGGCCCGACGTCCTGTAGTGGGCCCTGTGCTCACTACCCAGCACCGTAGAGCTCGATTGGCATTTCCTATAGACCACCAGAATAGACCACTGGCACCCTGTGCTCTTCACCGATGAGAGCAAGTTCAACCTGAGCACATGCAACAGATCTGAAAGGGTCTGGAGATGCCGTGGAGAACATTATGCTGCCTGCAACATCATTCAGCAGGACCGGTTTGGTGGTGGGTCAGTGATGGTCTGGGGAGGCATATCCCAGGAAGGATGCACAGACCTCTACAGGTTAGATAATGGCACCCTGACTGCTATTAGGTATCGGGATGAAATCCTTGGACCCATTGTCAGAACCTACACTGGTGCAGTGGGATCTGGGTTCCTCCTGGTCCACGACAATGTTTGCTAGAGTAAGCAGGCAGTTCCTGGAGGATGAAGGAATTGATACCATTGACTGGTCCCAGTGTTCACCTGACCTAAACCTAATAGAACACCTCCAGGACATTATGTTAAGGACCATCCAGGTTGCTCCTCAGACTGTCCAGGAGCTCAGTGATGCGCTGGTCCAGATCTGGCAGGAAATCCCCCAGGACAGCTTCCGTGGTCTCATTAGGGGCATGCCCCGATGTTGTCAGGCATGCGTAGAAGCACGTGGGGGCCACACAAACTACTGACAATCATTTGGAGTTGCTACAATGACATTTTGGCAAAATGGACCAGTCTGCTGCATCATTTTTTCACTTTCATTTTTGGGGTGTCTTGGATTTCCCCCTCTATAGGGTGATCATTTTCATTTTTATCAAATGATGTGGCATCATTTTGTTACGAATACATCACCTACTTCTTATCAGGAAAGATATTTAATTCCATTTTTCCCCCGCTTACATCTGATGTGCTTTTGAAGTGTTCCCCTCATTTTTTTGAGCAGTGTATATTTCTTTCCTATTCTGGGTGCAGTAATCCCTCGCCACTTAACGCTTGAATTATCTCACAGCAGGCACAACAATCCTAACACAGGCGACTGCTGTCCCATAACCCTCGCTAAACTCATCCCTGAACCCCGATGTCACTTCCTGTCTGGCTCCCTCTCTTCTCCCATAGCAGCAGAGCACCACCTGACCACAATAACATGAACACATGCAAAGTTCAGTTTTGTATATTTGTCTCATATTGTGGGTTATTTATTTCTACTTATGGTATTTTCTTTCCCATTACAAGCCTGTTTTACGTTGCACCACCACACTGAAAAAAGTTCCCAGTTTGTGTATCCGCCCTACGCAAGCGTAAAGGTGTGCCTACCGGTGTGTTAGATCATGCCTACAGGGCTCTAATAAAGTTGGAAAACATATTTAGAATTTGTGAAGCAGGTTTTTGAGGCTCTAATTACCAAAATGATGAAGTAATTTGTGAAAATTCCGATAAAGGAGGGATTACTGTTTAGTCATTTTATGTAACAGCTGGCGCCAAAAGACTACCGCCCCTTGAACCAGAGCTTTGAGTCACGAAGGATGTTGGCAACCAGCTAAGGAAGAGTTATGATCTTAATGGTAAGACAATGCGGATCATTGAAAGCGTTTTTTTCAAAACCAAGTATTGAAGAGGATGTCCGTACGGTAATTGGTCAAACCTGAAGGCAGCAACACGGTTTCCCACCCAGGCTGACCATCATGAACACCAAAGATTGTTTGTCAACACACCAGTGCGTAAGGTGGCGGGAGATCAATGGTGCTGTATCTTGGAGGGCTTCTGTCAAAATGTCGCTCCACCGCCTCCTGACCTTCTGACACACGAATGGCCTGGATGGACAAGCTGCTGTCATCTTGTGTAGTTGCCACGGTGATATCGTGTGCCACTCTCTTCTTCTTGGCGTGCAGGTAGAAGCAGAGGAGGACCACAGCTATGGACACCACCAAGCATGGAAATCTACAAATGCATGATTACTAGCATGGTGATGTTAACTGTTATCAGCTCAGGATACTCACACATATTGGAGGGTATTCACAATGGTCATGGCTGCCTCCAAGTCCTTGACATCACCTTCTAGGTTATGTAGACACACTGGTGACAAAAAGTAAGTGCCTCCTTATTTTCTTGTTTTTTTGCATGTTTGTCACACTTCAATGTTTCAAAGGCCTTCAGTTGTTTGGATGTTGACGTGGGGTCTTTTGTGACCTCTTGGGTGAATTGCTGCGCTCTCGGGGTCATTTTGCTTGGCCAGCCACTTCTGGGTAGGTTCACCACTGTTCCATGTTTTTGCCATTTGTGGATCATGGCTCTCACTGTGTCTCGCAGGAGTCCCAAAGCTTTAGTAATTGGCTTTATGACTTTTTGCAGGCTGATAGATCTCAATTAATCTCAGTTATGTGTCAGTTATGTGGTGCACAGTCACGTTTTCCACACAGGGCTGTGTAAATATTGATTTTTTTCTCCCTTAAATACAAAGTTTCATTTAAAAACTGCATTTTGTGTTGTGTTGTGTTGTCATTTATGAATATTGAAATATGTGTTCATTCCTGATCCTGTCCATCCTGGTCACACCCAAGTATACAAATATACACATTTCATGTCCCTCATTTAGAGGGTTGTGTAGGGAAGGGCTTCCGACGTAAAACATTTGCCAAATCAAAACATGCATACGAACAAAATGATTGGCTGTGGCGCCCCCTGATGGGATAAGCAGGGAGAAGCCGAAAGGAAAAGAAGAAGAAATTAGTTTGATGAGCTGAAACATTTAAGCGTGACAAAAATAATCAGAAATGTCACTTGCTATGGCTTATACGTTTTTGAATCCTCAATAACCACACTTGACGTGCGTTATAGATTGGGGGGTTTATTAGTGACACACAATAAAAGACTTTGTTAGCATGCGGGAGTTTCTATCGTCTTTACTCACCCAGACTGAACTACCTAAAACTTAAATATTTCAACTTTCTTTGTAAATTGTGTTTGAATATTTTGACTTTATTCCCATTAGTATTTTTACTTTGTTCCAACTTTTTGCCCAATCTAATTATAAAAAAATTTAAACTGTTTTAATATTTTAACAATATTTAAATATTATATTTAGAGTTTTACTACTCTCACTACTAAAGTGACATTTTTTTCCTTTGGGCTTATCCCTTCAGGGGTCGCCACAGCCAATCAATTGCCTCCATCTAACCCTGTCTTCTCTTGTGCCAACTACCTTCACTACATCCATAAACCTCCTCTTTGGTCTTCCTCTAGGCCTCCTGCCTGGCAATTCAAAACTCAGCATCCTTCTACCAACATATTCACTATCTCTCCTCTGGACATGTCCCAACCATCTCAGTCTGGCCTCTCTGACTTTATCTCCAAAACCTCTAACATGTGCTGTCCCTCTGATGTGCTCATTCCTGATCCTGTCCATCCTGGTCACACCCAAAGAGAACCTCAGCATCTTCATCTCTGCTACCTCCAGCTCTGCCTCCTGTCTTTTCCTCAGCGGCACTGTCTCTAAACCAAACAACATCGCTGGTCTCACCACAGTTTTGTACACCTTTCCTTTCATTTTAGCTGAAACTCTTCTATCACACATCACACCCGACACTTTTCTCCACCCATTCCAGCCTGCCNAACATCATAGTCCATGGAGATTCCTGTCTAACCTCGTCCGCCAGCCTGTCCATCACCATAGCAAACAAGAAGGGGCTCAGAGCTGATCCCTGATGGAGTCCCACCTTCACTCGGAACTCCTCTGTCACACACATACTCTTTGGACCTTCATCCTACAAACGTGTTGCACACGATCAGCTGAGTGTAACTTATGACCAAATCAAACAAAAACACTTCTTTTCAAGTTCTTAGTAAAGAGTCTTACCTGACCGATGGATCCCAAACAAACAAAGGTGTGTTGCGGCTCCAAACACTGCATGTCTTCCTAGCATGAGCTGTGATTTTATTTCGTTTTTACAGCCTTATTGTCTCTTTAAAGCCACAGGACTTTGAGGTCAACTTCCTGTCCTGCACATTTCCTGGGTGAATTGCTCAATCAATGGCTAACTGCTCTTCTCCAGCAAACGTGCATACATCGTTTGTAGTTTTGCTACATGTAATACTTCATTATACTGCTTAGTACCTTTGACCCCTCCAGATACTATAAAATGCATCAGGAGCTGAAGTGGTCCTCCCACATAGACACTGTGCGGAAACAGGCCTAGGAGAGGTTGTACTTCCTACGACAACTCGGAAAGTTCAATCTGCCCCAGGAGCTGCTGATCCAGTTCTACACCGCAATCATCAAGTCTATTCTGTGCACTTCCATTACTGTCTGGTTTGGGTCTGCAGCCAAACAGGACTGGAAAAGACTACAAAGGACCATCAAATCTGCTGGAAAAATAATAGGAGCTAACCTTCCCCCCGTATGTGATGTGTATCAGTCCAGGTCCAGGAAGCGGGCAGGGAAGATCACTGCAGACCCCTCACATCCTGACACAAACTCCTCCCCTCAGGTAGGCGCTACAGAACCAGCGGGCCAGACACACTTTCTTCCCCCAGGCCGGCACTCTGATCAACTCAAAAAAACACTTTGAATGTAAATCCCGCTTCACGTAAATGTAAATATCAATAAATCCCGTCTGTTCTTATGCAGATCCTGTCCTGGTTGTTAACCACACACCCACTTGCTTACTGGAACTGCACAACTTTGCACATCTTCTCGACTATTTCTGTACAGTCACGTGTACAAGACCCGCAGGCGGTTTGACCCCCAAACTCTGAATTCAAGCCACAGTACACAGTGAAAACCGTGACGCATCACAAAATGTTCATGGGATCATGGATCAGTTTGCATGTCCAAATCCTTGAAGAGGTCCTGCTGAAGGGGACATGCCCTTGAAATCAACAAGACAAACACTCTAGTAAACCAGCACCACCTTCTTATGTTGTTATGTCATGGAGTGGCCAACCAATCCCGGGACCTTCATCCAATAAGTTGGTAGAGTCCATGCCACACAGACGTGAAGCACTTAAAAAAAACTAAATATTAGTTTAGTCATTCACAGGATTGCCAAATCCTGCAAACAACAAAGTTTGCTGTTTGTGAAGTTAACGGCAGACACTATTTTTTGAACACGCCCCTTTCAGCTGATTGGCCAATTGCACAGCCTTAAGAACGTGCATATCATGAATGCTGGGTCTTGTGTTCTGAGAATCTACTGCAGCCACTGGTAACTGCCATGTAGCAATAAAAATGGCTGAAAATGACTGACTTAATATATTATTTTTTTCAATAAAATTCTCTAGTTTTTGAACAATTTAAAAAATAATAAACTTTTTCCACAGCCTAATTTCCAAGAAATTACAACTTTATTCTATTAAATTTATTCTTTATTTATTAATTTAATATGACATCTTTATAAAAAATAACCTTTTTTCTTTAATATTTCAAATTTGTGCTACTAAAATGTCTGTTTTAAAAGGTTTATATTTTGTTCTCATTAAAAATGACATGTTCTTATAAAATTATGACTTTTTTTTTCTAAATAGACTATTTTATTCTCTTGTATAAAAGAAAAAAATATAGTCTATATTTTGACTTTATTTTTGTAAAATGACTGCAGATTTCTACATTCTATTTTTAAAATGTGCCGCGGGCCAATAACAAAGCGGCCACACTTTGGGCTACAACATCTTTGTTTAGTTTTTGCCGTGCAGTGCCTCGTTGAACGTCCACTATGAGAGTGATAGCAAGACATTTTACACACCAGCTCCACGTTCACACCTGAGACCTTCACGCTGTCATCCAAGATGTGCACAAACCGTTTTCTCTCCACACGTTCTCCCCAAACTTGCAGAAATCTCACTTTTGTGACATAGGCAGTTATCAACGTAGAGGACGAGCCGGAAATGACTGAATTGTTCATGGATGGTTACTATTAAGTATGATTGTTGCTCTGCAGAGAATCAGGAACTCTGACCAAAGTAAATGGAGCCTCACGAAAGGGTTCAACTTTTAGAAAGAAAACCAAGCAGTTTCAACCTCACCGACTATCACAGAGTTGCATGCGGGAGTGCAAGCATTCAGTCATTCATTCATTTTCTATGCTGCTTATCCTCATTAGGGTCCCGGGGATGCTGGAGCCTATCCCAGCAGACTTTGGGCGGGAGGCGGGGTACACCCCGGACTGGTCGCCAGTCAATGGCAGGGCACATATAGACAAACAAAGACAAAGATTCACACTCACATTTATACCTGTGGACAATTTAGAGCCGACGATGTTGATCTTCATGTCATATTATAAGGCAAGTGGATTCAAGCTCACTGAGGTGGTTTTAGGAGGGAATTTGATGTTCTCAGCCAATAAGGAAGAGAGCAAAGTGAGGAATCCCTGTTTCAGCTTGTTTCCTAGGAATGTGTTGAGGGTGGCGTTAAAACTTGTTGGTGGAGCTCACAAAACATTTGATTTCCACTTGACTTGCTCATGACTTTCAAGAGTGCACCTGTCTTTACGCTTGACATGGCGTTCAAACTTATTTTACAGCGTATAGTACTATGTAATACTACAGAACGTACACAGGAAAGTATGATACAGCCTATTGTAGTATACTGTATAATACTACAGAATGTACACAGGAAAGTACGACACAGCCTATTGTAGTATACTGTATAATACTACAGAATGTACACAGGAAAGTACGACACAGCCTATTGTAGTATACTGTATAATACTACAGAACGTACACAGGAAAGTATGACACAGCCTATTGTAGTATACTGTATAATACTACAGAATGTACACAGGAAAGTACGACACAGCCTATTGTAGTATACTGTATAGTACTACAGAATGTACACAGGAAAGTATGACACAGCCTATTGTAGTATACTGTATAATACTACAGAACGTACACAGGAAAGTA
>QODF01000082.1:480940-528015 GCA_024372805.1 Oostethus manadensis
GGTAGGAGGCCTCGGGGAAGACCCAGGACACGCTGGAGAGACTATGTCTCTCAGCTGGCCTGGGAACGCCTCAGCATCCGCCGGGAAGAGCTGGACGAAGCGGCCGGGGAGAGGAACCTCTGGGCTTCCCTGCTTAGGCTGCTGCCCCCACGACCCGACCTCAGATAAGCGGAAGAGAATGGATGGACTTTATTGATTATGAATTACATATTCGTTAATATTATTAATACACATAACTCTTACCTGCCATTGCCCTCCGACCACAGGAAAAATACGACTTATCGTGCAGTGATGGAGTGACGTTCACGCGGAAGCACATCCCTCGCAGGTCCGTGTTTACGGAAGAAGAGATTGCTGCGGTGTGTGATCCGGTGATGAGCAATACACTTGATTCCGTATCGGATTCCATACTGGGAAAAATTCCACCCAGCACTACGTGCAAACTCATCGA
Organism: Oostethus manadensis; assembly: GCA_024372805.1. Taxonomy (NCBI): domain Eukaryota; kingdom Metazoa; phylum Chordata; class Actinopteri; order Syngnathiformes; family Syngnathidae; genus Oostethus; species Oostethus manadensis. The sequence continues at coordinate 481,392 of QODF01000082.1, forward strand.
ATGCGTCTGGGAAGTTTGAAAAGTATTTCACCTCAAAGCATAAAGAATACAAGACGTCATTTAGGGATTGATTTGAAAGTTGGAAGTATATTGAGGTGGTGGGTGGTTTACAATTTAGACAAGCTAAAATACAACATCAGAAAAAAGACAAACATACCCCTGAAGTATCAAAAGTAGCACTATTTGGAGAGCTGCTGTCGGAGATATGGATATTTCAGTATGGATCCGCACACGACCAGCATGCTCTCCTTAACACGTTTGTGGCAACTTCAAGGATTTTGCCTTTTTTGACTTGAGGGACAGCGCCCTCTGCTGGACTCATAGCAGCAGCACAGGTCATTGCTCCCTGCAGGTAGTGCCATCAAACCTCTTTATTGACTTTAACAGTACAAGACATCTTATTTCTATGTAAAGCAGACTAGCGCGGGATGTACTGTACATGCGGCGTACAATACAACATCTATGCACCTTTGCAGGCTTGGTCAGCACTGTCAGTGTGTACCAACGGGATTTTATCTTTTACCTTTAACCAAATAAATCATCAGCTCAGTTGGAGGTTGAAGATCAAACTCAAATTTCGAAGGCTCAACCCGCGGCCATTTGTTCCTCTTTTCTGCCGTAATCTTATCTTATCCTCCCTGCCTGTTGTCACGGATGACCTTGCTCGTAAGCACATCAGCCCAAATGACCATCAGTTTCCAAATGTTCCTTTGAACCGCAGCCCAACCCACGTTCTCCTCCTCTGCTGTTCAGATGTTTCCCTCAAATGTCAACTTTTTTTACGTGTGACCTCAGACATGACTTCCTTTCTGTCTTTGCCGCAAATACACACGCAGGATTCGATGACCGCCAATCCCGTCAGTTCAAAATGCCACATTTGCGGAGCGTGTTGGAAAAAGAGCTGGCCGGATGCCATGATGTATGCGCACGTTGATTACATGCGCAACACCGATTGCGCAAGAAAGATGAGTCAGGAGGCTGACAGTGATAGGTTATCAATAGGCCTCCGTCCTCACTGATTAGCTGTTCAAATAGTGAGCATTCAGCACTTTATAGTTAGTCTTCCCGCCATGGCAACAAACGCATGCACACAAACACTTTCTAAGATATGAAACATTGCCACACAGACGCCAAAATAAGACTATAAATAAGCTGCACATTTACAGGTGGTAATGATCATCTAGGTTGATAATAATAATACTAATAATAGTATTGGTTGTAATATTATTTTTATTATGATTAAATAACAATCACATTATAACTTCTAACTCAAGCGGATATGCAATGCAAAAAATGCAGACTTTTTTATTTATTTATTGAATTGATTTCATTCAAAATCAAAGCAAGTCATTCCAAACAACTACAATAAACTCAACACAATACATTTTTCACGACAGTACCTCCAATCATTACACTGGACTTTATTAAGCGAGCATTCCAAAAAGGTACAAAAAATGTTACAGAATATTACAAACAAGTTTGATTAGTTGTCGGTACATTTTAATAAAATATTACTGTTTTTTAATTAAAATGCCAATAAAATGATAAAAATGTGACAAGATTTCTCTGTCTTTATTGTGGTGCAGGACTTTTACATGAATTTTTCTGAATTTTTCATTTGATCGAAGTTACTTAAGATTTGTCAGATCAAAACACCTAGATGTTTGGACTTGTCCCCAACCTTTAGCACTGAGCTTTTTTTTTTACAGTTGTTACAATTTTACGCGCACCAGCAATCCGCTTCCTAACTCACTTTATACGTAGAAAAGATCCGTGTTGACAATCCAGCCACACGGTCACTATCGTTAGCAAGCAGGGGTGTGCATTCAAAGTGTTTCAAGAGTCGTGCATTTATTCAGGAATTACAGTCAACAACAGAAGTATCCACCGCCGAGGCCAGAGGGAATGGAACGTGGCTCTTTACAGAAATACAATAAATACAAACCCAATCAGAGAAAATACAAATAGAGCAAAAAGACATACATAACCATTTTGAAAGCTACAAGGACAACAGGAATGGATCGGGACATCCCTACAGTATTATGCTATAGAACAGCCAGGATTTCATGAAATGCTGCAAACGTTTGACAGCCGGACAAAAATTCATGTCACGAATGCTACTTTTCGGGGCGGACGCTAACATATTAAAGGCAATATTATGATATATTACCATAACTGTGGTTTATTTGCTCTCAAAACGTTTACAATAATAATGTTTTGCATCAATTTATGGATCAATAAACATTTCAAAATCATGCGCTGCAGATGCTTTTATTGATATGGTGTGTTTCTGTCAAGTGTAACCTGCTTGACCCAAGTGCAGTGGTTCTTAAATAGCGGGTTGGCGGGCTGTCGGGGGGCGCGAGAAGCAGGGCGTGCGTTCTGTGTGAGTGGAAACCTGCCAGTAGGTCCACATTTGTTACTCAACATGCATTTGACTCTTCAGTACTCCTGTTTGGTCCCGCTTTCACTTTTTCTACAGTACAGATCAATAAATAGATCTTAGCAGCTGGCAGGAGTATCTCAAATGGGGGGGGCGCCACAACAATTCTGGCCCCTGGGGGGGGGGCGTGGCAGAAAATAACTGAGAACCAACGGCCCAGTGGAACTGGACCCACATGTTGGCAACCCCTATCAGTTGGGTTCCTTGTCATTGTTTTGCTTTGAAAATTGTGTCTCGTCTCGTGGACCCAAACTTGTGCAGCGTCTTGTCTTGAGAGTGGGGTGTCCCGTGACACCCCTATAAATATACAAAAACACGGCGATGAAAAAAAGTCGTTTTGTTAAAAAGTTTCAAAATAATTGAAGTTTTAAAAACTGAGCTAGTTTTCCATTAAATTAGCTTTCCAATCGTCATTGGGGGGTACATGAATAAAAACAATGACGTGTAACACTCATAATTATGAGTGCGCCTGAACGCCTCACAGCACAGACAGCACAGAGCAGGAAGTGGAAGGAGGCGGAGCAAGAAGTCCCGCGCTGCGATGATGTCTGGATGAGAAGGTGGAGATTCCGTTCCATTTTTGACCATAAAACGTGTCAGGAAATGAATGAGAAGTCTTTCAGTTGAATCGCGCGTAACAAACGTGTGCAGCATACGCCAGTTTGGGAATTATTTGGGAATGCTGTAGGCATGTCCATACGGAAATGGCCCATGCGGGACACCTGATGGCATGTGATTTTCCTGACACACACACACACACACACACACACGCACACACACGACCAGTGATGTGCGAGTGCAGCCGAGATTGGCTTTTCCAGGCTATCATCTTCACACATCACAGAATTCCATTACAAGGGACGCCACATTCAATTATTCGGGGATGGGAAGACTGCCGGAAAATGACTTTGTCACGCGGGACACAAGTACGCACGCACCCCCACGCACGCGCACGCACGCGCACACACGGAACCCAAAGCAGCAGTCGCACTACCCTGTTCTCCGGGCGGGTACATGGAGTTGCAGTAAAAGTAGGAGCACCGCGAGCGGAATGTACACGTGATTGCCTCGGTTCTTCTGGTAGCCCAAGACCCTGCGGTGTAATCAGTGATGCCGAAGTTCAGACGTGCCTTGCAGACACATGAGCCCGATCGGCCTGTCTTGCAAACGGAACTTTATTGACCCGCAACGCGGCGGAGGAGCTTCTCTTTAGGAACCTGATTTAGCCCGAAACTAAGAGTTTGTGCAGGCGTAGGTTTGATGACTTGGAGAGTAAAGAGCCCAATAAGACCGCACTGTGGGCGTGTCTATGGAGCAGAATTAGACACCACCTCGGGCGGGTCCGGCCCAGTAAACAGGTGGCGGTCACACATCAAGAAGACTGAACTGCCGGACTTGAACGCTTCAAGAAGGAATGCGAGGACCGCATGAGGCGTGCGAGAGCGTACACTGTACCTTTAAATCAACTCCTACTGCAATATTTGGGCCGCTACCAAACATTTACATCCTGGTTACTTTTATATTTATGGGGTTTAGGGATTGAAGTTGACATTTTTCTTTCCACTGAAAAACAACAAAACGCTGCCTATTTCCTGTACAAACTATAAAAACTTAGCATGTGACACTTCAAAAATACATCAAACCATTTCTGGTCTCTTTGTAATACAAAATTCCAATCCCCAAAGATGGTCATGAACGTTTTTTGTCAGCACATTACAATCCTTCTTCCTAAAAATGTCCTAATAGAATCACAAGTAATGAGAACTACACAATAAAGCGCAAACCGGACGTCCAAAATCTGCAGCCTTTTGTTTGTTCTTCAACTTTCATTATGTTGTGCAGCGCATAAGAACCACGTGCCGTTCGGTTCTTGTAAAACCAAAGCAGGAGCCTGGTTGGCATTGCCAGCAGTAAGTCCAGCTTGTTCCTGGTGAACGTTGGCCTCCGCCAAGGCTGCCCTTTGTCACCGATTCTGTTCATAATCTTCATGGACAGAATTTCTAGGAGCAGTCAAGGAGTTGAGGGAGTCCAGATTGGTGACCTTAGGATCTCGTCTCTGCTATTTGCAGACGATGTGGTCCTAATGGCCTCATCAGGCTGTGACCTTCAGCGTTTACTGGAGCGGTTTGCAGCTGAGTGTGAAGCTTCTGGGATGAGACTCAGCACTTCCAAATCCGAGGCCACGGTTCTCAGTCGGAAACGGGTGGACCGTACCCTCCGGGTGGGGAGTGAGGTCTTGCCTCAGGTGGAGGAGTTCAAGTATCTCGGGGTCTTGTTCACGAGTGAGGGAAGGTTGGAGCGTGAGATCGACAGACGGATCGGTGCAGCATCTGCAGTAATGCGGTCGCTGTACCGGACCGTCGTGGTGAAGAGAGAGCTGAGCCGGAAGGCAAAGCTCTCTGTTTACCGAGCCATCTACGTTCCCACCCTCACCTATGGTCATGAGTTATGGATCATGACCGAAAGAACGAGATCGCGGATACAAGCGGCGGAAATGAGTTTCCTTCGTAGGGTGGCTGGACTCACCCTAAGAGATAGGGTGAGGAGCTCGGCCATCCGGGAGGAGCTCAGAGTAGAGCCGCTGCTCCTTCACATCGAGAGGAGCCGGTTGAGGTGGCTCGGGCATCTAGTCCGGATGCCTTCCGGGCGCCTCCCTGGTGAGGTGTTTCGGGCATGCCCAGCCGGGAGAAGGCCCCGGGGAAGACCTAGGACACGCTGGAGGGACTATGTCTCACAGCTGGCCTGGGAACGCCTCGGTGTCCTCCTGGTGGAGCTGGAAGAGGTCGCTGGGGACCGGGAAGTCTGGACTTCCCTACTGAGACTGCTGCCCCCGCGACCCGGACCCGGATAAGCGGAAGAAAACAGAATGGGGAATGAGAACGTGGAAAGGTAAAAAACTGAAAAGGCTCCTTGAGCACATGGTAACTCAAACTGCACACCACAGCAGCAACAGAGCCAATGTTGTAATACTGGGAAATTGTGTACCATGAGTGTCACACAAATGACTTCCACACCAAAAGCTGACTAGAACATTTTTAAGTAGCTTCCGCCATGAGATGGGACCGATCCGCTCGTGTAACTGGACCGCACTCCAACACGGTAGTCAGTGCCGGTTGCCACTCGGCTCCCGCCGCACCACCGTGCGTGTCCTCGGTGCACCGTGGCCAACTTAGTTTGGATTCTGGATGTCTGGGTAGCAACAGCAGCAGGTCCTCCTCACTGTGCCTTTACTTGCCCCACGCCTGCTGACCACCAGCACCCCCTACGGCCCACACAGCAAACACCAGCCTGGATCTACACTATTGGACCCAATTCTCCTCGGTTCGCTGCTCATGCGGTGTAACCCAAAAGTACATCCAGCAAGCCTCGGGCCGGATCCTTTTAACGCTTGGAAGAGCTACAAGAACCGTATCCAACTGACAAAAGTGCGTTCTCTAAGCAAAAAAGGATCGGTGCGGGATCGGACCAGCGAGACGGTAAAAAACATCTCGAGGAGAAAATGGGGTGACCTTCAAGGTGAGCCTCCTGTGTGTGTGTGTGCGCGCATCTGCGTGTGTGTGTGCCTGTTTGTGTGTGCATCTGTGTGTGTGTGTGTGTGCGCATCTGTGCGTGTGTGTGTGTGTGTGTGTGCGCATCTGCGTGTGCGCATCTGTGTGTGTGTGTGTGTGCGCGCATCTGCGTGTGTGTGTGTGTGTGTGCGCATCTGTGCGTGTGTGTGTGCGCATCTGTGTGTGTGTGTGTGTGTGCGCATCCGCGTGTGCGTGTGCGCGTGTGTGTGTGTGTGTGTGTGTGTGTGCGCGTCTGTGTGTGTGTGTGTGCGCTTCTGTGTGTGTGTGTGTGTGTGCGCATCTGCGTGTGCGTGTGCGCATCTGTGTGTGTGTGTGTGTGTGTGTGCGCATCTGCGTGTGCGTGTGCGCATCTGTGTGTGTGTGTGTGCGCATCTGCGTGTGCGTGTGCGCATCTGTGTGTGTGTGTGTGTGTGTGTGCGCATCTGCGTGTGCGTGTGTGCGTGCTGCTGAGAGGCAACAAAGTCTGCTGAGTCTCCGCGCGGGTCGGTCAGGAAGGCACAATAAGACTTCCTTGCAGGTCTTCCTTGCAGGTCTTCCTTGCAGGTCTTCCTTGCAGGTCTTCCTTGCAGGTCTTGCAACGCCGCCGGGACTGCTGGCGGTGCTGATGCTGACCGGATGGCTGAGCGGCAGAAGTAAGGAGCCGGTGCGCTGAAGGGCGGGGATTCGGTCCAGTAACGTAATCCGGTCCAACGGAAGGCTGCAGGGGCGTGCGCTGTGGGTTGGGTCGCACTGGCACTTTAAAAGACACTTGCGGAGCTTTGGCAGCAGAACACCAGACGCCGGGCTGGGAGACGTCGTCTTTGGCTCTGTCCCCTCTTGTTTGTTTTTGCCAGCGTGGGGCGCACACATGGGCGAGTTTGCGTGCCTGCTTCTGCTGCTGCTGCCAGCCCTGCAGGGCGGTGACGCTTTGCCAGGGAACTGGCTGCCAGGGGAGTACTCCAACAGCAGCGGGGACGCAGCCAGGTTCCTGAAGGACTACAACCGTACTGCAGAGAAGGTTTTCTTCCACAGCGTCTCAGCAAGCTGGAACTACAACACCAACTTGACAGAACACAACTCCCACCTCCAGGTAGGGCGAGCCCCGTGTGCCCCGCACCTCACCCTGCACACACCTCGGTGCTGCAACCTTGCATGCATTTGATGCACTTGATGCATTTGATGCACTTGATGCATTTGATGCATTTGATGCACTTGATGCACTTGATGCACTTGATGCAGACGTTTTCCTGCACAGCATGCAGCGAGGGGTGTTTTCGAGGTGCCTTGTGCGAAGCATGCCGACCAAGCAAGAGAAAAAGGAAGTGATGCATGCTTCTTACTTCCACTGCCGGCTCTTTGGACGTGCATGCTTGGCTGCTGTCACAACAGGAATGGAAAACTTGGGGAGCCGGTGGGTGCGAGGCCCCCCCGCCACGCCAACAACCTCAACTGCAAGGAGTCCTGTTTAGCCCGGGAGGTGGAAAGGAAACCCAAAGCACCAGACCTCATCTGGCAACCACAATGCGTACCAGTAAGGACATTGGAAGTCCAAGCAAGCCCTCTGGATGCATCAGCAGCGAGGCTGTGGGTGCAGTGCAAATCAAGTTATGAATATCTCATGCCGAGCATTTTTTAAAATCATCTCATTGATTTTAAGGGCACCAAATTAAATTGGGACGGAACCGTTCAGTTAAAATATGAGGTGGAATATTAAATCAATCCAATCCATCCTTTCAAATGTTCAGTAGAATCTGGAAAAGCATCTAGTCTCCATTTCATGGGAAATATACTGTATATGGGAAATATACTGTATATTTCCCATATACTCTATATTTCCCATATACTGTATATTTCCCATATACTGTATATGGGAAATATACTGTATATGGGAAATATACTGTTTTTGGGAAATATACTGTATATTTTCCATATACTGTATATGGGAAATATACTGTATATTTTCCATATACAGTATATGGGAAATATACTGTATATTTCCCATATACTGTATATTTCCCATATACTGTATATGGGAAATATACAGTATATGGGAAATATACAGTATATGGGAAATATAGAGTATATGGGAAATATACTGTATATGGGAAATATAGAGTATCAGCCCAATTTATACTGTATATGTATTTCAAATAAGGTCATAATTTTTCTTTGGAAGGCCTGTTTGTACTAAACATTAATGATATTATTAATAACACATAAATACATTATGCTATTTCATCTCTTGGAATGTCATTTTCTTTCATGGCTGATTATGCCTGCATTTATTTCAAATACTGGTCAAACTGGGTATCACAAGCGCTAACAACATGATTAAAAAAGGAATTTATTTTACTTCAATGAATGTCTGGGAAATATTATTCATTCATTTTCTACACCGCTTATCCTTAGGGTGGCGGGGATGCTGGAGCCTATCCCAGCTGGCTTTGGGCGGGAGGCGGGGTACACCCTGGACTGGTTTCCAGTCAAACAAGCAGGGCAGACAAACAAACATTCCCACTCTAATGGACAATTTAGAGCGGCCAATGAAGCTAACATGCATGTTTTTGGATTGTGGGAGGAAAGCGGAGAACCCGGAGAGAAATATTAGTCAAACACAATTTTTCAAAGGCTTATCGGCTACGATTTGTTATGACCGGTGACTTTATATACATAATTTCAACATAAAAGTCTTATCAAAGCATCAACCCTCACAGGGAGAATAATGCGCATTCCCTGCAAATGATAAGCATGACATCGTGTATGAAAGCAGAATCCGCAGCGTCGTGCACGTCCATCTTACGTGTGTAAAAAATCCACCCGGACCTCATCTTTACTGTCCTACCTCAGAAGAAAATGTCATTATCCGCTCGCGTGCTTAGGTGGAGGTCAGTGGAGGAAAAGGCTCGGAGCACAGAGGTCAGAGTTAAGCTTCAGCTCGGCGCCGCCACTTTTCCCGTCCTGCAGCCTTCTGAGGAAGGCCCAGATTCAAGTATGAATCACAAATGTTTCTACCATTTGGGTCGCACTTGACCTTGAGCAGAAAGTATGTGCTTGCGACATTTTGCTGTAGCAGATCCAAATGAGGGCCGCACGGTGGTCGAGTGGGTAGCACGTTGGCCTCACAGTCAGGAGGTTCAGGGTTCGGATCTCCGTCGGGCACCTCTGTGTGGAGTTTACATGTTCTCTTTTTTTCAAATAAGTCATCCAATCTTTTCCTTTGTACTTTTAGTAATTTATTTCTAATGTGCCTATTGTGTGTTGGCTTGTGTGACAGAAACACTGCAGAGTTATGAACAACATTGTGGAGTTATTCCCCGGTCTCGCAATGTTAAAGAGTCCTTTAAGAAATTCCTGATCCGAATCACCCCCCGAAATCCATCCGGAACGTTCCAAGTTATTCGGACACGACCAGACAAACAAAGAGATGAACAACCAAACGGCCAATCATAACCTCCGCGCTGCACGTGCGCTTGGAGGAGGTCATGATCAGAACCTGCTTTCCACTCCAGCCCTGCAGGTGGGGTGGTGTGCACGAAAAGTGAGTGAAAGCTGCCAAACAAGAAGAAGCCATATCTTCTTAGATTAGAAAAAAGGTGCAATTACTGAAATATGTTTTGCGTGCATTGTGGCAACCTTTCTTCATTGTATTGTTTGGCTACTTCGAATGATGAAGATGAGAAGTATAATGTTGCACAACAACTTGCATTAAATTGGAACCTTCATACGGGTCCCATCACTGCTACTTTTGTCTGATGCCAAGACATGCGCTTTTATGCACCAACATGCTGCTGAAGGACTCCCTTGTTTGTAGGTAAACGCATCCCTGGACAAGCAGGCCTTCACTGAGGCCTGGGGGCTCAAGGCCAAGAAGGTGTTCACCCGCGAGCTGCTTGACTCCCTCCCTGACCCCAAAGATAAGAAACTCATCAGCAAAGTCATGGTCCTGGGAGCCGCCAACCTGCCTCCTGGAGAAAGACAAGAGGTCGGTGTCTTGTTTAGATTGCTCCGGTGCAAAAGACTAAAAGAAGGAGTTGTGGTGTCTATCCTCTCTGTGTGTGCAGTACAACACCATCCTCAGCACCATGGACAGTATTTATTCCACCGCTAAGGTGAATCCACAGCCCAACATCAGCTGGAGCCTGGAACCTCGTGAGTAAAAGCAGAAAGGACGGGAAGTTTAGGGAGAAAAACACTAGAAAATGTCTTCTTCTCGGTTCATGGAAAAGTCCCAGGATGGGCAAAGCACAAGAGGAAGTCTTATGGAGTGTTGAGCAAAAGCTTTTAACTTAGGTATGTGTTGCCAGCAATGGCTTTGTGTTTCGTCTGTAACGTGACACCATGAGATGGTAGAAGGTGGAAAATATGACTTGTGAGCGAGCCGATGGTCTTCCTTCTGGGAATTAGTGGTTTCAGTGGGAATAACAAAGAGCTGGACGGGGCACAACCCTTCACAAAAACATTGGCGTCAGTAGAAAAACAAATGGGATGCTCTCCAACATTCCTTGGTCAACTTTCAACCTCTTCATTGCCCGTTCTTCCTTGCTTTGTTGTCCAAGTATTGCTTTCCAGAACGTCATGGAACGAATGACTTCAGTTGGCATTTTCCCTTGCCCACAGTCGTGTGTGTATGTGTGTGTGGCCCTTTGCAGATCTAACTAACATCATGGCCACCTCCAGGAGCTACAAGAGGCTGCTTTATGCTTGGGAGGGCTGGCACAATGCATCAGGCGTCCCCCTCAGGCCGCACTACGCCAGGTTTGTGCAGCTCAGCAACAAAGCCGCACAAGCTGACGGTGAGGCCGAGAGACACACTTTCAAACTCCTCCCATTGCGCAACCACTGAATAGTCGGAATAGTTTCCAACGTGTGCCTTTTTTAGGATTTAAAGACACAGGGGATGACTGGCGCTCTTGGTATGAAACAGACAACTTCCAGGACGTCATTGAGAAACTGTACAAGACAATAGAGCCGCTTTATCAGAACCTGCATGCCTTTGTGCGCCGCCAGCTCTACAACCAGTACGGACCCAAGTACATCAACCTTAAGGGACCGATCCCGGCGCATCTGCTCGGTATACATCAACACTTCTTGGAAACAATATGAGTGCAATTTTCGGAGGCGTGGATGGACGTGCCGCATGCAGGCATTTCCTACAGCCTGCGAGCACGGTACCCCGTAACAGGAAGGGATTGTTGCTTAAGTGTCTTTTCTTCCTCACCCTCAGGAAATATGTGGGCCCAGACCTGGAACAATATTTACGCTTTGATGATACCGTTTCCTGACAAACCCAACTTGGATGTGACTGAAGAAATGGTCAAACAAGTAAGCAAGAACCTTTTCGGTCGTATTAACAGCAAATGCTGTTCTACATTTCAGCGTTTGTTTCCCAGGGTTACAATGCCACACACATGTTCCGCGTCGCCGAGGAGTTTTTCACCTCTTTGGGTTTAGCCGAGATGCCTCAGGAGTTCTGGAAAGAATCTATGCTGGAGAAGCCCAATGATCGGGAGGTGGTGTGCCACGCGTCCGCCTGGGACTTTTACAACCGCAAAGACTTCAGGTAACCTTCGTGGGTAGAAGGTCAAATATATAAATGCCATTACTGGAAAGACTTGTGGAAGAATCTCAATAGACGCGCATGCCAACCTGTCGTTGCAGGATCAAGCAGTGTACTACAGTGACCATGGAGCAGCTCTCCACCGTCCACCATGAGATGGGCCACGTTCAGTATTACCTCCAATACAAGGACCAACCGGTGGGCTTCCGTCGTGGGGCCAATCCAGGATTCCACGAGGCTATTGGCGATGTTTTGTCTCTGTCTGTTTCCACACCCAAACACTTGAAGACCATCGGACTACTGGATTCTGTGACTTCTGATTTTGGTAAAGAGAAAACGTCGCATGGACTAGGAGACCGCATTTAGCCATGGAATGGATATTTCTCACCACACATTTTTCTTCCTGCAGAATCAGATATTAACTACCTGCTAAAGGTGGCTCTGGAGAAGATAGCCTTCCTTCCTTTTGGCTACCTCATTGACCAATGGCGATGGGGCGTATTCAGTGGCAATACACCCCCAGATCGCTACAACTCAGACTGGTGGTATCTCCGGTAGGTTGGACCCTGATTTCCACATTACAGGAATCACCGACGGAATCGCGGATTTAGCCAATAAATACAGAATTTACTGTTACACTCAGAATCTTGCAGAATTTGACATTATGTGAATGAAATGCTGTGAGAAATGCTCACCGTGAGGAGAAGGAACGTTCAAGTGGGGAATTCTATCCACGGTAGACGCCTCAATCGTGGCAGAATTTTATTTCACAACACTAAACAGCCCCGTCCCGAACTAAACATGTTGAACTGGCGATAAACAAAAGAGCGCAAAAGAGCGCAAAAGAGCGGCAAAAGAGCGCAGAACCTCCTCTGACAGAGTGTGAATGGAAGCTAGCGGGGTTAGCCGGTTAGCCTGCTAGTGCAGCTGTGAGTGTGTACGACTCGAGATGGACGAGTAGATTTTTACCGCGTTGTGTTTTACTACTTTAATGTAAGGAGCGTTTTACAGTGCAGATGACTACCATGTTTTTTTCTTGCACGCCAGCTCGTCTTGAACGCACTTTATGCAGGTAAAAATTAGTCGAAAACGGAAAAAATGGAATTTGGAAAACAATAAAATGTGGGAATTTGGGATGCAAATAAAACAGATTTCATAATCCCTAAATTGGCCACTTTATCATTCAGTATATAAAGTTTTACATCTTGTATACTGAGTACGAAACTACAGCTTGTTTTGGTGGTGCACTCACTTCTAATAAACAAAACTATTGGATGAAGTCACAGTCATTGGCATGGGTACCCCGGATCGTCTATGATCTTCTTTTGGGGTCAACAATACTTTCATACCACAGGAGACTCGGTGTTGGGCAGAGGGCAAGGGCATGTAAATATACAAAGGATAAAAACTTGCATAACTACCCTTAAGGACTACACATATTCACTTTTATCTGGACAGAATGAATAGTAAAATGCTGGACCGGATTCTCCAGAGAGACAAGGCTCCAGTCTTACCCGGTGTACTGTGCAGTATATGCCCGAGGTCGGGACTAACAACTTTACCAAGTAACGTTTGATACTAGCCGAGCTGAGGAAAAAAACACTCGCCGAGGAGGCAGAGACTCGGGGACACGAGCCGCTTTGAGTAGGACAATAAGCAAAAATGTTAGTAGTAGATGGAAGTTTCTGTTTGCAGGTGCCGGTTTTGGTATCTGCATTGCATTCTTAGCTCATCCCGAATGTGCCATTCAGTTTTTTCTTCTCAAGCCAGTTGGACTGTACCTCCATCCAGCCACTTCCTATGTTGGACGGGAGCCGGGGTACACCCTGGACTGGTCACCAGCCCATCACAGGCATTCACACTCTAATGGACAATTTAGAGTGACCGGTGAAGCTAACATGCATGTTTTTGGAATGTGGGAGGTTAGCTCAGCTAATGAATGTTCCATCCATCCATTCTCTCCCGCTTATCCGAGGTCAGGTTGCGGGGGCAGCAATCTAAGCAGGGAAGCCCAGACATCCCTCTCCTCAGCCACTTCGTCCAGCTCTTCCCGGCGGATGCTGAGGCGTTCCCAGGCCAGCTGAGAGACATAGTCTCTCCAGCGTGTCCTGGGTCTTCCCCGAGGCCTCCTACCGGTTGGACGTGCCCCGAACACCTCCCCAGGAAGGCGTCCTGGAGGCATCCTAACCAGATGCTCGAGCCATCTCATCTGACTCCTCTCGATGCGGAGGAGCAGCGGTTCTACTCCGAGTCTCTCCCGGATGACAGAGCTTCTCACCCTATCTCTAAGGAAGAGCCCAGCCACCCTGCGGAGAAAACTCATTTCGGCCTCTTGTACCCGCCATCTTGTCCTTTCGGTCACTACCCAAAGCTCATGATCATAGCTGAAAAGACCTTGATGATGATTAAAAACATTGGACTTCGTTTCCCCGCGCCTGGACGCGGGTCACCGGGGTCCCCCTCGAGAGCCAGGCCTGGAGGTGAGGCACGATGGTGAGCGTCTGGTGGCCGGGCCTGCACCGACGGGGCCTGGTCGGGCACAGCCCGATACGGTAACATGGGTCCCCCCTCCCACTGGCCCCCCGTAGGTGGGGCCAAAGGGGTCGGGTGCTAAGTGAGCTGGGTGGCGGCGGGAGGCGGAGGCCTTGGCGGTCCGATCCTGTGCTACAGAAGCGCTAATGAATGTTAATGAGTAAAATATCCTTTAGCTTTGAGTTGGTGTGCATCATGTGAGGTGTTGCTGCTACTCATTCCTCCTGCTGGTAGCACACCAACCCCACGCCTATAACACTGATGGTCTTCACATCATCTGTACAGTCCATCTGTTTCTTATTTCTTTCCCAAGGACAAAATATCAAGGCGTGTGCCCGCCCACCAAGCGCACCGAGGAGCACTTCGATGCCGGCGCAAAGTTCCACATTCCTGGAAACACACCGTACATCAGGTAGCGACTTGTTTCTAACCACAACATTCTCTGATTGCCGTTTAATTCAGCTTGGATGGATATGCCTCGACATGAAAGTGGTAGACAACTTGACATTAAAGTAAACCTGAATGGGGCCTTTCTAGAACATCCAGTGTGCGCGTGCACGTTGGCAAGGTATTCTGTGGGCCAGCAAGGGAAAAATATTGTGAGGGAACTAAAAGCGTTATTGTATACAGCGATCTTAATACATTCATGTGAACGGCCGGAGTGGGTTTGAAACAATGCAAGGCTGCACAATAGCCGGAAGTCGCTTGCATTGACCCCTGCTGGAGTTACAAGCAGTCAGCTGAACATCCTTATTCCTGCTTTTAGGCAGCTGCTGTGGGTTTCGGTCACATTAGTGCACTGAGACTAAGACTGAACTTCATTCCAAACTAAATATCCCTTGTTGACATTGCCAAACCGGTCTTCTGCAGGTATTTTGTCAGCTTCATCCTGCAGTTCCAGTTCCATGAAAAACTGTGCCAGGCAGCCAAACACACCGGACCCTTGCACACATGTGACATCTACCGCTCTGCAGAAGCGGGGGCAATTTTAAAGTATGGCAAGTTTTCACCAGGCCCTGATGTTCCATTTTTTGAAATGTGTCACCGTCCGCCAGGAAAGTTCTTCAGGCAGGCTCCTCCAAACCATGGCCTGCGGTGCTACAAGACGCCCTAGGCTCAGACAAGATGGATGCAGGCTCGCTGATGAGATACTTTGACCCCATCATTAAGTGGCTGCAAAAGCAAAATGTGGGCGAGACCCTCGGATGGCCTGACTTCAACTGGGTTCCACCCGTTCCTGAGGGCTACCCAGAGGATATCGGTAGGCCAAAAGTAGAGGACTGACAGATGTTCAGTGAGACATCCATACATCCTGTTGTTGTTGCTGCATTGTGGTTGACGTTGCGCTCATCCATCCAGACAAGAATACAGACGAACTTGAAGCAAAGAAGCTTCTGGATGAGTACAACAGTACAGCTGAAGTGGTGTGGAATGCTTATACAGAGGCCTCCTGGGCCTACAACACTGACATCAATGAAGCCAACAAGCAGAAGATGGTGAGAATCTCAACAATGTCATCTACTGTATCTACGGTATCTGTCTATCATCCATAGAGCCTTGCATCCATCCATTTTCTGTACCACTTCAATTCATTATTTCTATCAATCCATACATTGATCTATCAAGATCCACCTGTAATCCATGAATCCTCTTTCGATTCTCCATCCACCAACACATCCATCCTTCTTTTTCTCCTCTTACCTTCCCTTCCTCGGCTGTCCTTCATCCGTCTATATGCGAGCACTCAGCTACCCACCCCCCATTCCTCCAACCATCATCGTTTTGATTACTCCATGGCCTTGGGATCTCCAATTCACCCCTCTCTTCATCCACCCATTCTATATATCATCATCGATACATCACTCCTCTAATTCTCTATGAGCCCTAAGTTTCAACCAAATCTTCTTTCATGTGCTTATATGCAACCTTCTGCTCTTGATGTATTCTTCTGTCTGTTACTGCCATCTATCCATCATCTATTGCTCCGTCCGCACAGTACCTTCTTTCATCCATCTACTGGTATGCATCCATCACCTGTCTAGCAGCCATGTACTATCCATCCTTTCATCTCCATTGTTGGAGGTGGCTAGAACGAAACAATGGAAAGTATTGTTCCTTGTATTTTGTACAGATTACAAATGCAGACACATCGCCACACAGCACAGATCCATGTAGGGAAAGCGTACAGCCCCTGTGTGGGCTGGACTTGAGGATACCACAACCATCTTGCGACATAGAAAATAAATGAATAAAGTCTTCATTATTGATCCCCAGCTTGAGAAGAACCTGGAGATGTCATCCCACACTTTGAGGTACGGCCAGCAGGCACGGCGGTTTGACACAGCTGACTTCCAGGATGCCTCGGTAAAGCGCATCGTTAAAAAACTCAGTGACATTGAGAGGGCTGCGCTGCCATCAGCAGAGCTTGAAGAGGTGAGGACAATTTTGTCAGGTCTGAAAGATGTCTGAGCATACTTCATTAAAATGTCTGTGTGTGGATTTAGTACAATAACCTCCTGTCCAACATGGAGACCAAATACAGTGTGGCTGAAGTCTGCAGAGAAAACGGCCGGTGCCACCCACTAGATCCTGGTATCTAACATCTTATACTCTGTGTACCTCGTCTGTGCAGGAGTGACCATGACGTGTGTGTTTCAGACCTGCAGAAGATCATGGCAGAGTCCAGAGACTATGATGAGCTGTTATTTGCCTGGAAAGGGTGGCGGGACGCAGCAGGGAAAGTACTTCGCTCAGATTATGAGAGATACGTTGAACTGGCCAACCAGGCTGCCAGACTCAATGGTAGGCCTCGTTCCTTTTTTACTGGTGAGTGCAGGATCCCTTGCAGAATTCAGTCGTCCACCTTCCATCCTGCACCATAGGTCACGGTGACAACGGTGCTTTCTGGCGCTCTCTGTATGAAACGCCGACATTTGAGGAGGACCTGGAGCGTCTGTGGAAGCAACTGGAGCCGCTCTACCTGAACGTGCACGCCTATGTTCGCAGGGCTCTGTACAAAAAGTATGGTCCAAAGCGCATCAATCTGAGAGGACCCATACCTGCTCACCTGCTGGGTGAGTAGTTTATAAAAGATGGATTTTTTTTTTCAATGTGTCTATTTGATATAAAACAAACCAACAACAGCATGCCCGTCGTGGAGTTCCCAAAAATGTCTTTGAGGTGGTAAAATTCTGAAGCTGGCTGTAACTGCCTTTGGGTTGGCCAAGGAGTCCATCTTCTTTCAGAGGCCGGAATTAGCCTCTGACCGCTCAACAAACGCAGTTGTTGTCATAAAATGGCATGCCCTCCCCGTCGCTCCAGGTAACATGTGGGCGCAGACGTGGTCTGGCATCATGGACCTGGTCCTGCCGTATCCAGACGCCACGCAAGTCGATGCCACGCCAGCTATGGTAGCAAAGGTGAATACTTGCACGGCGACGTTCATGCAGAATCAGACCAGACAACAAATTGTGGTCGCAGTGAGAGTCCAACCTCACGACCTACTAGAATATAAGACGTCTTGATTCTTGTGTTATTAACGTTATGTACGTCAAACTTGATTCTTCTGTAATTATGACTATTTTCTCATAGTTATTCTCATGAAATTATTGAATCTTGTCAATCCATGCCAATTCCTTCCAAATATTATGACCTTAATTTCAGTTATTCTTGTAAAATTCTTACTTTTTTCTCAGTGTTTACAACTTCATTTTCATAAAGTCACGCGAGTTTTACTGTGTACTAATATGAGATCAATATGATCAATTATTCTGGTGATACAGCAAATTTATCCTTGCTAAATGATGACCTTTTTCCCGTAATATTTGTCAGAATATCCTGACATTATTATTGTAAGACTGACATTTTGTATCAAAAGTTTGAAACATTTTTGTAGTAAGATTACAACTTTATCCTTGAAAAATTCCACATAATTACTACTTTTCAAAAATAACTTCTAATTCTTCTAATAACTTCTAATTCTAACTTTGTCCCCCTCACAATATTACTTTGGAATATAATAAGTACAAAGTAATTGATAAGCTGGTGTCAATCAAACACATAACATTACCATGAATATAAAGTACAAAGTAGTACTGAAGTACTGAAGCGCAGTGTTTTTTGTATACTATACTACACTCATTCATTTTCTATGCCGCTTATCCTCATTGGGGTGGCGGGTATGCTGGAGCCTATCCCAGGTGACTTTGGGCGGGAGGCGGGGTACACCCTGGACTGGTTGCCAGCCAATGGCAGGGGAGACAACCAAACATTCACACTCTAATGGACAATTTAGAGCGGCCAATGAAGCTAACATGCATGATTTTGGAATGTGGGAGGAAAGCGGAGTACCCGGAGAAAACCCCCACACGCACGGGGAGAACATGCAAACTCCACACAGAGATTCCTAACGGAGATCCAAACCCTAAACCTCCTGACTGTGAGGTCAATGTGCTACCCACTCAGCCACCGTGCGGGCCCTGCGATTGGCTGGCGACCAGTCCCGGGTGTACCCCGCCTCCTGCCCAAAGCCAGCTGGGATAGGCTCCAGCATACCCGCGACCCTAATGAGGACAAGCGGCATAGAAAATGGACGAACTATACTACACACGTGTGTTTATAAAAAAGGACATCCATCAGTGTCGTGCCAAATAAATGTTTGAAGTCAATACAAATAAAAAAACTTTTGCTGGCGTCGTCTTTTTGCCAAAAAGTGCGTACCTCATACTCCAAAAGTGGCGTAGGGCTGCACACTTTGTCACGCTGTTGTGATTGTAGTACTTATTCTGAGAGTACTACTCTATTGTCATAATGTTACAACATTATCGTCGTTAAAGAAACCGTTTGCATTGTAGACTCAAATGGTGAAAGAATCAGTTTTTCACGGCAGAGCAAGCAACGCTTATGCGAAGGCAATCAAATCCTGACAGCTAATCTCTCCGTGGAGCCTCCAACTGTTTTCCCAAATGTACGGTATATCCTGTATTTTCCCCGCATCCAGGGCTGGGACGCCAAAAGAATGTTCCAAGAAGCCGACCATTTTTTCACCTCTTTGGGACTGCTGCCTATGCCAAAGGAGTTTTGGGACAAATCCATGCTGGAGAAGCCCACCGATGGACGCCAAGTGGTCTGCCACGCCTCTGCGTGGGATTTTTATAACAGAAAAGACTTCAGGTTAAACTTCACGTTATGGATTTCGAGGCTCTCCTTTGCCAAGTGCCTAAAATTGCAAAGATGTGTACAGAATCAAACAGTGCACCGTGGTGACCATGGACGACTTGATCACCGTCCACCACGAGATGGGCCACGTCCAGTACTTCTTGCAATACAAGGAGCAGCCCGTGTCGTTTCGTGAGGGAGCCAACCCCGGCTTCCATGAGGCCATCGGTGATGTGCTGGCACTCTCTGTGTCCACACCCAAACACCTGAAGAGCATCGGCCTGCTGGACAAAGTTGAGAACGACCGCGGTGAGATGACAACACTCTTCCCTACAAAACGACGGTCTAATTACCTTTGGCGTTTCAGAGAGCGACATCAACTTCCTGATGAACATGGCGCTCGACAAGATCGCCTTCCTGCCTTTTGGTTACCTGATGGACCAGTGGAGATGGAAGGTGTTTGATGGACGCATCTCGTCGTCTGAATACAACAAAGAGTGGTGGAACCTCAGGTGCGCAGACCTTCAGATTCAATCATTAGGAGAATTAACAGCTACGTCACAAATGCCTCTGAAAGCTGAGCAGCGTCACGCAGTTTCCAAGTCCAGCTTATGGAAAGGCAGCAAGAGGGTTGGCATTCAGTGTCCATTGACTTTGAGAGCAATATTTAAAAAGATATGTGTAATATAATGTTAAAAAATCGAAACATTGATTGCCCTTAGTATTTCTAAAAAGTATATTCCATCCAAAGGTGTTAAGCACGTTTGGTTTTTGCATGTGTGAAATATACTGGATGCAGTTTCTCGGTGCAGAGACTTTTTAGGTGCTGTGCGGCTCCTCTGGCAGCCCCTTCACACTTCATTTCCCACAAACATAAACTTGTATTCTGCGGATGCTGCACCATCTACTCTACCAGGCACATACGAGACCTTTTCACTCCAGAATATGACCTTGGCTTGCAGAAAAACACCAAGAATACGCTAAGGCAGAAAGACTACGAAAATGAGCAACGCTTTGTCCAACGCTTGACCTTGTATTTGCAGGATGAAGTACCAGGGTCTGTGTGCACCCGTAGCTCGCACAGAGAACGACTTTGACCCGGGTGCAAAGTTCCACATCCCGGCCAACGTTCCCTACGTCAGGTAAAATCGAGCACCTGATAGTTCATCGGCGACACGCACGTGTAAGATAAGTCATGTTTATGGTGATATTTATCATCCACTACTAGGTACTTTGTCAGCTTCGTTATCCAGTTTCAGTTCCACAAGGCCCTGTGTGCCGCCGCCAAGCACGTGGGGCCTCTACACGCATGTGACATCTACCAGTCTAAGGAAGCTGGGAAGCTGCTGGGGTGAGTAGACATTACGGTAGAAAGATTCGAGCACACAAAGTACAAATCCCCTCCTGCCTTTGTCTGCAGCGACGTGATGAAGGTGGGCTTCAGCAAGCCCTGGCCCGAGGCTATGAGCATGATCACGGGCCAGCCCAATATGAGCGCCAAGCCACTCATGGAATATTTCCAACCTCTCGTTCAATGGCTGGAGGAGGAGAACAACAAGAACAACGATGTCCGCGGGTGGCCTGATTACGACTGGAAGCCTTCAAGTGAGTGTTGAACATTCCTGCACACGCACGCTGCTGGAGTCCAACATGCAGGAAGCACATCTAGCAGTTCATCCGCTTTCAAGGTGGAAAAAAAGAAGTCTTGCGAGGAGACTTGATTCTCTTTGGCAGCTTACTCCAATCATTCTGTGAATGATGAGTTCCTGCTGGAGGATGTGAAGACGTTACGGCAGACTGATGGGCGTGGAAGATAAACACACACACACACGCTAGCAGTGTTAGTCTGACTTGAAGCAGGGTCATTGAACGCAGCACCGCGCCAACCCCGGGTTTTCTACCCTTTGCGTGTCACTTTGAGCTCTCCAGACAAAAGTCATAAAATGTACTTTCCTACATGCAATATGTTTTTGGAACTTAAAGAACGACAGACATTTGACCACAAGTGCAAAAGCAGGGCGCTGGGCAGGAATAACTACAAGCAATCATGACGGGGAAGAACATCCAGCCACATTTGAAAAACGCTCCAAAACTTTTCATGGGAAGTTTAGCTAGAGAATTTTGGAAATATTTAAAATGAAGTAATTCAAAAGTTTTTTTTCCAAATATGACTGCCTTGATTAGTGGTTTTGTTTTTACTTTTTCAATTCAATTTGTAAATAAATAAGTTTAAATGTACTATTATTACTAGGTTTTTTTCCAAGAAGGACTTAGTATTGATTAGGGTTTTTTTATTTTTTCAATTTAATTTGTAAATGTAAATAAATGAGTTTAAATGTACTATTATTACTAGTTTCACTAAATATAAGTGAGCATAAGCACACAAATGAATAGTAACAAATATAGTACATTTGTTTGTGTTTGTTTTTCAAAAATCTTTCAATTCCATTGATTGACGAACCAAAAGTGTATTCCTGCAAAACCCATTGAGTATTCCCGTTGAGAACAACAGTTCTTGCGTTGACAAGTGGGAATAAAAAGAATAATATCTGAAATGCTTACTTCTTTCCCACGTGCAGGTGAGACAAGCACTACAGACTTCCTGGGAATGAATGTGGCGAGTGCAGCCGCCATTGCAGGCCAGTGGGTCTTGCTGGTCCTGGGCCTGGTCTTGTTGCTAGCCACCATTCTTCTGGCCTACAAGTACAAGAAGTCAAGGAAGTCCGGCAGGTCATTTTCAATGATAGAGCTCAAGCAAAAAGACTAACTTCCTTAAGTTGGCACAGTAATGTGAATATTGACGTTTTATCCTTGTGTACAGTGCTCGTGATCACGCCTGCCTCCCTGATATGGCTTGTATATTTATTGCATACACTTTCTTGCCTAGCGCATTGCAACACTTGTAATTTATTTGTAATATGATCATCTTTAGGGAGGAAATATCTGTAAAGTTATGATTGTGTGAACATTTGATTTGGGTTCTTGTTTCTACAATAAAACAGCCCAAGAGTAGTAGGACTTTTCAATGGAACTACACTGCATCAAAAAACAGAAACACATCAGCGTTTGTGCATTCCCTCCTCTTTTAGGAATCAAAGGGGCCTCTGTAAGCCTGCAAGAAAATACCTGGCAGCTCTTAGGTAACACGAGCAAGAGCAGCAAGGAAACAAATAGTCCCACCACAGACAACCAAATCAGTGTCCTCTTAGTCCAGTCGGGTTTTAGTGGCGAAAGGTACAGAAAGGACTTGGATCTCGTCCAGACGTTTCGTACAAACACACACACTGGCCACAACATTAGGTACAAGTGCACAACGTCATGTCATGGCTACATGAGCGGCTCTGCGAATGATGCACATCCGCAATTACGTAATCAGCTGCTAAGTCGTACCCGAAAAGTCAAACCATACTATGCGGTCTTACTAAATCCAGTGTTGTGACTCCCTGTTATGAGGAGAGTGTTTGCATCAGACCGTACAATAAATACATCAAGTCTTCCCCAGCCAGGAGAAGGCAGGAGCTCCCTCATTAGTACCGACCGGGTTCCCTGAAAACTTGGAATAAAGCAAAGAAAGGCAGCGTGTTTGGCACAGCAGCTCAGCTGGGTGGAAAAACATTTACAAGAAAGAAACCCTTCACGGCTGATTGGAAAGGAAATGCAGGTCAACATAAGCAATAAAAAGGAAGCTGTCAGTTCGCACACCAAATTAAGAACATCAAAGTCCCAAACTCGTTCCGATTCTCTGAATTCTCTGAAAACCAAAACGTCAGGTATATTGCACTGAGAGGTCCAAAAAAGTCAATGCATTTAATCCACGGGGGGTCCAGACTGGGCCCGGTATTCTTTGTTTGGGCTGTCGGAGCAGTCAGGGTTCTAAGCAAAGGCCTCAGTAGTAGAAATGCTGCGTCTCTGTCCAGTTGGTGATCCAGTGCTTTCTGTGTGGCTCCTCAGGCTCAAAGCCCTCACTGGACTGATCGCGGTCAGCCATGCGAATTTTCACCCCCCGGTGCTTTGGCATTATCCGGTAGTAGAGGGATCGCTCAAAGAATCCAAGCTGGGGAGAAAAGAATGCCATTAGAGACTAAAGGAGAGCTGAGATTTAACGGCGACTCCAG
Source organism: Oostethus manadensis (assembly GCA_024372805.1). Lineage (NCBI taxonomy): Eukaryota > Metazoa > Chordata > Actinopteri > Syngnathiformes > Syngnathidae > Oostethus > Oostethus manadensis. The sequence goes on from QODF01000082.1 coordinate 504,744, forward strand.
AACGACATTTAGTAGATTTAGACTCTGCAAAGAAACAGCAAGAGAGGGGGTCACGGTATCCAAGCAAGGAAAGTCAGGCACCGCACAAAAGGAGGAGTAAATACTACAAAGTGAAGCTTGGATGCACTTTAGCACAAATCTTCTTCTCATGCACGTTTCCCTCGATGAACCGTAGCTCCCCGGTGCTGACAGCACTCATGGAGCCTTGGTACTCGTTTGCCTTTCCACAATAACAACCGTATGTTGACTCCTTTCGGTAAAAAGTACATTTACGGCCACACAACCACTACAGCTGGGGTGCCAAGCCCGTGCCGTGCGGGGCCGAAACCCTGCAGCTTTTCTTTCCGCCGGTCAAGAGCAGGTGATTTGAATGATCGACGCCTCCTTCATTCATTCACTTTCTATGCCGCTTATCCTCATTAAGGTCTGGGATAGGCTTATCCTCATTAAGCCTATCCCAGCAGGCTTTGGGCGGGAGGCGGGGTACACCCTGAACTGGACGCCAGCCAATCGCAGGGCACATACAGACAAACAACCAGTCAGACTCTAAAGGACAATTTAGAGCGGCCAATGAAGGTAACATGCATGTTTTTGGAATGTGGGAGGAAAGCGGAGAAAACCCACACACACACGGGGAGAACATGCAAACTCCACACAGAGATTCCAACCATGAACCTCCTGACTGTGAGGCCAATGTGCTGCCCACTCGACCACCGAGTGGCCCCATCAACGCCTCCTTCAATTATCAATTCAAATCACCTGTTTGGGGAGAGAACCTGCAGGGTCTCGGCCCTCCATGGCAGCAGTTTGACCTTGAGAAGATATGCTGCAGTCAAATGTTTGCGGAAATGAGAAACAAATGAGCAGAAACTACAATTCCATGCTGAGATTGTGTTGTTTATTCCACTACAGTGCCACCTTGCCAGTAGGCTCTCCCTACGGCCCTGTGATGCCAGGACTTGACTGCAGAACTTGCCCAAAATTTGCTGCACTGGCTCCTCCAAAGAACTGTTAGTACAGTAGCAGCGAGACACAATAACGTGCATTATGTTCAAGTAAGCTTCATATGCATTATTGCCGTCTACGATGTCAGCATTCGCGCAGTGGATAGAGCAGCCTGAAAAGAAGGCAAGGAGATGTCGGACACCAAGAGTGGAAGCCAGAAAGAGAAGCTGAGACACGCCCTACATTGTCATTTAGTAAGGATGGTTTATTTGAAGCGCTGTTTTTACCCCAAAACCCAACTGGTGTGTGCAGTTGGAGGACCCATAGTGGGTCTCAGTAGTCCTCAGTGAGCCTTTTTGTCTCAGAGGGCTGGATCTTCATCTCAGCCTTCTGGGCTTTGGCTTCATACATCTCCCTCCTGCTGGCCCTCTGGAAGAAGCCGCACTGGAGGCGGAGGAGGATGCCAAAAGTTAAACTACATACATGTGAGTGTCCACCGATGACAAAACGGAGACTATTTTCAGCTACTTGAAGTCATGCTGAGGAGAAATCAAGCAACTGTGATTTGAGGCCTCACCTTCCAAAGTATAAGAATGATGATTCCTAGAAGTATGACTCCCGCTACCACAGCAGATATGATGATCCATAGAGGAAGTTCATAAGGTGTCTCCGCCCCTGCCACCGGCTCGATGTCCACTGCGAACTACACGCGTGACAGTAAAATCATCATCTTGCGCAAAACAAAACAATTCTTTATTCATCTCCAAGAGAAACAATTAGAAAAGCAATCAAACTAATGAAACTTTGTTACCGTTGTGGTCTGGCTGTCCATCTTAATGGTTGGTTTGTCTGTAATGAGTTTCAGTGTCGCTTCTCCTCGAACTTTGATCCACAAAGCATTGGGATAGTCCTGTAAGACACCATCAAATTGGTGTGCAGGCGTGAGTGATAGGAAGAAAAGCTCTGACTCATTTGGAGAGACACAAACTACCGGTTTGCACGTCTTAAGCTCCTGAAACAACCCAGAACAAAATATTCCCAGCTTCCTTGGACTGCAATCTTAGTTTGGCCAGCAGGGGTCCTCTCGTGCATCCTGGGGTTCTGCCGCAACACCACCAAGCGCAAGGCGTGATCCGGTTATCGGAGTTTTCTTTGATGTTATTGGACTTATCGGTAAAATTGCCTGGTGATTATCGTGAGCCCCTGCTCTACAGCAGGAGCGTCGGCAATTCATACGTATTATTTTTGTTTAGCTAGAATTTGGTCGTGACCAAGTACAGTACTGTATCTACCATGTCCAAGACAGGACAGGACACAAACGTCAAGACCGAAGACAGGGAGGATTTAGTGTACTCATGAAAATGTAATGCACCTCGAGCATGGTGCTGTTCCACAAACGAGCCCGCACGTAAATCCTGGCTGAACTGGTCATGTTCAGCAAGGGACACGTAAAGGTCACGCATCTCGCCGTGCCCTGGGAGCAATCCTGCAAACAAAACTCAACCATTACAACACACTGGCACCTGCGGGCTAGCAGGAAGGTTGGCAGCGAGCTTACCAACAAGTAGGATTGTTTTCGTGGCGTGAGCAGCGTGAGCGTCGCCTGTGACTCAGTGACCTGCAGCTTTCCCGATTCATGGGTCCTGAGCTGCCTTTTTACGCGCTTTGGTCCACTTTCTGACAGCTGGGGAAGGAAGCAGAGCAGACACATGAGAGGCATACAGGAAATGATTGGGTTTGATCAGGAATCGGCGCATCTATTTTCTATTTCCGCTCATGTTTATCTCTATGGTTATATCTCTATGGTTAGTGGCGGGGAACATTTTTGTTTAAGGGTGACTCACATGATTTATCAACTTTGCTTAAATATGTTATACATTTTTTGTAATTATGTTCTTCATTGGTTTTCAAAAGCAATTTTGCAAAAGGCCGCACGGTGGTCGAGTGGGTAGCATGTTGGCCTCACAGTCAGGAAGTTCAGGGTTGGAATCTCTGTTCGGCATCTCTGTGTGGAGTTTGCATGTTCTCCCCGTGCGTGTGTGGGGGTTTTCTGCGGGTACTCCGCTTTCCTCCCACATTCCAAAAACATGCATGTTAGCTTCATTGGCCGCTCTAAATTGTCCATTAGAGTGGGAATGTTTGTTTGTCTATATGTGCCCTGCGATTGGCTGGCGACCGGTCCAGGGTGTACCCCGCCTCCCGCCCAAAGCCAGCTGGGATAGGCTCCAGCCTACCCGCCACCCTAATGAGGATAAGCAGCATAGAAAATGAATGGATGAATGAATTTTGCAAAAGCAAATTCACAAATATTACATGTATATTTTATGACAAACTCAATGTCACAGCAAAAAGTTATTTCCGGAAGTGACGCCAGCAACACCTCGGCTGCACAAACACAGACGTGTTTACAGAGATTATAGCAAAGATTTGAGATACGTGTCAATAGTTTTGAGGAGAAAAGAAGGGAGAAACATTTGTAGATAAAACGTGTAAAAGGCCTCACTGTTAAAACATAATTATGATTGCCCCCTTCACCTGAAAACCGGTAAGGGGTCACCCTTAGCAGCAACCACTGCAATCAAGCATTTGTAAAAACTTGCAATGAGTCTCTTGCTGCGCTGGGGAGGAATTTTGGCCCACTCATCTTTGCACAATTGTTGTCATTCTGCCACATTAGAGGCCTTTCCAGCACAAAGCGCCTTTTTAAGGTCATGCCACAGCATCTCAACAGGATTCAGGTCAGGACTTTGGCTAGACACCTCCAAAGTCTTCATTTGATTTTTCTTCAGCCATTCAGAGGTGGACTTGCTGGTGTGTTTTGAAACATTGTCCAACCGCAGAACCCAAGATGGTTTCAGCTTGGAGTCACAAACGGATGGCCGGGCAATCTCCCTTCAAAATATTTCGGTTGAGACCAGAATTCATGGTTCCATTTATCACAGCAAGTCTTGCAGGTATTGAGCCAGCAAAACAGAGCAGACCATCACACTACCACCACCATATTTTAGTGTTGGTATGATGTTCTTTTTATGAACTAAGGGTTACTTTTATACCAGATGTAACGGGACACACATTTTCCAAAAAGGTTAACTTTTGTCTTGTCAGACCACAGAGTATTTTCCCAGAAGTCTTGGGGATCATCAAGATGTTTTCTGGAAAAATTCAGATGAGCCTTAATGTTGTTTTTGTTCAGCAGTGGTTTGGGTCTTGGAACTCTGCCATGCAGGCCATTTTTCCCCGGTGTCTTTTTTATGCCGGGATCATGAACACTGACCTTAAATGAGGCAAGTGAGGCCTTTAGCTCTTTTGTTGTTGTGGGGTCTTTTGTGACCTCTTGGATGGGTGGTTGCTGCGCTCTTGGGGTAATTTGGGGATTTCAGTCCATCCTAGGAAGGTTGACCACTGTGGCATGTTTCGCCATTTGTGGATAATGGCTCTCACTGACGTTTGCTGGAGTCCCAAAGCTTTGGAAATGGCTTCATAACAACATTTCTTCTTTTCCCAGACCATTTTGATCTCAATTCATCTCAGTTACATCTTAACAGACGGGGCGGGGGAGTTGGGTGGGGGCAGCGAACCAGGAAGGGGTCAAAGACCTTTTCACACAATTTTGATGTCAAATATACCAAACGAAGTCGACAAGAAATGTTTGTTTACTCGGCTTTAGCTGGGAGGTGTTACTCTGCAGTAAATGAGGCTTTGCTGCAACCAGTTCATCATCACTGCCATGAACTAAAAACATCATTTTTGTGCATTTTCAGTTTGCTTTCATAATAATAATTACAAATAAAATATAACATATCGAAGCAAAAGTAGCGACTCTTTAAATGATCTACTTATAGACATGTTTTGATTAAGCATTTGCAATTAATTGCAGGTGTACTAATAAGCTGAGTTTAGTCTTCAGTCAATATGAACATAATTTGTCACACAATCACATCAACTGTCAGGCAAGATACCAAAAATGTATATTACACTAAACTGTAGAACTGTAGATTATTGCGCAAGCAGAATTCGTGGGCCCCGGGTTTGCTGCCAAAATGCTTAAAATATAAGCCCGAACGGAAAGAAGAGTTCTGCTTGAAGGGTCTGCCCTGTGACTGACTAAAGGTAGTGCTTTGTGCCTCAGTGGGAAAATCAAAAGAAGCCTCACAGTTAGATTGAGAGGGTTGACAACGTCTCCAGGAGGTCTACACTCGGTATCTGACTCGGTCTCAACAATGATTTGAGTCAGGTACAGGAGCCACTTGCCATTGGACACCTCCAAGGGCCACTTAAACTCCACAGCCAGGCTCCCCAAGTCCCCCAGAGGTTGCCCTCCCACGTTGACCTAGTGTTGAAACGAAAAAAGGACGGTGTTAAAAAAGCGTGAAGCAAAACAGCAGCTGCACCACAAAAGCAAAACATCCTGGATGTCTAATAAAAGCCAAGTGGTGGAGGTGACTCACACTGAATGTGAACTCAAGCAGACTGCCCACATCACTGCTGGTCACCATCGCTGACTCGCCCATCACCGTCCCGCCAAATGTGGTCTGCACTTGTGCATTTTTTCTGCATAGGGAAAGAGGTTGAGTAAATCAGCAAAACCTGTAGTCAGATGCGGTGGTTTTGTGCAGAACAAGTCCATGAAACTCACATGGAAAAGGTAGGCAGGATGGTGTTCTCAATCAGGAGGGTCACAGGCACTGGATGCAGGTCACTCTGCTCGCTGAGACTGAGAGAAGCAATGAAATGACAGCACTGACGTTATTCTAAATAGCAACAGGTCGGTCAGAGAAAAAGTCTATCTTTAAGAATAATTGCTGCTGTGCAGCGGCAACAAAACATACCCAAAAAACAAACAGGAAATAATGCAACCCCAAAACACAGAGGAAGGCATCTGAACTAAACAGAAGGCGAACTAAAATTAGCAACAGGTAAGAACAGAAAAGCAAAGTAGGCAGACACAAACCAGGGAAAACAGGAAGAACTATCAAAATAACAGCGCAGAAAGAGGAACTGGGGCAAAAAAGAGAACAAAAGCATAACGGTCATGGCGTGACACACAGCTTTCTTTCTTTCAAAGCTCTTTGTACTCATTTCACACACACCCCTTCCCCTTTCCACTCAGAAATGTTCACCTCGTCCTCCTCCTGGCCCATAGTTCCATGCAAACGAACACCAAGCACAGAAGTAGTCCAATGAAACCAGCATGGTCAGCACTGGGACTGGCAGTAGGCCAGCAAAACAATGACATCAAATCTCTACCTTTTCTTCAGTTATTCCTGCAGATGCGAGGTGGGTTCATCAAAAAAGACCTCCTGACTTTCCTTATATGATTTTCCATCCAAAGAGAGATTGCGGGTGGGGCGACCTTGAAAAAGCGACTACCTTTTGCCACCGAGGGCAGATAGCGCCATCAAAGGGTCTAGAGCAAAAATCCTATCTAAATCCAAAAACATCAAAAATGCCCCTCTGGAACCCATCCAAGCTAGGGCATAGCCAGAACATACCATCAACGTCAGATGGCATTGTGGGTCCACTTCTGGGCAGATCTTGGCCTGCTTTACTTTAGAACAGTGCACTTGCGGCACCGCCTTGCATTAAATTATAGCGTGTTGATGACGGGTGCAGCCCCTCCAAAATGTTGCTCCATACTTCATCATCAAGTGATGTTTGAAGATCTTGCTCCCATAACCAGTTTTAGGTTATGGGGGGAAGTGAGTACATTGGACGGTCTAAAATGTGCTCCTTGTTGGGTCCCAGGACATGCTGTCCATAACTGGTAACGGACGTTTTTTTAGGGAACTTGGAAGATCATTTCTGATTTGTAAATAGCGGAAGTGGTGTGAACTGGGAATAATAAATGTTTCAATGAGTCGTGCGAAGGAGGCAAAAACCTTATTTCTAAACAATTTAAGGCCACTCTCTGGTCACATACTGAAAAGATTTGTCACTTGTCCAAATCCCACCTCTGGACATTTTTTTATGCGGATCTCTGCTTCTCGCCACGTCAGTGGTGTGTGTGAGTGACAGGAAGAAAAGCTCTGACTGGCTTGAGGAGAAGCTCATTTAATTACAATATTATTTATAACATGTTGGCTGTCAAATGATTAAAATATTTAATCACAATTAATCGCATTTTGTCCAAAGTTAACTCATAAATAATTGCATTTACATATAAGTATGATATAAATATGTTTTTTTATCTATAACAACGGGGACGTAAATATCTGTGGTAAACGATTTNGGCCCCATCAACGCCTCCTTCAATTATCAATTCAAATCACCTGTTTGGGGAGAGAACCTGCAGGGTCTCGGCCCTCCATGGCAGCAGTTTGACCTTGAGAAGATATGCTGCAGTCAAATGTTTGCGGAAATGAGAAACAAATGAGCAGAAACTACAATTCCATGCTGAGATTGTGTTGTTTATTCCACTACAGTGCCACCTTGCCAGTAGGCTCTCCCTACGGCCCTGTGATGCCAGGGCTTGACTGCAGAACTTGCCCAAAATTTGCTGCACTGGCTCCTCCAAAGAACTGTTACTACAGTAGCAGCGAGACACAATAACGTGCATTATGTTCAAGTAAGCTTCATATGCATTATTGCCGTCTACGATGTCAGCATTCGCGCAGTGGATAGAGCAGCCTGAAAAGAAGGCAAGGAGATGTCGGACACCAAGAGTGGAAGCCAGAAAGAGAAGCTGAGACACGCCCTACATTGTCATTTAGTAAGGATGGTTTATTTGAAGCGCTGTTTTTACCCCAAAACCCAACTGGTGTGTGCAGTTGGAGGACCCATAGTGGGTCTCAGTAGTCCTCAGTGAGCCTTTTTGTCTCAGAGGGCTGGATCTTCATCTCAGCCTTCTGGGCTTTGGCTTCATACATCTCCCTCCTGCTGGCCCTCTGGAAGAAGCCGCACTGGAGGCGGAGGAGGATGCCAAAAGTTAAACTACATACATGTGAGTGTCCACCGATGACAAAACGGAGACTATTTTCAGCTACTTGAAGTCATGCTGAGGAGAAATCAAGCAACTGTGATTTGAGGCCTCACCTTCCAAAGTATAAGAATGATGATTCCTAGAAGTATGACTCCCGCTACCACAGCAGATATGATGATCCATAGAGGAAGTTCATAAGGTGTCTCCGCCCCTGCCACCGGCTCGATGTCCACTGCGAACTACACGCGTGACAGTAAAATCATCATCTTGCGCAAAACAAAACAATTCTTTATTCATCTCCAAGAGAAACAATTAGAAAAGCAATCAAACTAATGAAACTTTGTTACCGTTGTGGTCTGGCTGTCCATCTTAATGGTTGGTTTGTCTGTAATGAGTTTCAGTGTCGCTTCTCCTCGAACTTTGATCCACAAAGCATTGGGATAGTCCTGTAAGACACCATCAAATTGGTGTGCAGGCGTGAGTGATAGGAAGAAAAGCTCTGACTCATTTGGAGAGACACAAACTACCGGTTTGCACGTCTTAAGCTCCTGAAACAACCCAGAACAAAATATTCCCAGCTTCCTTGGACTGCAATCTTAGTTTGGCCAGCAGGGGTCCTCTCGTGCATCCTGGGGTTCTGCCGCAACACCACCAAGCGCAAGGCGTGATCCGGTTATCGGAGTTTTCTTTGATGTTATTGGACTTATCGGTAAAATTGCCTGGTGATTATCGTGAGCCCCTGCTCTACAGCAGGAGCGTCGGCAATTCATACGTATTATTTTTGTTTAGCTAGAATTTGGTCGTGACCAAGTACAGTACTGTATCTACCATGTCCAAGACAGGACAGGACACAAACGTCAAGACCGAAGACAGGGAGGATTTAGTGTACTCATGAAAATGTAATGCACCTCGAGCATGGTGCTGTTCCACAAACGAGCCCGCACGTAAATCCTGGCTGAACTGGTCATGTTCAGCAAGGGACACGTAAAGGTCACGCATCTCGCCGTGCCCTGGGAGCAATCCTGCAAACAAAACTCAACCATTACAACACACTGGCACCTGCGGGCTAGCAGGAAGGTTGGCAGCGAGCTTACCAACAAGTAGGATTGTTTTCGTGGCGTGAGCAGCGTGAGAGTCGCCTGTGACTCAGTGACCTGCAGCTTTCCCGATTCATGGGTCCTGAGCTGCCTTTTTACGCGCTTTGGTCCACTTTCTGACAGCTGGGGAAGGAAGCAGAGCAGACACATGAGAGGCATACAGGAAATGATTGGGTTTGATCAGGAAACGGCTCTCGGAATAGAATCGGCGCATCTATTTTCTATTTCCGCTCATGTTTATCTCTATGGTTATATCTCTATGGTTAGTGGCGGGGAACATTTTTGTTTAAGGGTGACTCACATGATTTATCAACTTTGCTTAAATATGTTATACATTTTTTGTAATTATGTTCTTCATTGGTTTTCAAAAGCAATTTTGCAAAAGGCCGCACGGTGGTCGAGTGGGTAGCATGTTGGCCTCACAGTCAGGAAGTTCAGGGTTGGAATCTCTGTTCGGCATCTCTGTGTGGAGTTTGCATGTTCTCCCCGTGCGTGTGTGGGGGTTTTCTGCGGGTACTCCGCTTTCCTCCCACATTCCAAAAACATGCATGTTAGCTTCATTGGCCGCTCTAAATTGTCCATTAGAGTGGGAATGTTTGTTTGTCTATATGTGCCCTGCGATTGGCTGGCGACCGGTCCAGGGTGTACCCCGCCTCCCGCCCAAAGCCAGCTGGGATAGGCTCCAGCCTACCCGCCACCCTAATGAGGATAAGCAGCATAGAAAATGAATGGATGAATGAATTTTGCAAAAGCAAATTCACAAATATTACATGTATATTTTATGACAAACTCAATGTCACAGCAAAACGTTATTTCCGGAAGTGACGCCAGCAACACCTCGGCTGCACAAACACAGACGTGTTTACAGAGATTATAGCAAAGATTTGAGATACGTGTCAATAGTTTTGAGGAGAAAAGAAGGGAGAAACATTTGTAGATAAAACGTGTAAAAGGCCTCACTGTTAAAACATAATTATGATTGCCCCCTTCACCTGAAAACCGGTAAGGGGTCACCCTTAGCAGCAACCACTGCAATCAAGCATTTGTAAAAACTTGCAATGAGTCTCTTGCTGCGCTGGGGAGGAATTTTGGCCCACTCATCTTTGCACAATTGTTGTCATTCTGCCACATTAGAGGCCTTTCCAGCACAAAGCGCCTTTTTAAGGTCATGCCACAGCATCTCAACAGGATTCAGGTCAGGACTTTGGCTAGACACCTCCAAAGTCTTCATTTGATTTTTCTTCAGCCATTCAGAGGTGGACTTGCTGGTGTGTTTTGAAACATTGTCCAACCGCAGAACCCAAGATGGTTTCAGCTTGGAGTCACAAACGGATGGCCGGGCAATCTCCCTTCAAAATATTTCGGTTGAGACCAGAATTCATGGTTCCATTTATCACAGCAAGTCTTGCAGGTATTGAGCCAGCAAAACAGAGCAGACCATCACACTACCACCACCATATTTTAGTGTTGGTATGATGTTCTTTTTATGAACTAAGGGTTACTTTTATACCAGATGTAACGGGACACACATTTTCCAAAAAGGTTAACTTTTGTCTTGTCAGACCACAGAGTATTTTCCCAGAAGTCTTGGGGATCATCAAGATGTTTTCTGGAAAAATTCAGATGAGCCTTAATGTTGTTTTTGTTCAGCAGTGGTTTGGGTCTTGGAACTCTGCCATGCAGGCCATTTTCCCCCGGTGTCTTTTTTATGCCGGGATCATGAACACTGACCTTAAATGAGGCAAGTGAGGCCTTTAGTTCTTTTGTTGTTGTGGGGTCTTTTGTGACCTCTTGGATGGTGGTTGCTGCGCTCTTGGGGTAATTTGGGGATTTCAGTCCATCCTAGGAAGGTTGACCACTGTGGCATGTTTCGCCATTTGTGGATAATGGCTCTCACTGACGTTTGCTGGAGTCCCAAAGCTTTGGAAATGGCTTCATAACAACATTTCTTCTTTTCCCAGACCATTTTGATCTCAATTCATCTCAGTTACATCTTAACAGACGGGGCGGGGGAGTTGGGTGGGGGCAGCGAACCAGGAAGGGGTCAAAGACCTTTTCACACAATTTTGATGTCAAATATACCAAACGAAGTCGACAAGAAATGTTTGTTTACTCGGCTTTAGCTGGGAGGTGTTACTCTGCAGTAAATGAGGCTTTGCTGCAACCAGTTCATCATCACTGCCATGAACTAAAAACATCATTTTTGTGCATTTTCAGTTTGCTTTCATAATAATAATTACAAATAAAATATAACATATCGAAGCAAAAGTAGCGACTCTTTAAATGATCTACTTATAGACATGTTTTGATTAAGCATTTGCAATTAATTGCAGGTGTACTAATAAGCTGAGTTTAGTCTTCAGTCAATATGAACATAATTTGTCACACAATCACATCAACTGTCAGGCAAGATACCAAAAATGTATATTACACTAAACTGTAGAACTGTAGATTATTGCGCAAGCAGAATTCGTGGGCCCCGGGTTTGCTGCCAAAATGCTTAAAATATAAGCCCGAACGGAAAGAAGAGTTCTGCTTGAAGGGTCTGCCCTGTGACTGACTAAAGGTAGTGCTTTGTGCCTCAGTGGGAAAATCAAAAGAAGCCTCACAGTTAGATTGAGAGGGTTGACAACGTCTCCAGGAGGTCTACACTCGGTATCTGACTCGGTCTCAACAATGATTTGAGTCAGGTACAGGAGCCACTTGCCATTGGACACCTCCAAGGGCCACTTAAACTCCACAGCCAGGCTCCCCAAGTCCCCCAGAGGTTGCCCTCCCACGTTGACCTAGTGTTGAAACGAAAAAAGGACGGTGTTAAAAAAGCGTGAAGCAAAACAGCAGCTGCACCACAAAAGCAAAACATCCTGGATGTCTAATAAAAGCCAAGTGGTGGAGGTGACTCACACTGAATGTGAACTCAAGCAGACTGCCCACATCACTGCTGGTCACCATCGCTGACTCGCCCATCACCGTCCCGCCAAATGTGGTCTGCACTTGTGCATTTTTTCTGCATAGGGAAAGAGGTTGAGTAAATCAGCAAAACCTGTAGTCAGATGCGGTGGTTTTGTGCAGAACAAGTCCATGAAACTCACATGGAAAAGGTAGGCAGGATGGTGTTCTCAATCAGGAGGGTCACAGGCACTGGATGCAGGTCACTCTGCTCGCTGAGACTGAGAGAAGCAATGAAATGACAGCACTGACGTTATTCTAAATAGCAACAGGTCGGTCAGAGAAAAAGTCTATCTTTAAGAATAATTGCTGCTGTGCAGCGGCAACAAAACATACCCAAAAAACAAACAGGAAATAATGCAACCCCAAAACACAGAGGAAGGCATCTGAACTAAACAGAAGGCGAACTAAAATTAGCAACAGGTAAGAACAGAAAAGCAAAGTAGGCAGACACAAACCAGGGAAAACAGGAAGAACTATCAAAATAACAGCGCAGAAAGAGGAACTGGGGCAAAAAAGAGAACAAAAGCATAACGGTCATGGCGTGACACACAGCTTTCTTTCTTTCAAAGCTCTTTGTACTCATTTCACACACACCCCTTCCCCTTTCCACTCAGAAATGTTCACCTCGTCCTCCTCCTGGCCCATAGTTCCATGCAAACGAACACCAAGCACAGAAGTAGTCCAATGAAACCAGCATGGTCAGCACTGGGACTGGCAGTAGGCCAGCAAAACAATGACATCAAATCTCTACCTTTTCTTCAGTTATTCCTGCAGATGCGAGGTGGGTTCATCAAAAAAGACCTCCTGACTTTCCTTATATGATTTTCCATCCAAAGAGAGATTGCGGGTGGGGCGACCTTGAAAAAGCGACTACCTTTTGCCACCGAGGGCAGATAGCGCCATCAAAGGGTCTAGAGCAAAAATCCTATCTAAATCCAAAAACATCAAAAATGCCCCTCTGGAACCCATCCAAGCTAGGGCATAGCCAGAACATACCATCAACGTCAGATGGCATTGTGGGTCCACTTCTGGGCAGATCTTGGCCTGCTTTACTTTAGAACAGTGCACTTGCGGCACCGCCTTGCATTAAATTATAGCGTGTTGATGACGGGTGCAGCCCCTCCAAAATGTTGCTCCATACTTCATCATCAAGTGATGTTTGAAGATCTTGCTCCCATAACCAGTTTTAGGTTATGGGGGGAAGTGAGTACATTGGACGGTCTAAAATGTGCTCCTTGTTGGGTCCCAGGACATGCTGTCCATAACTGGTAACGGACGTTTTTTTAGGGAACTTGGAAGATCATTTCTGATTTGTAAATAGCGGAAGTGGTGTGAACTGGGAATAATAAATGTTTCAATGAGTCGTGCGAAGGAGGCAAAAACCTTATTTCTAAACAATTTAAGGCCACTCTCTGGTCACATACTGAAAAGATTTGTCACTTGTCCAAATCCCACCTCTGGACAGTTTTTTTATGCGGATCTCTGCTTCTCGCCACGTCAGTCGTGTGTGTGAGTGACAGGAAGAAAAGCTCTGACTGGCTTGAGGAGAAGCTCATTTAATTACAATATTATTTATAACATGTTGGCTGTCAAATGATTAAAATATTTAATCACAATTAATCGCATTTTGTCCAAAGTTAACTCATAAATAATTGCATTTACATATAAGTATGATATAAATATGTTTTTTTATCTATAACAACGGGGACGTAAATATCTGTGGTAAACGATTTGATGGACTACAATTATAACTACATCACATTCTATGTTAAGGGATATCAGTTTTGTTAATTATTTTATTCAAAAAATATATATATACAGTTAGAAATGCCCAAGTTTTTTGATGTTTAATGGGAGCGGCGATTTGTCGTACTTTGTTTGACGGTCTTTGAACACATCTTCTGGTGTTCTCCCATGCACACATAGACCACTAAGACTACACCGTATTTGTACCCTTTTCCTCTCACCTCATATTTGCTTCATAATGCTGATGCTCTGTGGGCATGCATAAAGGTAAGATGTGATGACTTCGTTGATGCTAATGTGTATATTTGGGTGGTGCGCCTCTGAAAGACAAAGAAGCCCTGCTGGCTCGGACTGGTGGAAGCTGGCTCTGTTTTCATTTTGTCCATTTAACTTAGTTGGGACACTCGTATGCCAAGGTACCACTGCATATGACAATAAGAGCAGTGGACGTACTCCGTGGCAATGCCAATCACATGCCAACGTGTGATTGGCATATGCCGATGAATGCCTTTCAAGCCAACCACAAAAAGCGATTGCCGCGTGGCGGCGACATGACAGTTCATTTCACCGCAACACATAGCGTTCCCAACAGCTGTGCTGAGCCGACAAGGAACGCACCTTTCCCGCAACGCCGCCACAAGCAGCACTAGTCTGTAAAACCTCAACGGTTTCTGTTTGACATCGCCGGTCGATGCCGGCGTGTTCGAGCACTCCCTTGGCAAACCTACTGGTGTTGCATCCTCATCCCACGCCTTGCCGATCTGGTCGGGGTCGGCGGTAACGATCCGCCTCATCTGACGTTTTTTTCCATTTTCTTTTTAAAACAAACAAGTGATGCGGTTAGTTTTCATCCCACCGGGAAGTGGATTTACGTCCTACCTTTCAAGTGTCTACGGTATTATGTAGGATTATACTCACTACGTCGTGTCCTCCAAACACTATTACCTATTTGCCAGGGGCCCACGGAATGTTCTACTGGCGGCGCTGGCCAGTAGCACTCACTCACAAAGAAATAAAAAAATGTGCAGCTAAGCCATGTGATCGGAATCGGAAGATCTCACTCACGGATGATCCGTGTCAGAATCGGCAGCTTTGGAGCATCCAAACTGCGTATCAGCCGCTAGAGGGCACCTTTATTGGCATCTGGTGTATAGTATGACAAGCTGCGAGTATTAAGCAGCCACTCATTTGCTGTTCTGGCATGATGCCAGCATCTCCTGGCGTTCACACTACATTTGTGAGGATATTTCTAGTTCTTTGATACAAAATTAACACACCAAAGTATCCAAATCAAGCCTTACGTGGACAAAAGCAGCCGAGACTCGATCTGCCGCGTGTACAGATCGATACCTGATGTCTCCAACCTCAGGGCAAGCGACACCTGATGATGGGAAGACATACGGAAGCCACACTTAATTTCCTGTATTTTCAGCAGATGGCAAACCAGAAAGTTCAGGGTGAGATGTACCTTTTCCTTTCCTTTGAGCGGATTCCCCAATTCGCAAAGGACTGTGCCCTCATAACGACATTCAACATCACGGTCCTGAAAGGAGAACAACTACCGTTTAGTAATGCTGATGCTCATGGCTGACTTTAGGTGCATCAAAATTCTGCTTCATTCCTCTTGAGAAGGCAAATCATTGGGTGCTGTTGCTGCCCTCTAGTGGATGTACCTGGGATCTGACGCCAGAGTATTTCAGAGCATCCGGGATGGTGACATTGAGCATGGCCTGGTGAGCATCCTCAGCCACCTTTCCTCCCGAAGCAAAGTTGGTCACCTCCACCATCAGCAGTATTATCTTCATACTGCTGTTGAACTGAAAGATCTGGAAGTTGTCCTGTCTGGGCAGAGGAACATATGCACGCTGCCTTTATTTCAAAAAATAATACATCCTCGCGGTTGCAGGAGACTTCACTATTCAGACATTCTGCTCACCTGGGGAACACTTCTTCCTTACTGTTGGCAAAGTGGGCTGCGAGCTCCAGGTTACTGGAGCATTTGTTGTCTGACCCACACGCCTTTTGGAAGTTAATCTACAGGAACAGTGAAGTCATATTGAGGTACGCCAGCGCCAAGTAAAGACTTTTTAGAGCGTTATTCTGCTTCCAGTTGAGAATTCCAGCTAAAGGCAGGAAACTGCAATGCATCCCAGCAGGCATGCCAATAGCAAGTACTGCTTGGCAGGGAAGCGGTTTGTCAAAAAAGGGGGAAAAGAGTTTGGCTGCAAACATACACAATGTGGATTTGTGTTTTGCAAACAAAGCTGCAATCAAAAGGGAGCGTGGATGGGGCGGTAATGTAATGTTGGTGCTTACGATAACAATACTGGACCCATACCTCTGATCTTTGGCTGAGTTTTTGCTCTTGACTGAGAATCGGGAATGAGTCCAGGTTCTGAATGGAGCGTCTTGATTTAGGTTTTTGTTCATTTAAGGACATGTTGATGGAGAAGACCACGGGCTCCAGTTTGTCTTTCACAGGCGCCTTTAAATGCAAGCGAGAAGAAGGATGTGTTCCATGGTTTACCATTCAGTGCCAACATGCCGTGACCTGAAAGGAACTGAAAGTACCACAACGTTCAAGTTGAGAACTTGGCATTCGGATTTGGTGGATGGCAGGGTGAGCAGGCCAGTGTATGTGTGGTCACTGCTGTCCTGGAAGCGAACACGCGGACTCCTTCTCCTCTCCGTGTCAGCCTCCACGGTGTACTTGACCGCTGAAAACACACACACGTCCCATTGGTGTTGGGTGGTTTGTAGACAGACGTGAGATTATTTGAATACAGACGACAAACTCACTGATGTCTTTCCTGAAGTTTTTGTTGCCATTGCTTAAGGTGAAAGACATGCACAGAGTGGCTGTGATGCTGTACAAAACAAAACAAACCAATTAACCTTCCAAGACGATTAACTAGGCCAGTTTCTGATGAGAAGTCTCACCATGGTGTATTTTCCTGGCACTGATTAGGATCCACAATCTTTGGCTCCACAGTGAAGTCCTTAGTCAAGTGGACCACTGGCCGACTCCTACCAAGCACAACAGGCTTCTAACGTAAAAATGGCATTTATTAGTCAAGGACAGCTTCCTGTGAAAGCCTCTACCTGAGCAGGGCAATGCGGTCATCAAGGGAGCCAACTAAGATGTCAGGGTAACTGTTGTCATCCATGTCCATGCCTGCACTGATAGAGTAGCCAAACGTCTTGAATGCACCATCATCCACTGACTTTCCCTCTATTACCTGTCGGACAGAACTGCAGTAGAGATCAGTCTGAATTGTGGAATCACATCAGGAGATCTGTTACCTGACTGGGCTTCTCCGATATTCCCTTTTTACTCCCCATCCATATGAAGACCTTGCCTGTGTCATGGAACGGAGCTCCTACTGCAAAGTCTGCACATAAATAGTTATGTAGTGGTGGCGTAAGACCCGTAGAGGGCAACCTAACCCAACACTGGGTACACCGCAACTTCCTGTTCGCACTTTTGCATAATGTGCCTTCAATTTTGGAAGGAATGGCCACACTTACATAATAAATAATCATAAAATAACATGAATTGAAATGCAATTTTGTGTAATCGTAGCTGTTGTTGCATTCCGTATGTCTGCGTTTTCGGCCTACCTTGGAATCCATCCTGGTTGATGTCACCAATGGCAGCCACTGCAAGGCCAAATGCAGAGGATGCGGGCCCCTTCAGCACCATGGAAGGAGTCTCCTGGAAGGATCCATTCTCGTTCATGTAGATATAGACAGCTCCTCCCTCATCCTTCATCCGGTCAAAGTAGTGGGGGGCACCCACTATGAGGTCGTTCCAACTGGAGGCACAGGAAACAAAGATAGGAATCTAATTGCTCAAAACGTAAACACAAACACAATTCTCTACTACCGACATCTTCCTTTCTGCCAAACATCACAATCATAAATCATTGCAGGGAGAGGCTAAGACGTTTCCCTTGATACGACAAACGCCTTTGCAAGCATGGAAGATCACTGCACCCTTCTAGCTAGAGCTTTGAGCAGAATGTAGATAAACATCGTGGTGTCTTCATTATGGACATATCTCTGGTTGCCATATATTGATTTATTTTTAGCATTTAAAGCCCAACATGTACATTTGAAAATGTACACATCAGCTGATCCATAGTTTGCCTGCAGGAAGTGCTTATGGGTGGCCACATGATCTCATGTGATGAGCCGTACTTGTCGTTGTTGAGGTCTGTGACAGTCACACTGCTCCCAAAATACGAGCCCACTTGTTCCCCGGGGATGATGAGCACCATCTCGATGTTGGTGTCAGTCTTCACCCCGAAAACCACCGAGCCCTTGGACTCATCCCTGGGGGACCCCGCCACCACTGTGTAGTCATTGAGGCTGAGCAGCTTCTTCTCTTCAAGAACAGCGTAACCTGCAGGAGACAATAATAATAAATAATGATAGTGTACATAAAGTGCATACTGTACAAATATACACACACGCGTGCATGATCATATCCAGTATGCTGCAGAGAGGACTGGCGGCTTATTGTTTTTATCACATATACTGTATAGGTACAAAGACATAACATTTATTTCTTTGGATTTGCTTTGGACCTCCACAGACAGATTCGGTGCTACCAGTTCGCCCTCGCTCATAAACACGGCATAGCGTACCCGGTCTGCCTGAAAATGAGAAGACGGAGCCGGAGATCAGTGTTGCCAACTTAGAGGCTATACTTGGCGACTAATCCAACTCCAGGAGATGCTCTTTTTCCAAAAAGCGGTTGGCACCAAAACTAGTACATAAAGAACAAGGAAAAGATGTATCGCTCTTCTGCACAAGCAGGGCGGGCTGTTGTGGGCCCCTCCCCCAATGACTCTCATTGGCTCCGTGTTGTTTGCTACGCGTTTAGAAAAGTTCTAAAAATATCTTCTGTGCCTTTCAAGTTTTTCACTCATGTCGTGCAAATGCATCACGGCCAGTTCTGCGCGTTCAGTCATTGCGTCTTAATGTGAGGCCAGCTGACCTCGCCTGATGAAGAAGGCCGGAAAACTGGACACGAGCCACGCCATTTGTAAGCCTTGCAGAACAGCTCTGAAGCACACGGGCAGCAAATCTAGCACACTACTTGGCACTAAAGAGTATCTTTCTAGGGCTGCTGCGAAGCTTTTCAACTTGTTTACTTTGAAATGTTGGCAGGCAGGCAGGCTGAAAGGTTGCACGGGTACTATTGTAGCCTACCTGCACGTCGGAGTTCAAAAGACTAGACTGACTCCGTTTTGAATATGGGATTTCTTACTTTAAGGCAGCATCCTCATTGCACCCAATTAGCAAATAGTGCCATTTACCCTACTTCCTGGTGTATTTTCTCATGTTCTGAACCATGCGGCCTATTCAGCTCATTTATGGCGAAAAACAACATTTCCCATGATGCTTAGAGTGCAGCCTCGGGAAGTTTTGACATGGAGTAGTCAAGTGCAAGCTGATATCACGTCTTGAAGTCTGATGCAGCAATCTCTAACACTGCTTAAGTATGTTTGATCAAGTGTAAAATAACTACAGCGTCTGCAGACAGCAAACATCCAAAGTCACCAACGGGTTCCGAAAGGCTGAAAAATTGCGTGGTGAAGAGCTTTAGCCCAAGCTAAATGGCTAATGGCTGGAGAGTGACACAAATAAAAAGAGAGAGGGAGACTGAAAAGTGTGTGGTGAAGGAATTTGATGCTGAAGACTAGACTGGTTTTGGTGTCTGGGAGGAGGAGGAGGAGGAGGCAGCTGCAAGGAATGTTTAACTAGCCATATTACAAGCACTGTTCTGTTTAGTATATAAAAAATCGGCCAGTATTTGTACAAATCTTTTTTTCCTTTAATTCAGTGGGTGTGGCTTACATACTGGTAATGACTTACCTTAACTTGGACACCTTTTTGCCACTTTTAAAATCATCATCATTATTTGAGGGTATTTATTTCTCATTACTGATCGGACTGAAGACCTCTGTTGTTTTATTGATTTCATTTTGCAGCATGCTTGCAAATGTGATGTGCTCTTTTACACATTTAAAAATATGATCATTTTATAAAATTGACATTACAGTATAGTATATAGTGTCATGTTTGGGTCACACACTGTATCGAATCTTTTTGTTTTTAAAATGTATTATTATTTTTTTTTATTGTATCTTAAACCGTGTATCTAGGTACACATCAAATCGTCTATCACTACATGCACCTACACGCCTTCTGACGCTTCTGCAGAGTAAGGAGGAAACATTTACCTATGTAGTTGTTAGTTCGTTTTTTCAACTGCCCGAAGTCTTTGTCGATGGAGTCCCAGGCATTGGCTGGATCAGAATCTCTTGATATAACGTGAACATTTCCTTTAAGAAACGGAAGCAGACAAGAAATATTGGCGGTGTACAATAACATGAGAGTAAGCCGTCTTAATACAAGCGCCCACCTTGCCATACAAAGCTGCCCGGGGCACCCACGTACACATCGTTCTCGTTCAGCCCGCCCGAGATGCCCATGTTGCACATGCCCTCAAGTTCCATGCCAAATCCCGGGTTGCAGACTTCGTAGCTGTGAATCTGCCAGTCGTCTAAGGGGTCAAAGGTCAAGTCGTTACTCCTCACGTAGCACTTTCCTATCATCCGTCGCTGCTCTTCTGTGCCGCTTTGGGTGATCTTGACATAGCGGTGCCCGCATGCCTAGAAGCACAGGAGAGTTTTAGTTAAGGAGCCACTTAAAGAAGCACTAAGGAACGATTGCTGCAGGGCTCTCCCCACAGTTGAGTATGCTTGACAGGATTGCTCGTGGTAAGTGCGGGAAGGTGACGTCCCACCATTAGTGTAGGACATCGACAGCGTACTACACTACGAGTCCAGTTCCGGTCGGGTTTCAGTGATGAAGAACGCAGTTCCGGTTGGATGCCGAGGTCACATACAGTAGGTACCATACGCTACATACAAGAGTGGTGCACTTGCATTACCAACAGGCCTTCTCAAAACACCAGATCTCCAGAAAATGATGGTGGTAATGCACACTAGCGGCTCTCCTTTGTTGTGTCTGATGTCTGACCCACCTTCATCACTCTGGCGGCGACGCTCACGCCACAGCCATCTTCATCACGTACGCAACAATGGACAGCGCGCATTCATACGACGGAAGAGAAAAGGTTACCAGGTTTGATCTTTTTGGAGGAGGCGTGTTGGTCGTGCAAATACAAACTCTTTTGATTGTACGGTTTATTGTTTGGAGGAGCATGTTGGAAATTTGAGATCCACTGGACTACACTAATGATGGGGATGTCGTGCAGTGTTCAGACAGACTACAAGCAACTGTAACATCTTCATGTTTTAAGGGCAAAATACTACACAGCATTACTTTGAGTGTCAAATGCACAAATACTTTGTCATGTAGTACGGGTGAGGATACGGAATAAAACCAGATACATAAACAGAATTCATATTATTTTTGTTTTCTTCCTTGAAAGAAAGTAGAAGGAACTTTTGAGAGCTCTGCATGTGTCATCCTTCCTCAACGTGTGAGGGTTGTAAAGACAAGGAATAAAATATGGGGCTCATCTCACCAGCACACGACCCGCATGCTGCACTCTTTGACTGGCCACGGTCACACCCAGCCACATGCCCTCCACGTCGGACGGGGTTGCTGTAAAAATGCATTGACTGAACTGAGCGGCTGTTGTCAGTCACATTCGAAACGACATGTACGAGCACAGTCCGCCGTTGCGCGTGGGTCCCCCGAAAAGCCTCGTCACTCACGCGAGCTGATGAGGTCTATTCTGGAGCAGTCGGAGGCGTCCGCAGTAATAGGACAGGAGTAGACGGCACCCGTTTCATTGACGTCCGGCGACGAGGCTTTCTCCTTGGGTGCTCCTGCTAAAAGCCTGGACACACACACACACACACACACACACACACAGATTGTAAGGTTATGGCTCTCGTCACGGTGTGGGACAGCACAAAGATAACAGCATGGAAGCATGAAAAGGAAGCTGAATTGTTGATAGTCCACACACAAAAACAGAAGAATAAGAACAAGGAACCACACTTGGCAACCTACATTTGCACCCAATGTAGGAGAAAAGTAGAATAGTTATTGTGGGGACGGGTGTTTGTGTAGTTCGGGGTGTGCGTTAAGTCCAAAGAAGGAAAGAACAAGTACTTCTAGACACTTCATGCGGCATTTTGGGCTGGAATTCCCAATTTTTGTTTAAAATCCGACCTTTGATGTGGTCGTTCACATTACCAAGGAAAAGTGACAAATGTGCAATGTGTCAGGCTGCTATCAGTGATACCAATTCAATATTACGTGCAAATCCACCGAGTGGCGGTGATTTACAACATATTCAAAGAATTCCGAAAAAACAAAGCACAAAATCATATACTAGAGGTAATAAAAGTATCCCTATTTTGATTCCGGAATCAACTTTAGATCGCGAAGAGCTGGTATCAGAGGTATTGACATTTCAGTATCGATCTGTACATTACTAATCTTGGCCAAACCTGCCTAAGCTAAGCAGGGCGGGGCCTGGTCAGTACTTGGATGTACTTGGACCTCAGAGGTGCCACAGTGGGAGGAAATCAACTCTCCTTGTGTCCTTGGGCAAGGCACTTCACCCACATTGCCTAGAGAAGAGCTTCTCAGCGTAGAAGCTTTGTCTAGCTTGTAACGCGCATAACAAGTGTAAGCCGTTGTTATTATTATTATTCCTCGCATGCTCTCCTTAACCGCAACTTCAAGGATTTTGTGCAACGGGAGTCAATATTTTCTCAATCAAATAATGTGTGGAAGATTAAGCAGAAAGATGGCAAGAACGTTGGCATGGAAGTTTGTAGACCACTTGTTGCCACGTCCTTTCCAAGGTGTGTGTGGGTGGAGTGCTGAGACATTGCAGAGAGCTGCTTCACTGACACCTTATCAAAATCCTTTTTGGATGAGAAGAACTTTTGCCTACACGGGTGAGTACATTTATCCAAGTAGAATAAACTACGCCTTTCCATGACAGCCTACCCTTAAAGTCTCTGTAAACACGCCTTTCCATGACGTATGTATCGGATATATACCACCTAAGTGCTCACACTGCAGTCGCATCCCGTACATATCCCGTTTCCATCCCGTACATATCCCATTTATATCCCATATTCTATCCCGTACATATCCCATTTATATCCCATATTCTATCCTGTACATATCCCATTTCTATCGCGTACATATCCCATTTATATCCCATTTATATCCCATATTCTATCCCGTACATATCCGATTTATATCCCATATTCTATCCTGTACATATCCCATTTCCATCCCGTACATATCCCATTTATATCCCATATTCTATCCCGTACATATCCCATTTATATCCCATATTCTATCCTGTACATATCCCATTTCTATCGCGTACATATCCCATTTATATCCCATTTATATCCCATATTCTATCCCGTACATATCCGATTTATATCCCATATTCTATCCTGTACATATCCCATTTCCATCCCGTACATATCCCATTTATATCCCATATTCTATCCCGTACATATCCCATTTATATCCCATATTCTATCCTGTACATATCCCATTTCTATCGCGTACATATCCCATTTATATCCCATTT
>QODF01000082.1:528052-560820 GCA_024372805.1 Oostethus manadensis
TATCCCGTACATATCCCATTTCCATCCCGTACATATCCCATTTCCATCCCGTACATATCCCATTTCTATCCCATACATATCCCATATTATATCCCATACATATCCCATATTATATCCCATACATATCCCATTTCTATCCCATACATATCCCATTTATATCCCATACATATCCCATTTCCATCCCGTACATATCCCATTTCCATCCCGTACATATCCCATTTCTATCCCATACATATCCCATATTATATCCCATACATATCCCATTTCTATCCCGTACATATCCCATTTCTATCCCATACATATCCCATTTCTATCGCGTACATATCCCATTTCTATCCCATACATATCCCATTTACATCCACATACCAATGAGACCTGAGTCGCATTTGAAAAAATGGGAACTGTGGTCAGGTCAGGCCACATATGATTACCAGTCCACAGTGTACCCAGCTGGCATAGGCTCCAGCATACCCAGGACCCGAATGAGGATACGCGGCATACATAATGGATGGAGGTCACATATGAGGAAAAAAAATGGAATTGACCTGCAGTGTGAACTTCGCCTTAGCATCTGTATATTTCAAATAAAAGGCTGACATTTGTACAGCCATCCCGCCGTTTTGACATTCGGCCATCATTACATTATGAAAATGTCATGTGATCAAGACTATCATTCTGATTACATGGGGTAGCTGCTGCTGAGCATACATTTACACAAGGAATTTTTAATTTCTAATTGGTGCCAATAAAGAATAGAAAAAGCCTTTTGTGTTTAGTAGAAGGCCTGTACTTATCACCTGCTTCAGTGGCACAATCCGAAGCTACCAGCGTTCAATGCTGGGAAGATTGCCAACATCTACTGATTTATTTGCTCCTAAAAGGCTACTAAAGAAAGTCATCCAAAGAACAGAGGTATTTTGAAATGGCTGACAATAACCCCAAAAAAGTTAAGTGCAACTTGTCCCAGCAGTTTCTTATACATCACATGACAACAACCATCCATCCATCCATTTTCTATAGCGCTTATCCTCATTAGGGTGGCGGGGATGCTGGAGCCTATCCCAGCAGACTTTGGGCGGGAGGCGGGGTACACCCTGGACTGGTCGCCAGTCAATCGCAGGGCACATAAAAACAAAGACAAACAAACATTCACACTCTAATTAGAGCGGCCAATGAAGCTAACATGCATGTTTTTGGAATGTGGGAGGAAAGCGGAGTACCCGGAGAAAACCCACACACGCACGGGGAGAACATGCAAACTCCACACAGAGATGCCCGACGGAGATTCCAACCCTGAACCTCCTGACTGTGAGGCCAACATGCTACCCAGTGCGACCGTTTCTTTCTGAATTTCTTTGGATCTGGGCGTGATAGTTTTTGAGGATCTTTTGGTCTACTTCACTTTTGAAAGCAGGTCCTATTTAGGTGAGTTCTTGATTGAGAACAGGTGTGGCAGTAATCAGGCCTGGGTGTGGCAAGAGAAGTGGATGTGATAAATGTTATGTCTTAACAGGGCCCATGTAGTTTGGATTTTTTCCACTTAATAACACAATGTTTCATTGAACAACTGCTTTTTGTGTCAGTCGTGATGTCTCCGACTGATATTTAAAATTGTTTGAATATCTGAAACATTTAACTGCGACAAATTTACACAAAAAAAGAGAAATCAGGAGCCAGGCCTGGGGGAGGGACTCGCAGGCGAGCGCCTGGTGGCCGGGCCTTCACCTGTGGGGCCTGCCCGGGTCAAGCCCGAAGAAGCAACATGGGAGCTCCCCCCCCGCAGACCCACCACCTGCAAGGGAAACCATAAGGGTCCGGTGCCATGCGATTGGGGCGGTGGTCGAGGGCGGGTGTCCGCGCGACCTGGTCTTGGGCGGCCAAATCTGGTTGTTGGGAGGGTGAGGAGCTCGGCCATCCGGAAGAAGCCCAGAGTAGAGCTGCTGCTCCTTCACATTGAGAGGAGCCAGTTGAGGTGGCTCGGGCATCTAGTCCGGGTGCCTCCCTGGCGTCTCCCTGGTGAAGTGATTCGGGCATGCCCAGTCGGGAGAAGACCTAGGACACGCTGGAGGGACTATGTCTCACAGCTGGCCGGGGAACGCCTTGGTGTCCTCCCGATGGAGCTGGAAGAGGTGGCCGGAGACCAGGAAGTCTGGACTTCCCTACTGAGACTGGAATGGAATTTTATGCTTAATTATTATACAGAAGTCCAATGTAACTAACAAGATGAAGTACTGTTATTAGTATATTTTTATTGCTACATGGCAAACAAGTTACCAGTAGGTGCAGTAGATTCTCGAAAAACAAACAAGACCCAGCATTCATGACATGCACGCTCTTAAGGCTGTGCTATTGGCCAATTAGTTCAAAGAGGTGCTGAAAAAAAAGCAGTGCTGCATTCGACCAGTGATAAAACTGGTGTGAATCAGATGACCCCTATTTAAGGATGAAACCAGAACTTTTTGAACATGCATTTCTCTCTGAAAACCTGAGGAAAATGGGTTTTTCAAGACATTGTTTAGAAGAACAAACCCAGAATTGAAAAGACAGTGAAGCATCCTGATATGGGATTTTTCTCCTGCTATTTATCCCATAGCAGGGATCATGGATGAGTTTGCATATGTCCAAATACTTGAAGGGGTCATGTTGCCTTATGCTGAAGAGGACATGCCCTTGAAATCAACAAGACAATCACCCCAAACACACCAGTAAACCAGCAACATCTTCTTATGTTCCTATGTTATGGAGGGGCCAGCCCAATCCCAGGACCTTCATCCCATGGAGAACTTGAGGGGTGACATGAAAAACACTGTTTGTGGAGCAAAAGCAAAAAGCGTTGATGAACTGTGGAATGTTGTTAAAGAAAGTTGGAGGGGAATAACAGCCGAGGTGGTGGAGTCCATGCCCCACAGATGTGAAGCACTTATAAAAAAACCTAAATATTAGTTTAGTCATTCACAGGATTGCCAAATCCTAGAAAGAAGTAGTAGTAATTACCTCTAGAATAAAATAGTCATTTAAAAAGCACAATGGATGATTGACGGTCAGCAATGTCCCTAGAAAGGGAAGCCATCTCATGGACCCGTCTGGACAACGCCACACACCTTCATAGGTCGGTGGGTGACCTGACCTTTGTGTTGCCCCCACAAATGCACACGCCCCGTATCAGCACCTTTCAACACAGTGAACTTTGAAGCGGAGGGATTATTCCTTGGTGCCGCGTGTGCGCTGGTGACGCACTATTGACTGTCAGCACCAGGCTTTATTATCGGCACTTAAAGTCAAAAGGTGTGGACAAACCTGTTTACGGCGGCTGACCTGGGTAATCGTGTGCTGATGGGAAAGACGTAGCGCCATCGACGTGAAAGGTTTTGTGACAAGGCTTACGCTGGAGTAAAATTGACCGTACATGAAAACCGCTCTGCAGCTGCCATGACATGCTGTATAACATTAGCATATCAAAGCAAACTGTATTTGGCTTTTTCTTTATCTTTTGCCGTCTTACGTCCTCACCATGACCCACACCAAAAGGTTTGGTCAAATTAGAGTGGAGTTGTACGTCTGATTTTCTCCTAACAGCATAACTTATTTTATACTTAATTGTCTAAACAGCTCAGTTGACCCTGAAATAGATCGTTTCTATTCTCATTCTTTCCAATGATGGGAAAGAATGTGTCAGGCTGTTTCCAGCTTGGAGGTTCTACTCTCTCTACTTTCTGCTCCGTGTTCTCTTTCCATTCCGACTTGTCAGTGTACATGGTCACACGTGCACATGACCAAACCAAGCGCCCCCATAGGGGTCTTGTCATTAGAACACCAACGAGCTGCCAGACCAAACTACTACCCCGGATGTCTCACCTTGACAACATGAATTAGAGAGATGATTTGGCTTCGCATAATAAATAAATAACCACCCAAAAGCTTTTATTCTGCTGGAAACACGTAATAACCAAACTATGCGAGTCATTTTCTGTGGCGCGGTACATTTCTCTCGTCACGCCGCCTTCACTATCAGCTCTGAATCAGTCATCCGGCCTTGGTGCCGACAAGCAACAGCAGCCGAGATGGCCTCTGAGGCGCTGACGATGGAAGGCGGTGCGATAGGAGCTTCAGTAGTTGAGGCTCCGCTGATTTATGTGCAAGTTATCTGTGCATAAATGGTGTTAACATGTTCTCTTCGTCCTGTCGTGTGGGCGCACGGCCTCAAGGTTTTGTCTTCTGTGCTTCAACTAGGCAGATAATCTGGAGCCAAATTTACCAAAATTCCATATGTCACGTACTCCATGACATAATGACCAAGAACATAAGAGATTCATTAATTACTACCGCAAACATGAAGCTACACAAATTGTTCTGCCTTGTCGGCCATCATTACACATATTGTAGGACTTTGATTGGAACCCCAGAAAGGCCACCCATGGAAACAGAAACAGATGCAGAAAGATGGGGCAACATTTACGTCATTTAGGAATATGTCCGTGGGGCAAATAAATACGCTACAGCATGACATCTTGGAAAACACCAAACACAACTGGGAAGAGTACAACAGAAGCTGAACAACCAGAAAAATACACTCAGAGGTTTAACACCTGAGGCAGTGAGCTTCTCTTGAAAAGGCTAAAGAGGCAAATGAACAAAACAATTGAGGAAATGAATCAAAATGCACAAATGAACAATGTACCCTTGGCAGGGCTACAGAAGTCCAAAATCTGAGAGGGTGTGGTTCCACCCATTGATTGAATTGAATAATAATAAAGCCAAAGTGCGTAACAAAAACAAAAGCAACCCATTTCTGGTGCTTCCAGCTTATCCTAAGCCCTCTGCTGCAACAAGCCTCTTTCGTGTTCCCCAGCCATGCCAACACAACTCACATCCGGGCCCAGCGCAAGAACAATGTGTGTTCAGCGCCTATCTCCTTTCCAGCTCATCACCTACTCATAAGCAGGCTGGCAAGCGCCCAGAAGAAGCGGAGCCAACGGGCACCGACCTTCGGCATTCCAAGCCGTGCACAGGACATGTTGAAATCTGCCCCCGTCTACTGAAGAAGCAGATGCTTGGAGTGTATTTAGTGCGGATAACACGCCTAGTGAGGTGAGAGTGGCCCCATTCCGGAAACCACCAATAAGAGGACTTGCAAAAGCAGATTTGGCTTTCACAGCAAGTACTGCTTTTCGTGGAGGTTACCTTCACAGACCCCAGGCGAATGCGGAAAAAGTCTTGCGGGGACTCCCAGGGGGGCGAGCTCACACTTTGAATTCCACGATCTTCAAGAAGGCGAGGGAGCGGCGAAAGACGGCCAAACAAAAATGTCACAAGGTCACAGGAGTTTGGTACACAAACACTCCCAAAACCTCTAACAAGATCTCAGATAATTGACCTTTGCGGGACCACCAGACTTCCTCCCCCCTTTTTTGGCTCATTCCAAACACATGGATGGATCTTCAAGTGTTTCAGACACCTGATACCCGTCTTTTACGACACTTTCCACGCTGCTGCTGTGTAAATATTTACCTGACAGCGCCCGGCCAAATGCTGCCCCGCTAACAGAAGGCCAGTGTCTCATTCTAAGCTGTCTGCTATTTTTAGCTGTTTTCCACAATTAACCCTTTCGACGCCAGACTTTCCTTCGGTTTTGAGATTACTACTTCGAACGGGTGTAGCGTGAAAATATTAGTGAAGTACTTTCAATACTGTACGTTAAAGGAATCATCAGTATAAGCCAAAGTTTGTGATGGGAGCACACTTACTCAACTAAATATAAATAGAAGTATTTATCTACAGTTTTCTGGATTCTATAAGGACATAGTTCATATTGTGTTAGTACCTAGCACATACAGTGGTGTGAAAAACTATTTGCCCCCTTCCTGACTTTTTATTCTTTTGCATGTCACACAAAATGTTTCTGATCATCAAGCACATTTTAATATTAGTCAAAGATAACACAAGTAAACGCAAAATGCAGTTTTGAAATGAATGTTTTTATTATTTAGGGAGAAGATAATCCAAACCCACGTAGCCCTGTGTGAAAAAGTCATTGCCCCTGCACCTAATAACTGGTTGGGCACCCTTAGCAGCAAGAACTGCAATCAAACGTTTGCCATAACTTGCAACAAGTCTTTTACACGCTCTGGAGGAATTTTTGCAGAATTGTTGTCATTCAGCTTTATTTGAGGCTTTTCTAGCATGAAGCGCCTTCTTAAGGTCATGCCACAGCATCTCCATGGGATTCAGGTCAGGACTTTGACTAGGCCGCTCCAAAGTCTTCATTTGGTTTTTCTTCAGCCATTCAGAGGTGGATTCTCCAAAATTCCTCCAGAGCGTGTAAAAGACATGTTGCAAGTTATGGCAAACGTTTGATTGCAGTTCTTGCTGCTAAGGGTGCCCGACCTTTTATTAGGTGCAGGGGCAATGACTTTTTCACACAGGGCTATGTGGCTTTGGATTTTTGCTCCGTAAATAATACAAACATTCATTTAAAAACTGCATTTTGTGTTTACTTGTGTTATCTTTGAGTAATATTAAAATGTGTTTGATGATCATAAACATTTTGTGGGACATGCAAAAGAATAAAAAGTCAGGACGGGGCAAATAGTTTTTCACACCACTGTATGTGCTAGGTACTAACACAATATGAAATATGTCCTTATAGAATCCAGAAAAGAATAGAGGTTTGCACAACTACAGCATCCAACGCCCATTAATAGATGGTGGGACCTTTCCTGCTCGGGAATGCAATTTGTGTTCTTGTCTGTGCTGGCCGCTTGCTGCAGCTGCAAAAGCGTTGCAAACTATCCCTTGAAATTGACATATTTGGACATTTTGAGTAGAAAGAGTTCCTTCATTTGGTGCTTGTCACTGAAGGGGGTTTGTGGGTCCTGCAGCCAAACCAGTTGGGAACCTTAAATGCTGTGTTGTCGTACTAGTCCAATCCAGGTCTCAGCTGGCCAAACATCCTGTTTGGAGCCCAGCATCTGCCACTGGTGAAAGAGTAACGAGAACAAACTCATTTAGGGCCCGGCCCGGGCGTCAAATCAAACATGGCCGGTCATCCCCGATACTAAACTGACTTGCTTTTCATTAGCAGGGAGTAAAACCTTGTCCGACAAGGCTGGTTTATGTCGGGGAAAAATATAACAAATATACACAATAGTATAGCCCTCGGGAGAACGACGGCATCTTTCATGCGCAGTCTTTAATCCACACAATGCAAACTACCAAGGTCTGGTTGAAGCCCCAGGAAGAAAAAGCACATGTGTGCTCCCGGGATGCCCTACAGTTGTTATGTCATTTGCTTCAAGTCCGCTACGGCAAGAACAAAACGACAGCAAAAAATGCTGTGCTTTCCAAAGTCAATAAATTGCAACGTGGTCGGAAGCTAAGAAAGCCAATGAATGTCTGCCCGCGTCTTGAAATAAGCTCTGTGAGATCATTTTAGTGTACTGAAAAGCAACATTACCAGCGTGCTGGTGCTAACATAGTAGGAGAGTCCGGAGTTGCCGGCGAAATGTTTCGTATTATATACTGTAAACCTTCACCATGAGTGTTGCAATGATTAGATTCCCCTACAGAACCCTCTCTTCAGCACAGCTTATTACAGTATAAAATGTACTAATAATAATGCACAATGATCATGTAAGATGATTGATGAACACTTTCACTTTCGTGGCTCACACTGTGGTGCCTTCAATAATGTCTTTTTTTTACAGTCATCAATAAGGCATACATGAAATTGCTATTTTTTAATTGCATATTTACCCTTTATGTCCATACCAAGGAGGATCCTTGTGGATCCTTTCCGTGTCAAAGATGAAAAACGGCCTTAGAGTGATGGAAGACTATCGTTTTCTACAGACAGGTGACCCTCATCCACCCGGAGGCCAGCCTTCTACGCCACCTTCTTCTTTTCCATGCTGCTGCGCACAGTGGAGCCAAAACAGGATCTTTTACAGTTTCCAAACCATCTACACTGCAGGTAGTGACCCACTGAAGAGAATCTTCTCTGTGGAGGATAACAGGAGGTGTTTGTCCTGCTGGGATCCGATTCACCACGGTATCAGACTGCCATTCATTCTGCTCTGCAGGCACAGTGCAAGTGCGACAGATTGGATACACACGGCAAATAGCATGAAGGTAGACACCATGAACAACCTTGCTCTTCACACTGGGCCAACGTAGAACCACTGACATTATTCTAAACCGGGTTCTCCAAGAAACTTCTATTTACACTGTAAGACAGTGAAGAAGCCTGGGTGCTTATCTCAAAGTGGTTCACTGAGCATGTAGATTGCCAAAAACAGTTTTCAAATTGTCTCCAGGCCCAAAGAGCACCAACACTTTGCATATGTTTAGATGCTAGGGGTGTGAGGATTCTTTCACTACATCGTATGCATGTATATTCCTACCCAGCCACACCCATCTGTGTTCGCCAAATGGCCATTGCAGACGGCATATATCCATCTAATGATCTTTGGAAAGGTAATCAATTGATTGAATGGATACTAGGAAATAAAGCATTGGCTTTTATATGGATGTGTGCTTTTTAGCTATTTTAATGATAAAGACTTTAAACGTTACCTTTGTAATACTTTGATTTGGCCTAAATTGATTAGTCATGCCCGTTGACTGGGGCGCAGGGACGGCGTCACGTGACACTGAGCGTGCGCTCTTTGGTGGAAGAGTTTGTGTGGACGACCTTAAAAATACAGTTTTTCATAGGATAGGGGGAGTATTTTCATTGTATACATGCATGACTTCTTCCTCTTCACTTTGCTATGGATTTATACTGAGTGTTGGACCACATCCAAAGCTCAGTCCAACTTGAAGCCTCAAACTCATGGATGGGAGCGTCAGGACAAGATAAAAAGCACTGCAGCAACACTAAAGTTATGCTGATGTGCACCTTTGTGATCTGATTGTCGGACTGTTTCGGGTAGCCGTGTACCGACCAGGAATGGGGGCGAGTCATTAAGAGCCAGTTGAAGGAGCCACTGTTGTGCTGGCGTGTGTGCTCGTGTTGCATTATTTCTTGCAATGAACGGCGTGTTGATCAAACACCTCCTCGTGGCTTCAGTAGCATCCGTGCGGGCGTTACAGTATGCAGGATGTTCATTCACTTCAATACCCATCTGCACATGACATTTCACTCAAATCTGCGGTGGTAACTTCTTCAATACTTGGAGTAAAGAAGTGAATGAGTTCATTCATTCTTTGTTATTCCACCTGAAATGTGAATGCATTTGCCATGAATTGTTGTTTAGATCCAAAATTCATGTAGACCCGATTCCCTTCCAAAAAGCAACAGAAATCCAGGAAACTTTACCCGCACGGTCCAGTATCCAGCTAATTATGTCGGACTGGTTGAATTCTTGGCTAAATCGATTTTAAGTCTCTGAATGGTTTCGGATTCGCGTATCGTTCTAAATGAAGTAATATCGTCCTGGAATCCGATCGGCAACCCCGATTGTGGTTGGGTACAACAGGGTACTACTCTAGTGCTGCTACTCCTGATGCACTTCTCCCCCGGGGCCATGCCTGGAACACCTCATCAGGGAGGCATCCGGACGAGATGCCCGAGCCACCTCAACTGGCTCCTCTCGATGTGAAGGAGCAGCGGCTCTAGTCTGAGCTCCTCCCCCTATCTCTTAGGGTGAGTCCAGCCACTCTTGTATCTGCAATCTCGTTCTTCCGGTCATGATTCATAGCTCATGACTGCGGTGAGGGTGGGAACATAGGTCCGCAGGTAAATGAAGAGCTTTTCCTTCCGGCTCAGCGATCCGGTACAGCCGCTGCATTCGCCTGTCAACCTCACGCTGAAATCTTCCCTCACTCATGACCCCGAGATACTGGAACTCCTCCACCTGGGGCATGGCCTTGGATTTGGAGGTGCTAAGTCTCATCACGGAAGCTGCACACTCACACTGCAGTAAACGCTGAAGGTTACAGCCTGATGAGGTCATCAGGACCACACTGTCTGCAAACAGCAGAGAGGAGAACCTAAGGCCACCAAACTCTCTCTGACCTCTGGTGTCCATCATCGGGTTCGGCTCTTGCCACCACGACTGGCACCAATCAACCCGCCTCCGCAAATGCGACTGGCTGCTTCAACAATGAAAGCACGGAATATGGCCCATTCGGACTCGATATCCTCGTCTTCCCCCGGGATGAAGGAGGTGAGCGTTGAAAACTGGACGAGTGGCAGACTCTGCCAGACGTTCCCAGCACATCCCTCACTACACGTTTTGGTCTCCCAGGTCTCCTCCGCCATGTAAACCAACACCACAGCCCGTGTCTTTACCCGCGTGTCCAGAACATGCAGACGCAGGTCTGATGGTACCACTACAAAGGTTGGTCAAGGTGCCTCCAAGGCGAGTCCCTGCGCTACCCACATGCAAAGATCTCCAAAGATGACACTTAACCTTAATCTTTATCTCAATCTCGGTTGCATTTGCTACTAATCATGTGTTAATATGTTCCTGACAACGTTCAACCATGAAGCCTGTTTTGTACTTACAAACAAGTGACTGTGCAGGTGTACCTAATGCTGTGGCCCATGAGAGTGTGCTTACTTTGGTTGAAAAAGTCTGACCAGCCTAAAATGTTCTCACATTCAAAAAGGGGCGTCGCCTATAACGGCCTCGGGTCGCTACAGCCAGACACAGATGAGAAAGGAAACTTGAATTTTGATTCACAAATCAGAAGTAAGATCATCCGAGTCTTATTAAGGCCACTTTGGGTTGTGACTACAAAATGATTGCAGTATCAGGTGGAATAAGCCCAGATTTTGGTGGGGTTTTATGTGTTCCCCAACACATCATCACCCCGACCCCTGTCTTGTCACAACCTGAAACCTTGCAGGTTGTGACTGTGCACCGGAGGCTAACACATTCCAGACATACCACGGGGTCAGGGGACTGGAAGAGCCAATAGCTGGCCAGCTGACTGGCCAGTCCCTCCTCTGGGCTACCAGAGGGGACAAAAAAATCCCTCTAATGGGAAAGGAAATCTCTCTGAGAATCAAAATAGGTGAGTGGTGAGCTACTCCAGGTAGCCTTGACTACGAGGCTGCTAACTAGTCGCAAATGGGTTCTTAAACAGCTTCAACTGAGCCAAGATGCACCGCTTGAGTCAAATTAATTGGTTAATGGCGTTAAGGGTTTATTGCATTTCCTTTATTGCAGAAGTGGGAGTGGCAAGCGTCTCTTCTGACTTTCATCCCGGCCTCAGTCTGACTCATGCAAGCACGGAAGTATGCCCACTCTAAGTGGTGGGACTTGTTGAGGCCGCTTTATATGCTTGCATTTTGCATTTTTAAGTACTGAGTGAAGCATGGGACTTACTAAGCCCCACCAGACACCCCAGAAGAAGCAAGAGGGTGAAAGTCAAACATCAATACGGGTACTCTTTGCACACTTCCACAGTAAACACGAGAGTTACTGTGGGAAAGAATCCGATGAGGGATTGGGGATTGGGAGAAATGTGAATTGTACGTGGGGGACTGAGTCTAATTTTCACGTACTTTTTATTCTGATCCTTTCTCACGTTTGATGTTTTACTGAAGCCAGGCATAAAAAAAGAAAAAAGAAATGGACAGCAGTATGACGGATGTTTGACTTCTTCTGGATGACAATGACAGAATGAAGTCGTATTAAGAATATTAATGCCATTTTTCTATTCTACTAACTCATTCTAGCAGATGCTGCTAACTTCTAGCAAAATCTACACCAGTGGAGCCCAAACTTCTTACAGGTGCGGCCTTACTTTTTTGTGCACTCACGAGGTTGTGCTTTGAGTCTGTATGTTCATTTCATATTCAGTTGAAGGGGAAGGTTGAAAAATCATGATCAAGACGAACGTGAAACGCAACAATGCAATGCATACGTCCAACAGCAGAGCCTCGTTTTCGTTCCTCTACTTGCTCCGTGCGGGGATTGGAACGCTGATGTAAACTAAAGATTAAACACTCACAACCCACAAAACACCCATCATGCTCATTTCTTCATGTGATGCACACAAACCCATGAGCACAATTCTTCCTGCTCCTCCTCGCGCCATGAGGCGTTCAGGTGCACTTGTATTTGTGAGACTTACGTGAACTGTTTTTCATTTTGGTACCTCTTGTCGTACCTGCACACCACTTTGGGAACCGAAGATCTACAACCTACGTGCAGAACGTGGGAGGAAAAACAGCTAAAAGGAAATCTTCTTGTCATTTCCAGCTCAAAGGTTTCAGGAATTTCCCCTTGGGGGACTAATAAAGGCGCATTTTCACTGTATGAATTTGTGTTTGTACTTTTGACTTTATGTTGCAAGACAGGATAAAGGTGAAGATGAGAGGTGAAAACGATGTTTATGAAAAGACATATCAGGGCTGCCCATCACGGAGATCGCTGATGCAGTGTTGGTTGCGTGTCACCTACACCAACACAGCAGCTAACATCCCTTACTTGCTCTCTTTACAGTCAAAGTCTGTGGTTAGGATTGTGCAGAAACAATTTGATCAAATTTAAACAAAACTTGTGGTGCGTGAGGCAAGCCAGACCTACCAATCAGGTGCAGATCTGGAAAGATGGAGTGTCATGTGTACACTGTGGCACGAATGGAACGGTCCATCCCAGTGCATGATGAGTGTAGAAGAAAACCAAAAACCAAGAAAAGGCAGCATCTTTGGCAAGATATAACTAATTAAAGGAAACAAGAGCAATGAGATCCTCCTCAGAGCCACTAGCATGTGGTCCCCATCTTCAATGTCTGGCTGACTGCCCCTGTCTGGGCGACACCGCCAAGATGGCACACTCATCTTAGATCGTCTGGACACCGCTCTCCATACGTTTTGGTCCCTCATCCACGAGGGATTGCACGGATACCGATGCGCTGATGTTTTCTGACACTGTGGAGTCCCACTTTGCCACTTTTTGTCACGCTCGACTCCTCAAAGCAGAGGCGGGGACGCAGCTAACGGCCGGGTGCGCACTCACAGCGAGATCATGGATGCGGAAGCGTCAGAGTCGTGCAAGCGCTAATTGGCGGGGGGGACTTCCTACATTAAACAAACAATGACATCATTTGGCCAAAGCCTCTCCGCGAGGAAAAGATGCCCTTGAACGTCTTGTTTCTTGCAACCAAGCAACTCTTAACTTCCCAGGCGCAATGAAAGTCTTCATTGTGGACAGAAAGTCGGGCAGGTCCGTGGGGTTAAATCTGCCCCAAGCTGTACAATTCTGCAGCTACACAAACAAAGCATTCTCTCCCACATCAGAAGTCATTTTACTTTCCAGTAAGCAACTTTTCTATGTGTAAACGAGGCGCATCCATCCATCCAGTTTCTATGCTGCTTATCTTCGTTAGGGTCACGGGGCATGCTGGAGCCTATCCCAGCTGCCTTGAGGGGTACACCCTGGACTGGTCGCCAGCCAATGGCAGGGCACATAAAGACAAACAAACATTCACACTCTAATTAGAGCGGCCAATGA
Source organism: Oostethus manadensis (assembly GCA_024372805.1). Classification (NCBI taxonomy): domain Eukaryota; kingdom Metazoa; phylum Chordata; class Actinopteri; order Syngnathiformes; family Syngnathidae; genus Oostethus; species Oostethus manadensis. Next base: position 541,519 of record QODF01000082.1, read on the forward strand.
AGCTCACATGCATGTTTTTGGAATGTGGGAGGAAAGCGGAGTACCCGGAGAAAACCCACACACGCACGGGGAGAACATGCAAACTCCACACAGAGATGCCCATTCCAAAATCTAGAGTACTGGGTATTTTTTTCCAGATATCTAGCCGGTATCAATACCAAGAGTAATGTGTGTCCATGGCCTGTTCATGAGCACCTAGCGTGAGCAAAACCTCCCTCACGCTTTGGAGAGAAGAGGTGCTAAAATGGTCGGAGTCTAAGGTTTTGCCGTCATGAAGGACGGGATATCCCTTCTTCCAGCGAGGTAAACCTCCCCCGAGTACACGCCCGCCACTTATCCATGGACAGCTTTACAAAAACAGGCTTCGCTACACATCTTAAAGCAAAGCTTGAAGCTCTGCTCATCCATCGGTCAGCTAGAGCGCTGTCAGTTTGATCATTGTTTTCGTCAGAGAATAAACCTCCCAGAATGATTGATACTGGTGCTACAACGGGACCGTAATGTCAGCACAGCTATGCTGGTGTTGTTGGTTTGCTGCTGGTTTGTGTCCTCCTGTCCCAGTGCTTGAAGTGCTCAGGACACCCAAACCCAGGTCCTCTTGAGAAGTAACACTGAAAGCCACATTTCAGGTGTTAGATGTGTGCCTCCATGTTTAAATGTTGATCAAAGTGGAAAACCCACAAGATGGAAAAGTGTGCCAGGGTGGCAGTGGGGCAAGCTACACTTCTCCTGCTAATACCCCCCGTGGTAGCCCGCCTCGTGCCAATGCAGCGCCAGTTGCTATCTGGCTTGCTGTGGCGGTGTCTGTATCTTGGAATGATACCGTACGGCTTTTCCAAACCGCTAAGCGACAATCCTCGTCAGGGCAAAGAGCGGCAATCACTGCCAGCAAAACGCACTGAGAGGCGAATTCATTCTCCTGGTAAACATGTGCTTGTTCACGCCACGGTTGCCGGTTTCAAGCGGCATTGTCACGGCTTCCCGTCACTCGCTTTTCCAGCCCATCAGCTGGACTCACTCACTTTTTTTCGCTTTCACTTTCGCAGACCTGCTCTGACTGCGGCCGTGTGATGCTGCGTGTGCTCATGGGGGAAGCGCACAGGTAATGTAAGGTGTGCTGCGGAGCAAAGCTGCACATCAGCAGTAACGCTGCGGGCACACCGCCTGGCATCAGGGGTACATTTTGGGCATCTTCCGGGACATATGAAAACATGACAAACAGCCCGATTGGTGACTTTTGAATGCATTAGGATTATGAATTATGAATGTTGAGAGAAAGCAGCAGCATCTTCTAGAGCTGGTGGGGCACTGCCCTCCATCGCTCCACTGGAGCCTTGAAGATTTCTTACACTTTACGGATCTTCTTCTCCCTGGTGTTCTGCTAAGCGGAAGTCTAAAAAGAGAACAGGTGCGTTCCAGGGGGGGTTCTGTGCCCGCGCGCCCTAAGGTTCTACCGGTTCCGCCCACCGGAGCGAAGCTGGTGTCAGCTCACATTCACACGTTTTGTTGCGTTAGTAAGAAAAGTGACTTACAGGAACTTCCTGGCGCCCTGCGTCTGCTCATGCATGGCCACGGAGAATCCAAAGAGGCTGCCTTTGGTCTCGCCCTCCTTGATCACGGCAAAGCGCTCGTCGACGTTAAACCCGCGGGCCGGTCCCGCGTGGGCCCAAAGCAGCAAGGCGTAGGGAAGCAGTCCCGGAGACATTTTGTTGGCGTGCAGCGGATCCTCAATGCGTGCGGGTCGGGGGGCGGCTGCGGCAGGTACCCAGCAGGGACCTCCTCCCCGCGCCGGGAACGCCCTCCCGCCAGCTCGTGCTCNAAGAAAGAAAGAAAGAAAGAAAGAAAGAAAGAAAGAAAGAAAGAAAGAAAGAAAGAAAGAAAGAAAGAAAGAAAGAAAGAAAGAAAGAAAGAAAGAAAGAAAGAAAGAAAGAAAGAAAGAAAGAAAGAAAGAAAGAAAGAAAGAAAGAAAGAAAGAAAGAAAGAAAGAAAGAAAGAAAGAAAGAAAGAAAGAAAGAAAGAAAGAAAGAAAGAAAGAAAGAAAGAAAGAAAGAAAGAAAGAAAGAAAGAAAGAAAGAAAGAAAGAAAGAAAGAAAGAAAGAAAGAAAGAAAGAAAGAAAGAAAGAAAGAAAGAAAGAAAGAAAGAAAGAAAGAAAGAAAGAAAGAAAGAAAGAAAGAAAGAAAGAAAGAAAGAAAGAAAGAAAGAAAGAAATTCTATTTCCCTCTTTTTAGTTTTCCATCTGCTGTTCCATCGGCTGCCGGAGCAAGAACCAGGTTGTGTTCTATTTGGGTTAACGTAGTGCCTGGTACCCGCTACGCCCTTAATCCCACTAATACCCAAGCGGAGCACCTTCACATGAGCGCTCTTGGAATGGGTTGTTCACTAAACCCTGCTGAGAACTTACGAGCTGAGGAGCGTTTCCTCGAGCAGCGCCAGGCCTCCTAAACCACATGGCAGCTGATCGGTGGCGTGCAAGTAGGGGTGCACTCACGTTTGCAGATACACTAATATATCCCTCAGGGGCACGTCCCAATACTGTTGCCCATGCCCACGGGGTGGGCCCAAAGTCGGGTTAGTTAACCCCTAAACATGTTTATTTGAGCCCGTGAGGAATTGAATAGTCAGAGTAAAATGTCCAAAATGTAAATATATAAACACATGTCCATAAAGGTCCAATCAAAATGTTTTATGTGTAGCAATCCCGATCATTCTGATCAAGGTTCCGCATCTGCATGGCTCAGCCATCTAGCATGTGAGCGCGGATATCGGCCCGAAGGTGAGGGCACAACGTGCCAGTGTGTGCACTGTCAACATCCTGTTGCCCGCATCTCGTGTGAGCTGGCGAGAGCAAGCCCACACACGTGACGACACACACGCAGTGGAAGTTGGAAGGGCTCGGAGGCTATCTGCTCCTTCATCCGACACGCATCCTTTGACATCAGCTGCCATCTTGGGAAAGGTGGCAGCTGAAACTCACCGACGCCACACACCAGCAACAATCACTTTATGCCGAGGTGAGCACACCCCTCAGCAAGCATTTGATTACACGCTCCTGATCTAAACACGTCCAAGAAAAGTTGGAAAATTGCCTCTGATTGACATTTTTGCTCTGTTGGACCTGTAGGAGGTTCTACGTAGAGCTTCACAATGCAAAATGAAACAATGGGAGTGAGACAAAAAAGGTTTGAGTAAGCAATTTATTGCAAACAAGCCTTCAAACGAAGTACGTTCTTCATCAGCTGATCAAAGTTCAAGACCACAGCCTCTAAAAGCCAAAATCTTCACAAAAGCGTGGATTCAATGCCGTTTTCTGTCAGATGTCAAACTGTCATGATCACTTGATGGTTAGGGCAGGAGAGGTTTCTTTCGCCGTCAGACATGGCAGCTGAGGAGGGACGCAGAAGTTTGAAACTTCTTCAATGGTCCGGAGGGTTATGCTACAAAGACGTCGAGTGGTAGAGCACAAAACAAAAAGATAGCAGCCCTAAGCCGGAGGATCCGATTGGCAGTACGTCTGGACACGGACAATCCTCGGCCCAAATGAAGGCTGTTACTGGTGCAGAGTGGAGCCCGGTAAACATCTGACAGCATCGGTGAGAGAAGTGTATTAGGAAGTACACACTTCAAAGACCTCCTCTATTTGAACGCCACAAAATGAACCATTTGGGATTTGCACGAGCGCTCCAAAGATGATGGAACTTTGATGATCCTGATGGCGTCCAACACTACTGATCCCTCATGTGAACCAACGGCAGTGGGTTACGTGGCGATGCTGCGGCAGGCGGTAGTAATGTAACTCGCTCGAACCATCCTGCGTCTTCCTTTGCACTAAATCCATCTGAGAACGTTTGGGGATGGATGGTAGTTCCACACCCTTTGGCTTCAAGCATGCCAAAACAGTTTTATTTCTATTTCTGGGTGGTTTGGGTTTTTTAGCTATGATGTCAAATCTTTGACCAGCTGAGGAACAGCCAGTTTCAGTTTAATGGTTTGCGATCATTTGTTCTCAGTTCTGTTGGCTCATTCCCATTTCTTCTTTTTCTAGTTTTAAAATCTTCTTACAAAAGAAAATGGTTTCGCCCATCATCCCCAATCCTTGTGTGAGACCTGAACACTTTCTGTACGTCTTTCTCTTTTCTGTGACACATAAAAGATATTAAAGAAGCCTTTTGAAGCACATCCTGATCTCCTCCCTTGAGAAACATTTGGTTTTCCAACATGATAATGAGCCCATCATCATAACACCAGGATGACAGGAATCCTCCGGACCAGAACCCTACTGAGCAGCTGTGGGGCGTCCTCAAGCAGAAGGAAGGTGGAGGAGCGTTAGGTGTCCCACATCCACGTCCTCCACCATTGATGGAATCATGGAGGAGTAGAGGATTCCCCGTGCAACTCTGGTGAATTCCCAAGAGGATTAAGTAGACTAAATGTTACATTTTGGACATGTTCATTGTGAGGCGTCCTCCTTGTGTTGCCAGATATTTAGACACTAAAGGCTTTGTGTTCAGTGGATACTAAATCTATCTATAAAGAAGCTCTACACTGACTACTCTAAATCATATGTAGTTCTGTAGTCCCTTGAGAAGACCAGGTAAAAAACTGGTAGAAATCACATTTACAAACTCTTGCGAGAGAACGTAAAACGTTTGTCCTGTACTGTGAAAATGGGGGTACATGCTATTGTGAGGTATTGTGCAGGTTGTCTGACAGCCGTAAAGACAGTGACCCGACTACGGTTGCTGCAGTCTCCGGAGACCACAGTCCTCTAGCCCACACAACAAACATGGAATGTAATTAGCAATTTACCTCCCAGTTTCCTGCCCCCCCCAACTGGCATAAGAAATGAGGAAACCGCTGCCTCATCGTACAGATGAAACTCGGGTGAGTCCTGCACACAAAGTCTTCCTCTGCAGCTCGTCAGCATGTGGGAGCTGCTTCGGCTACAATTGAAGGCCTGATGGTTCCTGATATGAGTGTGTGATAACAGAAAATGGGCTGGCAGAACAAACGTACACACTCAGCCCATTGTGGCGTCATCGCATCACCACGCGATGCATTTTAATCCCCAATAAAGGGAGGCCAGGGAACACACGGCGGGCAGGACATGGCCTGAATATGAAACGCAGCACGCTCTCACTCATCGACTGCTCGCTCCGCAGACGGTGACACAGGCGGCCGTTGCCATGGCGCCAGGCGTTGCTATGAAGCCGCTATGCTCTAGGCAGGCCTGTTTAAACATCAACCAGGACTTGTGTGACCTTTTCAGAGTTAGGAAGTCACTTGTTACACAGTAATGACAATTAAAGGCGGCAGTCCATATTCTCCTGTGGTAACTCGAACCGGCTGGCGCGGATGAAACCTCATTTCAAAGATTAATGAGCTCAATGTAATCATTTGTAGTCTTGCCTTCTTGGTAACCTTCTTCCATTTTTGTTAGCAAAGAATGAGATTGCTGTGGCATATACACATTTGTTCACTCTCTTTAGTGATACCTTTTGGAATGTGGGGAGGAATGAAGCATCCAACACCAATTAAATCTCTTCATTTAGGCTCGGTCGGTGGAGGGGATGCACGTGAGCCTAGTCTGTGACTTGAGTGTGTAATATGAAGGAAATGCTGCATGGGGGCGGGTTGCAACCCTCATGAGGTCTTGCCGCTGTTCTGGTCTCGGGTTCATGCAAAGCCCAGGAATGTATAGCCCCGAGGAGGAAGGCGTGACTCAGAACTCTCCCGCTGTCCAGTGGCACCTGTTTTGTCTGCTCGGCCCTACCCAAGCCTGACACAAATGCAGCCGTGATGGGAGTCAAATATTAGGAAAACAAACCAGATGATGCAATAGTATCAATAATATCAATAACAATAATATCTGAAATGAAGGTCAAAAATACTTAAACACAATATTTTTACTTCAATATTTTGTATTGAGCCGAACATAAGGTAAATGTGTGAGTGACAGGACGAAAAGCTCTGACTTGCTCGATCCCCACCTGTCGAGACCCCAAATATAAAAAGACCATCCTTTCTTTCTAGAAAAGTGGGAAGTGGCCGTTTCTTCGTGCTCTGACAAGAACATGATAGACATGGTAGAGCGTGTATTTTATGCAGGTAATGGGTACATGCAGTTTTGTTATTCGGGTAGGTGGAATGCTTCCTTTGTGACTGAATTGGCTGAAGATAAATTCAATTCCTGTAAAAACAACACCAAAGATTCAGATTTTGAAGCATACACTTATTAGGTTGTCCAAACCTTAGACATGGGGATTATACAGTACATAACTAAAAATGCATTCCAAAGTTCCCTGATTTGCTGTCTTAACAGTGACATGGAATGTGTTATGAGTTAATGATTTATTACCAGGAGGGGGAAACAATAACCTGCACAACTTGATATGCTTTAACAGTGCAACGGAGGAGGTGTTTAATTATTAAAAAAGGGAGTTGCTCAAGGCAGCGTTCCTCCTCCTCGTGTTCTTGGTGAACCTTAGAAGGGGAGCCCCAGCAAAAAATATTTGAAGGGTTTGATTTGCCTCTGGACTGATACAAAGACGTACATCTCTGTTTGGCATACTATTTGGAACAAGTGGTAGTAAAAAGGGGTCACGTCTGGGAAGCAAGATCCCACTCTCCTTGTATTCTCCTCCCTGCCCCAACACTTCACTTTATGGAAATGGACTGCTGCACAGAGATAGGCCAAGGAGGTCAACATCCTACCTTCAGTCCTGTGGGAAACGTTTTCCTCAGAAGCTGATACTTAAGAAGCCGCACGTGAAGCTCGCTCAGTCACTCGTCTGCAATGTTTACTGAAGGAGCAGCTTTCTGGGTCCCAAACATTCCTGCAACACCCAGCTGCAGTGCACTCATTGGCCACTTCATTAAGCATGCCTACTACTATCATTGCATATAATGTAATTACAGCGGCAATGCGGCCATATTGGGACACGGCTGGATAACTTCAAGCTTAGCACATGGATAAGATATGCTTACTGATGTTGGAATATATTAGAAACAGCTCCAGTGTAAACAGCAGCTACAATAATGAAGTGGAATTCATACCCAAAGAGGAGAAAATATCGCACAGTAAAGTGGATGTATAGTCCCAGTTCTAAACCTAATCAACTACAATGTGGCCAAACTTGAATTATAGCACTTGACCATTAACACAACACCTCCTTGCTCCCGCATCACCAGTGTACCCGCCCGTGGTTCAGTGGTAAAGTCGACATGATTTACAGTGCCCCCACCCCCCACAAAGATGCCCCTTTACTCCTCACGCCGTTATTTCCCTTCCTCTTTGGAGCAGCTGTTGCTCAGATCCACACGGTGCCATTTTGTTTGAGCGCATGTCCAACAAATAAATGTGTTACTATAAAAGGGATGGGCTTCCGTTGAACACAGATGTGCTGCAGCCAAGCAAATGATATGTGCTTGCTCTACCTGGTGGAGTGAAGAACAGGTGCTGAGGGCTACCAACCATCTACTATATATATATATATATTACTAAATGCTCCTGTCAATCATGAAACAGCTTTTAGCAAGTAGTTGGTGATAAAAGAAGACTGTATTTTTCCCATAGAAAAAAGTCTGAAAAAGACCTGCATATTTTCCACTCAATTGAACGGCCTGCTCGAATCATTACATGTCCATTCATTGGTGAGGCAAAGACTATTGAGGAGCCTTTTTGGGGAGGCGTGAGGGCACCATGGGTGGCAGTGGCCTTCAAATCACACCTGAGATGTTGTCATTCACACGACCGGCAGATGTTTGTCTCAAATTCATGTCATTATGTTGTGCAAGGCAGTGCATCCATTCTGGATAGTCCTCATCCGGGCTCAGCAGCATCTGGTGTGCGCCCCGGTGGGTTTTGAACCTGGACAAGCCTTTTTCACCTGCCTGAGGAAAACACATACTATGAAGCTAATCGGGAATGTACTCATTGGCCTACCTGTAATGGAAAAGGCATTACAATCATTTTCTTTGCACCAATCTAACCATCTCCGCCTTATTACACACACTGTGAGTTTGTAAAACGCAAATGAGAAAGCAGGCAAGGAGAGGCAAATGGGGGGCAGAATGGGAACTCCCACACAGGCCAAGCTCAGGCATGCCTGGATGGATCGCTAGTCTTCTTGACACTGCGTTAACAAGCCTACCAAATAAGTAGGTGGAGGTCCTTTTCTGTGATTTTTCCTCCCTACAGCAAAGTGTTGTCAGGTGCAGTTAGGGAGCAGTTCTGTCTTGTCCCTCATACGCTTCAGTCTGAGTCAAAACAAATTCAGGGTGGAGTTTCCTGCCTGAACTACAGCAGAGGCAACATCAAGAAGAGCTTTTCTGTCACCACGGTTACGCTTTCTTCAGCAATAATCCCGAAACAAGATGGATCCAACAACTGGGTGAAGGGTCAAGACAAACTAGGGTATAGGGGAAGAAGGAGAATTTCACGATGCGTTGCCTTGCTTGGCAGTCCCTCTCAGAAAGTGTCCTTCGCATTGAATGAAGTTGAGTGGCGGGCGGACAAAGACGATCAAAGATGGCTTTTGATCAGCCCACTGAACGGCGCTTTGTGCAGGCTGCTCCCACTCACTAGCTCCTGGCACAGGGGAGCAGCAGAATGGAAGCACGTCATAGAGAAGTTGCTGTTGCCTGCCGTGCTAGGTGTTCTTTAGGGAGAAATTATACACTTTTCTTACATTCAGCCTCCAAAAACACCATCTTGTGTCTACTTATTACTTTTTTGGGATGAAATCTAAATCTCAAATCTTCAGAGAATCCTCCCTGTTTATTTGTGATACCTCATTTGTGTGCACTGCGGATTTAAACATATTAAACATGTTAAAATTAGGGCTGTCAAATGATTACAAAATGGAGTCAAATTAATCACAGTTTTAAAATTAATTCATCATGATTAATCATCATTTGCAATTATGTGTGAAATATGCCATTTTTTACTGTATATCATGAGGACAAGAAAAATATAAATGACAGAACACAAATATATTATAAAAGAATCAAGCTAAAAGATACCACACGTTTGAAAATCTATTTACTTAACACCAGTCTCTTTAATAGTAGCACAACATTTGAATTACCCTTTTTTTTAATGCACTTTTTTGGAAATTAGCCTTTCATCCACAATCCTTACATGAGACATGCCTTTCTCTTCTCTGTACTACAGCATGTAACGGGATATACCTTTGCTGCCTACAAAGACGGCACTTCAAAGGTGTGCCGAGTCAGATTTACTTAGTGGAATGTCTTACCTTATTTCATGGGGTTGAGACCATCAGTTGTGCTGTGCAGAGGTCAGGTTGACACACAGCTGAAGGCCCTATTGGACAACAGCTAGAATTTATTTTATGGCAAGAAAACATAAAAACACCTTACAAAACTTCAACAAGCATTTATGGTTTTATACAGCACCGGGCAAAAGTTTGGACAAACCTTCAGTTTGTTTTCTTTGTTTGGATGACTATTCAAATGGTACATTCTAACTGAAGACAACAAAACAATGACAACCCTATAAAGTGCATCTTGATATTGTTTCATCACCAATTGTCAGTTTTGCCCATCAGCTATGTATCGATTTCGTTTACAATGCAGAACCCTCCCGGATGAGCGAAGTGACGAAGTGATCCTTGCATGACTACAGGTGGATACAAGTCATTAGTGTTCTATTAAAAGCTGCAGATGTCCAATACATGGTGCCTTCAGCTCAAAGTGGCCCTTTAAGGCTCCTTTAAAGGGGAGCATTAAGCTTTAGAGACGTTTAGGATATGTTTATGTTCATGCTCTAGTGTGTGCGTGTGCATTTGGAAAAGGCCGTGGCCTTTTTAACATCTGTATACATCTGTATGCCGTTAACCCTCCACCCCCCGTGGGAACACAAATGACTCAAGTCTTACCTGTACTCTTTGCTCTCACCCACATCAGTAACACACACACATCACCACAAACAGCTAGGCTGGTGCGAAGCCACCAGAACAATGAGACAACGGACATTGTTTGAATGAGAGAAAGTTCATTTCAGATTGCAAACCCTCATTTTGAATTCTCGATGCCGATGCTTAAGAAGCATATTAAACGAGGACGCTAACCAGTTCTGTTTGCATGAAATGCCTGAACTTCCCATGTATTCTTCAATGATATGAACATTTTTTTAAATTTACTTGGTCAAAGCTCTCCCGCAGGTGGGAGTTGAGACTCCTTCTGAAAGGGGACTCCGCCAGACCCTCACAATGCGTTTGGGTCCGCCAGGTCTGACCGGCGTCCTCCCCCATAATCGGAACCAGCTCACCACCAGGTGGTGATCGGTTGACAGCTCCGCCCCTCTCCTCACCCGAGTGTCCAAAACATGTGGCCGCAAGTCCGACGACACAACCACAAAGTCAGTCATCGAACTGCGGCCCAGGGTGTCCTGGTGCCAAGTGCACATGTGCACATCCTTATGCTTGAACGTGGTGTTCGTTACAGACAATCCGTGATGAGCACAGAAGTCCAATAACAAAACACCGCTCGGGTTAAGATCAGGGGGGCCGTTCCTCCCAATCACACCTCTCCAGGTCTCACTGTCGCAGCCAACATGAGCGTTGAAGTCACCCAACAGAACAAGGTAATCCCCCGAGGGAGCACTCTCTAGTACTTCCTCTAAGAACTCCACAAAGAGTGGGTATTCTGAACTCCTGTTTGGTGCATAAGTTCAAACAACAGTCAGGACCCATCCCCCCACCCAATGGCGTAGGGAAACTACCCTGTCGCTTACCGGGTTAAACTCCAACGTGCAGGTTTGCCGGGAGGCAACAAGAATTGCCACACCTGCCTGTTGCCTCTCATTGCCGGCAAAACACCAGAGTGGAATGAAGTCCAGCCCCTCTTGAGAGGACTGGTTCCAGAGCCCTTTCTGTGCGTTGAGGTGAGTCCGACTATATCTAGCCGGAATTTCTCCACCTCACGCACCGGCTCAGGCTCCTTACCCGCCAGAGAGGTGACGTACCGATAACTAGCTTCTGTAGCCGAGGATCAGACCGCCTAGGCCTCCCCCTCTGGCCGCGACCCAGCTCACTTTGCACCCGACCCCTTTGGCCCCTCCTACGAGTGGTGAGCTCATGGGAGGGCTGGACCCACGTCACCTTTTTGGGCTGTGGCTGCCCCCATGGGGCCCGGCCACCAGATGCTCGCCATCGTGCCCCACCTCCAGGGCCTGGCTCCAGAGGGGGACCCCGGTGACCCGTGTCCGGGCGAGAGAAAACGAAGTCCAATGTTTATAATCATCATCAGGGTCTTTTGAGCCACTCTCTGTCTGGTCCCTCCCCTAGAACCAGGCAGAGAAAAACATTGATCATCATGAAACATTTCCACAAATGCTGTTAAGTCCGCCGTAGCACGTGAAAGATGGGACATGTTATTTCCACATGAATCTGAACGTGTTTAATCATGCTGGTTGTGCAGCCGCCTTTGGATCATATCATTGTGCTGCAAATGTTGCACGGAGCCAACCACTCTTTTTTTAAAAGAAGTTAAGCTAAACTCTGCTGCTAGTTCTTCTTCTTTGGTACTGTTTTTATGTCAGTGTTCACGGCTATTTTTTCCAGTCAGCGGACTGGGCATCAAAACTTGTAATCAAAAATAAAACATTTGAACCATTCAGAATTGGAATGTTAGACCCGGTTCTCATCAATACTTGAGACTCAATGCCCTACCCTAACTGAGGCCTCAATGCCACACCACCAACTTCACATTCTGTGCACATGCAGGAAAGTTTTGTCAAAAATATTGTAAATATTGTCCATTTCTATTTCTCAAGGCAGAATCTAAACAAATCCCAAAAGGATTAATTATCACACCTAAAAAATAATTGTGGCAGGTGCCTTAAATATTGGAATAATCAATCAATGGTTGACTGAATCGAGAATCTTGAAAAAGTTCTCCCCAGAAGAGTAGAAACTGTTATACAGTAGTTATACAGTAGTTATACAGTAGTTATACAGTAGTTATACACCAGTCACGAGGAAGAGGGAGAGAAAATCCATACTGTCTTCCATTTTCACTCCCTGTGACTGTAACGAACATGTGTCCCAATACTTTTGCTCATATTGGAACGTGGTAACCATGGTGTAAAAGCAATACCAACAGCACAACAATCCAAAATTAAACTTTATTGTACAATGATGCAATTTGTCAACAGTTTCCACATATTCAAAGAGTTGAGATAAATTTCACTAAAGAGCAAATCACGGACGCCTCAAATTCTAAATCTTTGACTTGTTGCCATTGTCTGTTTTTTTTATCAGGTCAGAACTAACAACATGGGGAGGCAGGGAGACCTGATGCATGATAACAAGAGCAGCCGGCAGTAAATAGCCTTGCAGCTCTCCCACTCACCACAGAGCCCAACTCCCATACAATCAGATCAGACCCACTAAACCTGCCAGTGCAGGCGCTTTATTATGGAGGAGAGCTGCTTGAAGTTTTCAGAGGGCAGATGAAAGTGTGCTGATGTCTGACTGTGGGGGCTCATCATTCCCTCATATTTATAATATCTAAATATCCCCTGCAGTGTATGCACTGTAGAATGTGTTTAGGGTAAAGATTATTAGTACCATTACTAGTATACACGTGTGTAGAATGTTCACATAGTGACCCCGGGTGTCAACTGCAGAGAGTACTAGGGTTAAAATGGGGTGAGACCTGTATATTTACAGTTGTAGCCCCCACTTCAAAAGCAATATTGCAACTAAGTGGTAACGGTTGCTAAGAGAAAGTGCTGTTGCTAACCAAAACAGCAGCACCCACCAAGGCATGTAAACAGTCTTTCGATGAATCAAAGCATCAAATCAGATGTTGCAAATGAGTTCCCTGCAAAGCATTACGTGAATGAAACATCACATTTCTGGCAAGTTGGCATTTCACGTGTCACTCAGTGCTCATTCTACAGACTCGTGTCCATCATTTTGTCTATTAAATACTTTTCATTTAGTCCAGTCCTGAAGTTAGTCCTAAAGTCCAGTTCAGAAAATATGAAGATTGAGATGGTTGTTAAAGCTTCGGAGCATAACAAATCTCTTGTGCGTTGCAAAAGAAGAGTACATTAAAGTATTTGCCCTGCAGGCGGATAAAAGTGCCAGCCTGTAGCAGACCCAATTCAAGCTGGAATGCAGAAGCTGGCATTTTGAAATAAAAAGACAACAAAGAACAGGGAGGCCAGACGCACGCAGAGGTACATTTTGTTCTCCAGTGGAATTTTTGGATAACTATAGCCTTTATCATTCAAGGCCCTGTGAAAATGTTTGGACTGTGTAGTCTGGGGGTGAACTGCTACTCCACTTTGAGCGGAAAAATGGCCTCATTTACAATGTACACTTAGTATTTTAGAACCTGATCACAATCAGGCCAAAAATCTGTTCAAGTGCGATCGTCAAGGTTTGTTGTTTTGGTTTTTTTTAAATTAATTTACAAGTTAGCTGACAGAACAGAGCCACTTTAAAGTACATAACAATGCTGCCTGAAGACCTCTTCCCACACACAAAGATATTCAATCAGTCTAAACTCTTGGAGCCAAGACTGATAAGTCATCAAAATGTAGAAATACAGAAACTGCATATTTCTTACCAGAGAAGCTTCAAACAGCAGGAAGTCTTCTTGTGTCCTGAGCCATGATGCCGAAGCGCAAAAAGTAACACAAATGTTACATACAGTAAGTACCACAGCCTAAAAACTAATATTTTGAGTATTAGTGTCAAGAGAAGACCTTTGGTGCCACGACAGAAGAATGATCATGGATGTTTGGACATGCTATATTTTTAAATAATGCATATCCAGCCAGCAGTAAGTCAAGCCTGTTTCCGGTGAACGTTGGCCTCCGCCAAGGCTGCACTTTGTGCTGTTATTGTCATTCTGTTATCTATTACTGTCATTGTCTTCATGTACAGAATTTCCAGCTGCAGTCAAGGTGTTGAGGGAGTCCAGCTTGGTGACCTTAGGATCTCGTCTCTGCTATTTGGAGACGATGGCTTCATCAGGCTGTGTCCTTCAGCGTTTACTGGAGCAGTTTGCAGCTGAGTGTGAAGCTTCTGGGATGAGACTTAGAACTTCCAAATCTGAGGTCACGATTCTCAGCCGGAAACAGGTGGACTGTACCCTCCGGGTTGGGAGTGAGGTCTTGCCTCAGGTGGAGGAGTTCAAGTATCTCAGGGTCTTGTTCACGAGTGAGGGACGGTTGGAGCGTGAGGTCTACAGACGGATCTAAGCAGCGTCTGCAATAATGCGGTCGCTGTACCGGACCGCCGTGGTGAAGAGAGAGCTGAGCCGGAAGGCAAAGCTGTCTGTTTACCGATCCATCTACGTTCCCACCCTCACCTATGGTCATGAGTTATGAGGTAACCAAGCTGTTGGTCACCTGTGCTGATAATCTAGCCGGGGTCACTGAAAACAGTTGTATCCCTAAAAGGGGGGACCACAGTGCTAAAGCTTTGATTGATTGCTGAATGTTGACTAAACAGTATGTTTATTATTGTGGTGTCCAATTGAGAGCGGTTTCTAACATTGTGTCCCTGAGTGTGTTAGGGCATTTAGTCATTATTTAGTCATTATTTACTCATGATGCTGATTATAAGCGCTGACCTTTGCAGGTGCACCTAATGAAGTAACCTCAGAAAACGTATTTGCAAATATCAGGAAATACTACTAGAAGGGCTAATAGTCACATTTTAAGTAAAAGCTATAAATACTATTACAAATAAATAATGTCATGAATTTCAATAAAGCTATGGCAGTCAGTATGACGCCATCATTTGGACTTTGGTACCACCTGCTGGACCTGTGTGGTACTGTGGAATTTGGGAAGTTTCTATATGCTTTAACGAATGTTTATATTCTTTCATAACAGTATCCATCCATCCATTTCCTATACCGCTTATCCTCATTAGGGTCGCAACTTCACAATATCAACATCGGCAAATGAATAATACCAATATGGCCAGTGCGGCACATTTTCCTGTGCTTTAAAAGAAGAGAACATCGAAAGAAGCCACTGAAGTGCTCCAACTCTGATGGCATTCCAGTAGCAGCAGCACGTGCTGAGATGGAGACGGACGGTAGATCACACGCAACCAACTCCATCGGCTGTAAGGGCAGTCAGTGGCGCCACATTTGTTTAGCTGCAAGGTGGAGGGACGTTGAATGCTAATGCTAACGGCTACAATTGGATGTTTTGTGGGATAGTTTTGTGTTGTGATGTTTATTCTCTATGATGAAATGGACCCCGATTGAGAAGACATGTTTCGGGCTGGGTTGGCTGGCGTGGACGTAGATGCTTGCTAACAAAGCCTTTTTGTAAAGGCCAGACCACTTTGGGTGTTTTTGCTTTGTATTTAGTTTACTGACACTTATTAAAAAACCTCGTATTGATTGCCTTTTTGCACAGTAACCGTGTAGAACTGTACCACCGCATCATATGCCGTCACCCTGATTTTGTTATATTGGCCTGGACTTGAAAATGCAGTGATGATGAAAACCAAACAGGACCCCAACCTTGTAGTTCCAGAGACTACCAGGAGTGAAAAGTTCCACTTGTGACTTGGTGCTTCTGGCAGGACTTCTGTGTTGATGTGCAAGAAGCATCTATGAACAACAAGCCAAGACAACCGCATCAGGTTGTGGTCCATGCGGACCTGAAAACATTGATAGCGGTTCCGATACCTTTTGATGAAGTGCAGGGCACATGACCCATCCACAGCGTGCTGAACACGTAGCAAAGTTTGGGTGTGGACCCAAAGCGTCTTGATATCACCTGAAATGAAACAGTTCTGTTTAATGTAAGGCTACAAGTATCAACACGACATCAATGCAGATAGCCGCTTAGGTAACGTTAGCAGGAAATTACAATACTGTTAACAAGCTAACATGCTAACTCTTAGCTGGCAGATGCAAGCCATCTTAACACGCTTGGTTCATTTCATGCTTACAATGTCCATCAATTTACAATAAAACGACATGACCTTTTCCCCACATCTGACCCGTTTTGCTGGTCTCAAGAAAAAGGGCGGGCTGGTCACGTGGCACTCCGAAGAGCTTCTTCTTCCCTTTATTCTTCCCGCTCACTTTGACGTCACACCGCCCCCTGCTGTACAATCATGGCTCTGCTCGTTACTGCTAATGATTGCGCTAGTACTAGTGATGGGAAGTCCGGCTCTTTTTAAAGAACCGGCTCTTTCGGTTCGGCTCACTACAAAGAGTCGGCTTTTTCGGCTCAAAACGGTAGATTTACAATTCAACTGTGAACTATTTTAATTTTTCAGCTTTTTCTTTTTGAACAAATTGAAAGTGAACCAACACAACTCAACTGACTTGCCATTGCACTGATGGGTGCACAGTTTTCAGGTGCCTGTGCAGGTTGCTTGAGGAGCCGGCTCGATATGAGATGCTTTCCTTGCAGAGTCTACATTCTGCCTTTGTGTGGTCAAGAAAATCGAAATGGTTCCAAATTGGACACCTTTTCCTGGTCCCACTCATGTTAGCCCTGGCTCCTTTTCTCCAGCCTGTTTGCCGCTGGGAGTGGAACTATCCCCTCTTCTCGCCCTTCTGCTCGGCGAATCTCTGTGTGGAGTTTGCATGTTCTCCCCGTGCGTGTGTGGGTTTTCTCCGGGTACTCGGGTTCCCTCCCACATTCCAAAAACATGCATGTTAGCTTCATTGGCCGCTCTAAATTGTCCATTAGAGTGCGAATGGTTCTTTGTCTGACCCTGCCATTGACTGGCGACCAGTCTGGAGTGTAAACCGCCTGTCACCCGATGTCAGCTGGGATAGGCTCCAGCATACCCGCGACCCTATAGTGAGGATACGCGGTGTAGAAAATGGATGGATGGATACCTTGCTGTGAAATCACAGTTCCATACTTTAAAATGCAAGAGTACGGGACATTTTGCAGTATTTGTTTGAATCTTGGATCGGTATTTTGCTATGAAACTACACTGCTGTAAAATCCTGGTCCCACTTTACCATGCAGCCGCAAGCCTTCCAGAACCGATACCCGCGAAGGATTCTCTGCATCTTTTGGCCAAGAGCCATCTCCGAGGATGAGCCGCACAAAACGACGGGCACTGAACCGATTACCCAACAGGTCTGTAGAAGGTCATGGAGATGGCTGGGTCACCTGCTCCGTGGGCCGCCCTGCCCTCACGTGGACCCCTGACAGCCGCAGAGAGAGAGGGCGACCCGAGGAAACTTGGAGGAGAAGAGTAGAAGGGACCAGAAGAACAGAGGCTGGACCTGGGGGGGCCTGCAGCACCGAGCGTCCGATGGTGACCACCTCTGACGGGGAGGACTAAGCTGGACAACATTTCAGTGGGAATAAACTTCCACCTCGGAGGTTGTTGAACTTGTTGGCCAAAACCTAACCGTGCGGGGAGGAGGCTACCAAAGGAGAGCATGAGAAGATTCCAGAGACGTCAGCAGACAAGGATCAAGGTCACAATCCTTGCACATTTCGGCAGGGGGCGCTGTAGACCACAAGATCCTCCTGAAAAGGTCCTCTTGGCAGCAGAGAAGGCCGAACACGGCAGAGGATCCCCGCAGGCTCCTTCGGGCCATGCAGGCAATCTTCTATCCCCCCCACTCCCGATCGTATCGATACCAGCACACTGATACTCAACTCTAGTGTGAGTACTTTATACTATGAGATGATGAGTACTTTATACTATACAGGATGCGAGCCAAGAGTACTTCTTGCTCTTGGCTTTGACATGAGCCGTACGACGTGTCGGCACCGGCACGGGCACGCGCTTCTCGCGTATCGACATGTGACCGGGCAGTATCGTCCACCTCCGGAAGAGCGCGGGGAAGGGGCAGATGCAGCCAATAGGAGCGCAGCATGCCTGCTCTATAAGCCCGCGCCTCACGCGCCACGCTCAGCCACCACCCGACTCCTCCGGCCCGGAGGACTCCAGGAGGATTCGCGTCTCTGCTCCCGCGAGAGCCTCCCAGCATGAGTGCAGGACAGACCGAACTTCCCGGGTCTATGAGCTGCCAGCCGAACTCCAAGGACTCCCCGACTCTTCCCGAGTCCTCCGTGACGGACATGGGTTACTACAGCGCGGGCCACCACGAATATTACCAGGGCCCGGCTTACGGACAGTCCATCAACTCCTACCAGCACCAGCTGAACCTGAACGGGATGGGAGCTGCCGGGATGTACCCCAAACCCGAGTACCCCTACACGACCTGCTACAGACAGTACGGACCTTACGACAGGGATCACCTGCAGGCCTCGCCTCCGAACTCAGGTAGATCCTGGCCCGAATCACCTGCTTTGTAACACCTGGTGATGAGTTGGATTAGATGGCGGGGAAGGATGCCGGACAGACCTGGCAGACCCAAACACGTAGTGAGGGTGTGCTGGGAACGTCTGGCAGAGTCTCCCGTTCGTCGAGTCTTCAACACTCATCTCTGGCAGAGCTTCGCCAGCATCTCAAGGGAGGGCCGGGATATTGAGTCCCAATGGGCCGTATTCCGTGCCTTCATTGCTGAGGCAGCCAGTCGTAGTTGTGGCCGCAAGGTGGTCGTTGCCAGTCGTGGCGGTAAGCCTCGAACCCGATGGTGGACACCGGGCATCAGCGCCGCTGTCAAGCTGAAGAAGGAGTCCTATCAATCATGGATGGCTTGTGGGACTCCCGCAGCTGACAGGTACTGGCAGGGAAAGCGGCACGCGGCTTTGACGGTGGACAAGGCAAAAACTCAGGTGTGGGAGGAGTTCGGTGAGGCTATGGAGCACGACTTTTGGTCGGCCTCAAACAGGTTCTGGCAAACCGTCCGACTCCTCAGAAAGGGGAAGCAGCCCCCAGTTCAAACTGTTTACAGTGCGGACCGGGGCTTGCTGACCACGAATGAGGATATAGTTGGCCGGTGGAAGGAATATTTTGAGGCCCTTCTCAATCCCACTGACATGCCTTCCGTAGAGGAAGCAGAATCTGAGGATACGTACGTGGACAGTTCTATCACCGTGGCTGAGGTATTGGGGTAGTTAAATTACTCCTCAGTGGCAAGGCTCCGGGGGTGGACGAGTTTCACCCTGAATTTTTCATGGCTTTGGATGTTGGGGGACTGTTTTGGTTGACACGCCGCTACAACATTGCATGGAAGTCGGGAACAGTACCTCTGGATTGGCAGACCCGGGTGGTGGTCCCCATTTTTAAAAAGGGTGACCGGAGGTTGTGTTCCAACTATAGGGGGATCACACTCCTCAGCCTTCCTGGGAAAGTCTACTCCAGGGTGCTGGAGAGAAGGGCACGACCGTTAGTCGAACCTCGGTTACA
>QODF01000082.1:562797-741647 GCA_024372805.1 Oostethus manadensis
AAGTAGAAAAGTTGCACATGTAGTATTGTCTTGTAGTAATGCAGTAGAAAACATGGCATGTGCAGTATTGTCTGTAGTAATGAAGTAGAAAAGTTGCACACGTAGTATTGTCTTGTAGTAATGCAGTAGAAAATATGCACATGTAGTATTGTCTGTAGTAATGAAGTAGAAAAGTTGCACACGTAGTATTGTCTTGTAGTAATGCCGTAGAAAATATGCACATGTAGTATTGTCTTGTAGTAATGCAGTAGAAAAGATGCACATGTGGTATTTTCTTGTAGTAATAAAGTACAAAATATGCACATGTAGTATTGTCTTGCAGTAATGCAGTAGAAAAGATGCACATGCAGTATTGTCTTGCAGTAATGCAGTAGAAAAGATGCACATGCAGTATTGTCTTGTAGTAATGCAGTAGAAAAGATGCACATGTAGTATTGTCTTGTAGTAATGCAGTAGAAAAGATGCACATGCAGTATTGTCTTGCAGTAATGCAGTAGAAAAGATGCACATGTAGTAATGTCTTGTAGTAATGCAGTAGAAAAGATGCACATGCAGTATTGTCTTGTAGTAATGCAATAGAAAATATGCACATGTAGTATTGTCTTGTAGTGATGCAGTAGAAAATATGCACATGTAGTATTGTCTTGTAGTAATGAAGTAGAAAAGATGCAGGTGTGGTATTGTCTTGTAGTAATGCAGTAGAAAAGATGCACATGTAGTATTGTCTTGTAGTAATGCAGTAGAAAAGATGCACATGCAGTATTGTCTTGTAGTAATGAAGTAGAAAATATGCACATGTAGTATTGTCTTGTAGTAATGCAGTAGAAAAGACGCACAATTGGTATTGTCTTGTCGTAATGAAGTAAAAGATAACACATGTAGTATTGTCTTGTAGTAATGAATAAGTATATGATAATATACATGTATTATTAGTATGAGTACTAAACATAACAATGATGATCGGTATCTGTTGTGCAAAATGTAAAGTTGATTAGAAAGTATAAAAGAAAACATGTTCCGCATACAGTATTGGAAGAATATATGTTTTGTAACATGAATACTAATATGAATATCACTCATATCGATATTCATATTCACAATATTAAATTTGTCTGTGAATGTCGTCTGCAGTAAAAGAGGAACCAGAGCCGGAGGTTCGCATGGTGAATGGCAAACCCAAAAAGATCCGCAAGCCCCGGACCATTTACTCCAGCTACCAGCTCGCTGCCCTGCAGAGGCGCTTCCAGAAGGCGCAGTACCTTGCTCTGCCCGAGAGAGCCGAACTTGCGGCCCAACTAGGCCTGACCCAAACTCAGGTACGGCGCCGAATGCACGCATTACACGGAAAACCCAATGGACTCGCTTGCGTTTGCCGATGCAATTATTTTCTCGCCGCCTTTCTCAGGTCAAAATTTGGTTCCAGAACCGGCGGTCCAAGTTCAAGAAGCTGTACAAAAACGGCGAGGTGCCTCTGGATCACAGCCCAAACGCCAGCGACTCAATGGCCTGCAACTCTCCGCCTTCCCCCGCCGTGTGGGACCACACCACCCCCCAAAACGCCCCACTCAGCAGGCCCCAAGCGCCGCCGCCGCACGGCTCGTCGCCGCCTTACTTGGACGATTACAGCAACCACTGGTACCAGCAGGGATCCCACCTACAGCACCACCCTGTCCCGCCACAGAATGTGGCTGCTGTTTTTTAACAAAGACTCCATTTTTGGTTTTTGGTTTTACAAGTGGAGGTGTGTCCACGATGGTTCGGACGGGGCCCGGAAAGATCCGGGGCAGAATACCCAAAAGGGGCTTTCAAAGGACACGTTTTTTATTCTCATTATTTATCTTCTCGGTTGTTTTGCCTTCTTTTGTAAATTTGCTGAACAGTAACCACACAAAACGATGACACGCTTTTTATACGCTCTTATAATAATAATAATAATCGAAAACAAGCTCAGGTCATATTTATAAGGTTTGTAGAAAACGTGAAGAAGTGATCGGTGTGGTGATTTCTGTGCATGTGTGCTTTCAATAAAGCCGTTGTTCGCATGTCGGGTTATAAAAAGCCCGCAGAAATTCTGCTCGGGAAAAGATTGTTTGTGATGAAAAGCTGCCCTTCCTAACCCTGAGGGGGGCTTGCTCTGTGACAATAATGTGAACGGGAAAAGAGCATTCTTGAAAAGTGTCCCGGGTCCGTTCCACATGGGAAAATGTTGGAAGCCTCTTTTATCCAGTCAAGTTCTGAAAGAATGTGCCACTCGGCGTGGACGGACCTCCGCCACGGTAGAAAATAAACCATGTATGGATTTTGGGCTCGCGGTGCCGGCCGGAGTCTGCCCGCCCGGTTGCGTCGTGCGCAGGGGCGTCCTCGACCCGCCTTGCTTCGGACTGCACGAGTACACGCGCGTGCACGAGAGCTGGGGAACAAACATCGCGGGGAACAAACATCGCGGGGAACAAACATGGCGGGGAACGAACATCGTGGGGAACAAACATCGCGGGGAACGAACATCGCGGGGAACAAACATCGTGGGGAACAAACATCGCGGGGAACGAACATCGCGGGGAACGAACATCGCGGGGAACGAACATCGCGGGGAACGAACATCGCGGGGAACGAACATCGCGGGGAACGAACATCGCGGGGAACGAACATCGCGGGGAACGAACATCGTAGGGAACGAACATCGTAGGGAACAAACATCGTGGGGAACAAACATCGTGGGGAACAAACATCGTGGGGAACAAACATCGTGGGGAACAAACATCGTGGGGAACAAACATCGCGGGGAACGAACATCGCGGGGAACATCCAGCAGGCAAACCAGGAGCGGCCGATGGGCGGGTTTAGGTCTTACTTGGCTTGCAATCAGAAAGTCGAGGAATAAAAGCGGTAATACAGTTGGGGATTTTATGAATGACAAATATACATCATTTACATGCATATTTGTAATGGTCTAAGAATATTATACTTGTTTTATCTCACATATATTTTTGGTTGGAACTGAGCTACTCTAATAAAGTACATGTATTTTGTATCATATATTGATTTAGCACACGTTCATATTTCATGTGTAGCTTGACAACACCCACGTACAGTACGCTATACAGTATACGTTGTGTACACGTCATGCAACCCCACACATCGATCCACTGGAAGGTGACCTGGCTTTGAATCTCCATGGAGTTTGGATGTTCTCCACGTGCATGTGTGGGTTTTTTTTTTGTCACAGCCAGTCATCCAGGTCCTGGGGCAGCAAAAGAGCCCAGACCATCACACTGCCACCGCCATATTTCAGTGCTGGGATGGTGTTTCTGATAGCGGCTTACTTTCACACCAGATGTAACGGGAAACACACCTTGCAAAAAGTTCAACTTCTGTCTCGTCAGGCCGCAGAGTGTTTTCCCAAAGGTCTTGGAGATCATCAAGATGTTTTGGAACGAGCCTTAATGTTGTTTTTCTTCAGCAGTGGTTTTGATCTTGGAACTCGGCCACGCAGGCCGTGTTTGCCTCGTGTCGGCCGGTCGCCAGTCATGAACGCGGACCTCACCCAAAGCAACTGAGACCTGCAGCTCTTTGGATGAGGATGTGGGGTCTTTTGTGACCTTTTAGAGCTGTCGGTGGGGGATCTTTTGGCAAGGTTCACCCCTGCTCCATCTTTTCACCATTTGTGGATAAGCGGAAACGGCGTTACAGCCTTTTCCAGACAGACGGAACTCAATCTCAGTTATGTTTCAACAGCTCCAGTTTGACGCTTCAATGTGACTCAATTACAACGATCGGGCCAAAATTCCGGCTCACTGCAAGTTGTTGCAAACGCTTGACTCAGTTGTTGCTGCTATGACCGACCCGACCTGCTGTTAGCTTCACGGGCCGATCATGTTTTCCCACAGGGCCATGTAGGTTTGGATTTTTTTCTCCCTTAATAATAAAAAGTTTCATCTAAAAACGACATTTTGTCTTCAGGTGTGTTGTCGGTAACAAATGATGATCTGAAACATTAAGTGTGAAAAACATCCATCCATCCATTTTCTATGCCGCCTATCCTCATTAGGGGGGCGGGGATGCTGGAGCCTATCCCAGCTGGCTTTGGGCAGGAGGCGGGTACACCCTGGACTGGTCGCCAGCCAATCGCTGGGCAGTGTGAAAAACATGCAACAAGAAAAAGACAAACACTTTTCACACCGCTGTATACATATAGACATAAATATGAATTTGTATGTATAATGTATTTATATTTATATACATGTATGCGTACTTTGTACACAGGTATACATTGAAATTACTGACCTACTTCAATAAAAATAAGAACACATTACATACAATATGCTCTGAAATGTATCGTTCTATTGATGTTCCTGAAAAATTCCAAATTCCCCAAACAAAGCACGATTTACCACGCTGTCCCTAAACACACCATCAGTTGCCTTCAGCCTCAGTCATCATCGGGGCCTTGCATTCGTGCTTGTTGATGTCCATGGCCTTTCCACATCAGTACATGCTTTCAAAAGGTCACGTGATCTGGCCGAGGCGCCCTACCCACCGGTGTGTGTGGTCCTCATCGGGACAACATTTGTGCTGAAGACAAGCGTGGGGCCCCCACGGACATGCCGGCGTTAAATGTGCATCCGTGGACGTGAACTGTTGAACTCGAAGCAAGCACGAAAGCGCCGACCCTAAACATATGCGCCGCTGAGCTCCCGGAGATCTTTACCTCCTTCGTGCAGCAGTCAGCAGCGGGACTTCAGCGCTTGTCTCCGGAGGGCGACGGCGCGGGTTGAGCTGGAGGCTGCGAGTTCCTCAGCGAGGCCGACGTGACGATGGAAAGACCTCCAGCAGCTGAGCCTGGATGGAGCTGGGATCACATGAAATCAAGCGAGGGCGGACAGCTGCGAACCCTGGCTGACCCTCACGGTCCTGCTCTCGGGCCTTAGGGTCCGTTTGATGGGTCCCGTGTGGGCGCATGTTTGTGCTCATGGGGAGACGAATGAGCTTATGGTTTAAAAAAGGAATATGACACATGTTTGCAGTTACTCGGAAAGCGGTGAGGGTCTTTACTGATACTCCATGACCGGTACACGCACCAGTCAACATACTATGTACTGACAAAACGGGTCTGTTGGCCCGGCATCCAATGACACTGTGTTGATTACTGTGATGTTAGGGGGATCACAAGATCCCACCGGAGTAAAAAACATCCCGTTCTGAAAAAAACTTGTGGCCGGTAGGCCAGGGACGACAATAAATCAATCACACAATTATCAAAAATGAGCTGGATAATTTGGCCCGCCTCCAAACAGCCCGGAAGAGCGTTCACTCTGTGCCGGGTCTCCCACGAACAACGGCAGGAAGTGAGCCCTTTGGTCAGCCGTTCCGTCTTTTTGCGACATAAGTGTCCTATACGCTAAAGACCAGCTAAAGTCTTGCTCGTCTACGTCCCAGCGAGCCGACCCCGTGGCGGTCTGGTGCTTTGCATCAGAAGTGCATCATTGCCGCTTCTCGACATGGCGGCCCAACATTACGCAACACGTATGCGCTCAGCATCGAAAGCACTTTTGTGGCCCAAACCAAACGTTTCCGCAGTGCTTTTTTTTATTTTTGGATCTCTCACCAATTCCACACCAATCCTGTTCCTTCCGTCTCCACGCACAGAAGTCCTTATATTTGAGGGGGGAGCAAGAAGTCCTTATCTTTTTTTGGGGGGTTTCATGGAGTGACTGTAAGTCATCACAATGTCATCTGCATGTGTGTGTGTGTGTGTGTGTGTGTGTGTCGTCCGCCTGCATGCAGGCCTCACGCCTGCCAAACTCGATTAGGTTTAAAGCCCAAAGGAGAGAGAATCCGTGCATTGAAGGAAAGCAGAGAGGGCCTTCATGTAGGCCGGCGTGTCACGTGACCGCAATCCGATGCACGTGCGTGTTGCTTTTATCACAACAAGCTTTTTAAAATCGTCCACTGCATGACCGCTGGCCGTATTCGGAGGACCTCGTTGGTCCGGCACATGAGTCGCTCCTGCAGGCTGCAGAGGTCCTTTTCCCAGATGCCCCGGCACTTGCTGCATGCGGCAACGCTCCACGGGCGCGGCATGCAAGCGGCATGCAAGCTGCATGGAAGCTGCAATGAAGCTGCATGGAAGCTCCATGGAAGCTGCATTGAAGCTCCATGGAAGCTGCATGGAAGCTCCATGGAAGCTGCATTGAAGCTGCATTGAAGCTGCATGGAAGCTGCAATTAAGCTGCATGGAAGCTCCATGGAAGCTGCATGGAAGCTCCATGGAAGCTGCATTGAAGCTGCAATGAAGCTCCATGGAAGCTGCATTGAAGCTGCATGGAAGCTCCATGGAAGCTCCATGGAAGCTGCATGGAAGCTCCATGGAAGCTGCATTGAAGCTGCAATTAAGCTGCATGGAAGCTGCATTGAAGCGGCATGCAAGCGGCCCTGAAGAAGAGGCCCTGAAGAAGAGACCATGCGTAGGTAAAGGGGAGATTTGGGGGTTGTGCGCTTGTTGGTGGGACAGGACACGGTGCACCCTTGAAGGCTTGAAAACGTCCCCAGGTCCTGAGGTGGGGGGGCATAGTCCGTGTGGGATTCCCAAACCACGGTCCCAGTGCGCTCCTGTTCCGCGCCGCGTGCGCGCAGTTATGACGCACGACAAGTGTGAGGAAGCAGCTTTTCTTACTTCAGGCCAAACAGTGAAGTCCCCAGAAGGGGGTGAACCGAAGACCGCCTTTTGTTGTTTGGCTCGGGAATACACAACATGGCTTTCACGCCCCCTCGCACCCGGGACGTACCGGAGCCCACCCCCCAAGGAGGTGCCACGTCATTGGTCAAAGACAGTGCTTTATTTGCTTTCTCCGGGCATTCGGGGAGGGAAGCCAAAAAGTCTTACTTGGGCTCACTCCCTTGACAGTCAGAGGAAGTGTTCTCGTTCAAGGATTCAAGGCCTTTATCCAGGCCCACGCTCAAGTCCACTTGCGTGACTTGCAAAACGAGTCAGGCAATGAAAGATGCGCACAATTCTGCGTAAAGCCCAAACGACTGGACCGACAAAGAACCTCTCACATCATCTGCTGCCTTGTTCCGCCGTCCTGCTGGGCGTGCTGGGCGGGGTACCAGTGACCCAAAGTGTTCATGTAATTGTTGGGGTACACCGGACCTCCGCCCTTGTTCGCCTGCATGGGCACGTCCCACAGTTGGGCCATCCCGTGGGGGGAGCACGGGGAGGCCGAGCTGGTGCTGCTTAGGTGTTCCCCCTCCGGCCCGCTTCCGTGCTTCATGATCTTCTTGTACTTGGAGCGTTTGTTCTGAAACCAGATCTTCACCTGCACGGAAAGACACGAGGCTTGTTATTCATTCAATCAATCAATCAATCAATCAATCAATCATTCATTCATTGATATTATGTTGCTTGGTATTCGTTTGGGGAAAACTTCCTACTCAGCCCAGGTGGATTTTTCTTGTTATGATTATTAATATTCCTGTGGTTATTATTATTCTTGTTATGATTATTAATATTCCTGTGGTTATTATTATTCTTGTTATGATTATTAATATTGGTGCGGTAATTATTATTGTTATTATTATTATCACCATCATTATTATGATTATAATTGGAGCGCGGGCGTTTGTGTAGAAACCTGGACCTCATTTAGGTGCCCTTGGACAACCTGATCTGGTACTTTAGAACGTTCCACGTGTAGAACTTCGGTTGAAGAACCTCCCCGGCGACAGGAGGATCGGATCAGTGTCGCGTTGGAAGATGTTTTGGATCCAAACGTGTTCGATTAAGAAGAGAAGGGAAGGAGAAAGGAAGGCAACGAGGCCACAAGGCTGCTGCTGCTGCTCCTGGTGCTGCTGCAGAAGGTTCTGTCTAAATAAAAGTTCACGACTTGGATGCGAGCACATGGAGAAGATAACGAGCACCTCCATGGCGGTCCTCACATCTCCACCACGGCGACAAAGAGGGCAAGTAAACAAGGCCGGCAGGTTCCAGATGCACCCGAAACCTACCTGAGTCTGAGTGAGTCCCAGCTTGGCCGCCAGGTCCGCGCGCTCAGGGAGGGCCAAATACTGGGTCTGCTGGAAGCGCTGGTGCAGAGCTTGCAGCTGCAGGCTGGAGTAGATGGTTCGGGGTTTGCGGATTTTCTTCCCTTTGCCATTCAGACGAGCGTCCCTGCTCTGCAGCCCAGTGGACTTGATCTGGGCGTGATCTGGGGGGATTGAGGAAAGGCGTCATGGGCGCCCAGACTGCCCGACAACGATCGGAACCGAACTACCGCGTTAGAACACCGTTCGCGCACTCAGCTGGACCGCATACGGCAGAACAAAAGCAGGCTCCAGAAAGCACGAACGCGTGAATGCCAAGCCGTGCGTAACCGCGTGCGTGAGCGCTCACGTACCTGCGTGCTCGGCTCGGCCGTGCAGGCTGAAGGTGCAGCCGGTGCTGTTCTGGTAGGGCAGGTAAGCAGACCCGGCGTGCGGAGTCCCCGCGCCGGGGTAGGCGCAGCCCAAGGAGCGGCCGTAGGACGCGCCGGCCGGGAAGCAGCCGTCGCGCGCGGGGTGAACGTGAGGAGGCAGCCCGGGGGCGCGCTGCTGGTGAGCCGGATGCCCGGGCCCGAATTCTAGAAATGCCGACTTGGACGGGTCGGCCGGGCCGTGGTAAGTGTCAGGCATGAGAGCCATGGACATGATGACACGATGCAGAAGATGCTTTCATGAGTTCTCTCTGGCTGCGAGCAGCAGAACCTGCGCCGAATCCTCACTGCAAAGGGAATATGTTCTCCTCAGATGTCCCTTACGTGTCCACGAACATCCCGCAGAAGCACCGCCGAAAACACCAGCACAGGATCCGACATGGCTCGTCAAACATCTCGCTGCAGATCTTCTCTCCCTCTCTCCGGACCGGCCCTCCGCACCGAACTGTGGCCTCCTTATGAGCTGCGAGCGTGCATCCCGCAGGAACCTCCTTCTGTGCAACAAAGAGATGGAATCCTCCCGCCAGGCGTGATGACAGAACTTTTCTGCCGTTGCACCAGAACTCCAAGCATCAGCGTCCCACTGGGCTTTTGCAGTCCATTCTGTGACATGTTTGGAAAGGAGTTTGGAGCAAAAATCCTTTCCAAACAGTCAAGCTCTTATGCTCCTGAAGTGGAAATCCAGCTTACAGTTTTTATTTATTCATCACTTTTCTCTAAACCTTTATTCCTTGATGTGGAATAAAGTATTTTCTTTATTCCTGTTTTGTCCCCAACATCAATACAAGGAAGTCCATGAAACACAGGACACATTTTGGGCCAAATATCGCACACTCCCCCGCTTGCATCCGTTTTCCATGGGGCCCATCCTCATCAGGCTGTGCTGGAGCCTATCCCATCAGCACTTTGGCCATTCAGGTCGACAGTTGCATGCGGACATGTGCCCGAGTGGTCTGAACATGCCCCATGAAGCACATTCAGAAGACACGCGGCTTGCAGGCTTCACGAAATAAATAAATAAGAACGGGGGCGGGATGCAACAACACAGCAAGGGTTTGGTGAAAGTGGAAAGTAACCCTATATCTTCACGCAGTTCACCTTCCGACCTTCACGACTTGCTACTCCGAAGCAAAGAAAGAATCCCGGCCACCTTCTAACGAGCGTTTGCATGCTTTTTTGGCCCAAGCCATCCTTCTGGCCAACTTCTACCACACCCCTGCTGCAACTACACACACGCACGCACGCTCAGTGAACCGGGCCGGGGGCCGGACTGCTTCCCGATCTCAGCCAAAGCCGGCCCGCCAGAACAAAGTCACAAACGATTGTTGTTGTTGTTTCAAAGCTGAGAAATAAAAAGGAGAAGAAAAAACGAGGAGTACGTTGAAGGGGTGTCACAAACACCCAACTCACGAGTCGAGACTCGGAATTGGGTCTGGGAGAACGAGAGGAGTGGAACATCACTCTTAAGAATGGTGAACAAAATATAATAGATTGCAATCTGCTGATTTCATTCCTACTGCCTTCCCAGTTGGGATTCCCAATCAGATACTGGGCCTGGCCTGACGTTACGTGAACGCGGCGCGGCGGGAAAGGGACGTGCATTTCCGCGTCTCCACGGAAGTAAAGTCTGCTGCGGCGTGTGATCCGGTCAGCCCCTTGATTCCGTACCGGATTCCAAACTGGGAAAAATTCCATCCAGCACTACGTGCAAACTCATCGAATGCGTCTGGGAAGTTTGAAAAGTATTTCACCTCAAAGCATAAAGAATACAAGACGTCATTTAGGGATTGATTTGAAAGTTGGAAGTATATTGAGGTGGTGGGTGGTTTACAATTCAGACAAGCTAAAATACAACATCAGAAAAAAGACAAACATACCCCTGAAGTATCAAAAGTAGCACTATTTGCAGAGCTGCTGTCGGAGATATGGATATTCCAGTATGGATCCGCACACGACCAGCATGCTCTCCTTAACACGTTTGTGGCAACTTCAAGGATTTTGCGCAACGGGAGTCCATATTTTCTCCACCAAATGGTTCCGTGTAGAAAGAAAGACGGCACGGAAGTTTGTAGACCACTCGTTGCCACGTCTGTTCCGAGGTGTGTGTGGGTGGAGTGGTGAGACATTGCAGAGAGCTGCTTCACTGACACCTTATCAAAATCCTTTTTGGACCAGAACAACTTCTGCCTATCCCAGTCTCGCACGGTAAACTACGCCTTTCCATCGCTGCCTACATCAGCGAGAACCTTTGAAGTCTCGGTAAGCTCGCCAGTACACGCCCTTCCGTGGCAAATACGTCGGACACACGCGGCCTGAGCGTTCACACTTCATGCGTATCTGATTTAGATCCACACATGAATGACACCTGATGTTTGAAAAAATGGGAGTTGTGCTGCTCAGGCACAAAGGTCGCATATCAGCAAAGACAAAAAGGCTCACTCCGTTCATGCCATTGTCCCGTGGCACAGCAGATGAGGAAAAGAGACGTGCGTGCACATGACAACATATGAAGGCCGGTAAAAGTTCATCGTTTATTGAGTTCTTATCGTCCCGGTGGGCTCCCGTACTTCCTCTTTAATGTGGCCAACGATAAGTAGACCATGAAGAGGTTGAAGAGCTTCAGCAGTAGCACAACACACTGTATCTAATAAAACGGATCCTGCTTGTAGCAACAAAGACAAGTAACTGCTTGCTCGGGAAGCGAAACGATCTTGCTGCTTTTTTAATCCTTCATTTTGATCTTTACGTAGAAAATACTCGTCATGATGTACGATTAATAATGAGGCACGATGCTGGTATAATTACACTTTGTACTACCGCATATATGCAGTAATATTTACTATGATGCCGTATGCACCGCATTTTTTATCTACCTGTTGTTACACATTCTCATTGGTTTTGAATCCCTGAGGTCTGCATGCTGACAAATTATGATTAAGATATTTTTCATTTTGCTTTTCTGCTTGCCCATTTTTGCTATTTTTTCCCACTTTTTTGTAATAATTGCATTTTTAGAAAGTCCTGCAGGCACATCAAAACAAAAAACAAAAAAGCATTGCGGGTAGCAAATGGTCCCAGGACCGCACTTTGGACACCGCAGCACTTTTCTTCTTTGCTAGCATTTAAACACAGGAAGTGACGAGTAATTACCGGGGGCGTATTACCAGTTCTTACTGGGTATGAAGCTCTCGGCCACATCTAAGTTTCCAATAAGCAGGAGCTGCAGCATCAGGTCATTTGCAGATTACTAGTTGGCAACAAATTGCCGTAGTGACGACTAACAGGCTGATTCAAAATGTCCTTGCTTTATTTCAAATGTTGTTTTCAAAGCATGATGTCAGCAACACGCCTTTTTTGGCCACTCGTGAGCTTCTGAATGAAGATGAAGCTGTGGGTGGGAGGGAAAAAGCTTTACATGAGGCCGAGGAGTGCACGCGAGGAGTGCACGCGAGGAGTGCACGCGAGGAGTGCACGCGAGGAGTGCACGAGTGGAGTGCACGCGAGGAGTGCACGCGAGGTGTGCACGCGAGGAGTGCACGCGAGGAGTGCACGCGAGGAGTGCACGCGAGGAGTGCACGAGTGCACGCGAGGAGTGCACGCGAGGAGTGCACGGCGAGGAGTGCACGCGAGGAGTGCACGCGAGGAGTGCACGCGAGGAGTGCACGCCAGGTGTGCACGCGAGGAGTGCACGCGAGGAGTGCACGCGAGGTGTGCACACGAGGTGTGCACGCCAGGTGTGCACGCGAGGAGTGCACGCGAGAAGAGGGGGCCCAGTCGGGCCTGTAGTCACGTGCGTACACGGAGCCGAGAACAAAGGCGAGCCCTGCAGACACGGGGCGAAGGGATGGGTCCTTGGCACGGCTCTCCTAATACAAACCTTTTCAAAACATTCAGCTCTCTTGAATGCAGCCCAGACTCGCTGGCGTCTCCTCCGTGCCGCACGCAGGCCTACGTCTGAGCACGGGCGTGTTGTTCCGCGCGGGCGTGCGTCCTCGCCGAACACACGCCCGGCAAGTTTGTCCGTCACGACGGCGTGACGCAGATCAGCAACATTCTTTGCGCACAAAGCAAAGAGCACATGCCCAAGCCGCCGCAGCAGCGCGGATCTTTCCTGCCACAATCATGGAGCGGCGCCGTGCTTCTGAAGATCAAGGTCTGCTTTGACACAGTTGAGCCTTGAATTGGAGACCAGCTGAAAGCTCAAAATGTTGGATGCCCTAAGAATAAGGGGTACGGCCCTAAGACCAGAGACCAGAGGCAATACCTTCCAGGCAAGAGACGGCTGGGAAACAAACGTCAACAGACCTTTTCCCGTTGGATCCGACCCGCTAAGCTCGGTTCTGCAGCCTTCAACGCATCACATGCTACAAACTCCTGCCACGCTAACACTCGCATCAAAGTAAACACGCTACACACCCATGTGACCCGAAGAACCTCAGCTCAAAGCGCAACCCATTTTGGAGAGCAGGAACTCCAACAGTTCAAGATCGGCATACGTCAGGAGGCTTTTCCCAAAACGCTAATGTGATGAGCACCGTTGGAAAAGCTGGAGCGTTGCCCTTCCAGTGCTGTAAGTTCAATTCCTGGACCACTAAAATTCCCAGAATGAGCAGATATGGTCTTCCCCGGCAGCAAATACAGTAGAATATTTTTACAGTAGCTCCCAACTACGGCTTATCTTTACTCGCGTTGGTTTGGAGCGATCGCTTCAACACAAGAACACCGAATGGGTCAAACAGGACCGCAAAGGAGGAAAATGGCATGCCTTCCGGAGATGTGTCACCCAAGAGAAGAATGAGGGCAGCCAAACAAGAAGCTGTGGAGCAAAACGAACGACGTAAACGTTAGCGTTGTGTTTGCGTTTGCCATTTCTCGCCATGTCTACTCCAAAGTCCCGTAGAAAGAAGGAGACTCGTCCTGACCAGTGAGCCAGCAGCTGTGGTCTATGGCGCTCATATGGTATGGGCTCTGTAACAACCGAAACAGTACCTGAGAGTACCACGTAGTACAGTCTCTCTTCGATTGCTATTGTCCACTCACAATTCAATGCAATCGTCCTCGGTTGTCAGGCCGGCGCTCGAGGCCATCGGACTTTTCCGAGCTGCATCCGCATTGCTTACGCGTGTAATTCCAGTAAGGACTAAGGAACATATTTAAGGAACCTCATGGTCGCCTCACTGCAAGTTGTCAGGCTGGATTGCGGTCGAACTAGCGCTTCCGTAGCCAAACAAACCCTTGCTTTCTGGGAACAACTATGGTACGTTCTGGACCTCCCCACAAAGTGCCAAATCCCAATCTCAAGAAGTTGATATATTATATACAAATACTGTATACGCATGCAGTATTTGTATATAGAGAGAGATGCATTACACTTAGACTGATATCTTCCAAGTGTTTTTTTCTTTTCATTGTGATTGGTAATTATAACTGACAGCTAATGAAAAGCCCAAATTCAGTATCTGGGAAAATTAGAATATTGTGAAAAGGTTCCATATGAAGACACCCGGTGGCCCATTCTAATCAGCCAATTTACTCAAAACACCCGCAAAGGCCTTCAATGGTCTCTCAGTCTAGTGTACCAAAAGTGTACCAGCAAGAGGGATAACCGCACCCTGGAGAGGATTATAAAACAAAACCCATTCCAAAATGCGGGGCAGATGCACAGAGTGGACTGCAGCTGGAGTCAGCGCTGTCAGAACCACCACACACAGACGTATACAAGACATGGCTTTCAGCCGTCGTATTCCTTGTCTCAAGCCACTTTGAACAACAGACGGTGCCAGAACCATCTCACCTGGGCTAAGGACAAAAAGGACAGGGATGTTGCTGAGTGGTCCAAAGTGATGTTCTCTGATGAGAACATAACAATTTTACATTTCCTTTGGAAATCAACATCCGGGAGTGTAGAGGAAGGGAGGAGAGTCACAGAATCCATGTTGCCTGAGGTTCAGTGTAAAAGTTACAGTCAGTGATGGTTCAGGGTGCCATGTTATCTGCTGGTGTTGGTCCACTTAGTTTTCAAAGTAAAACAAAAGACATTTGAGATATATCAGTTTGTGTGTAAAGCAGTGGTTCCCCCTTTTGGAGATAAGGTGATCTTCAGCCCCTCATGCCAGGTGGCAGCCCCACGCCCACCTGTCATGAGGGGGCGCGCCCCCCAGTTTGAAGACCACTGGTGTAATGAATGTACTGAACAAACAGGTTTCACTTTTTGAATGAAATGACTGAACCTTTGCTCATATTCGAATTTATTGAGCAGAACATTTTGTCTGCATTATCACATATTTAGACGTTTGGACCAACCTATGGACGAGATGCCTTCTGTGCGGCAAAGCAGCTTATTTGTGGAGAAAAAAGCAAAACTACCAGTAGTACTACTACTACAGTAGTGGTACTACTAGTAGTCATTGGAACCTAAATTGACTGAGAAGCTGAGCGTTTGTCGTCCATGTTGGACTTGAAGGTGACCGTGTGTACCTTTTCCAAGCTTTTGCTCCACCCACTTCCTGACGCTGTCACACACTAGTGCATTTGTAGTTTTGGTGCCTGGCACCCGCCGCGGTGCAAAGCCTTTCCCGTCTGCCACAAAGCCAAAGAAAACAATACGACTCCTGCTCTTTTCTTTTGCCTGATTTGTGCCTCGGGAGGCAGCGGCAGGCGGGGCTCCTGCTGAGCACCACTGACCAGAACTTTCCTCCATGGTTTGCGCTCCGCTCTCCTGTACGCCTTGGCAGCCTCACGAGGCCCACGGAGCGACTTGGGAAGAAATGTTTGCAGTAACGCTCATCGTGGTTCCGCTGGCTTGCCAGTCTTTCTTTTTGCATGTTTGTTTTCTAAAGATGTCCGTTCAATTAAATACATATATATATATATATATATATAAATATTTACGTTATTATCGAATAAGTCAGAGGGGGCAGAGAACAAGGGCACCTAAAACAATAAAAATGAATGAGAAGTGCTTTTGTGATAACAGACAAGTGAATAAATAATAATAAATGATTGCAGGATGTAAATTCTTATAATGATCTTACAGTCGTACACTTAACTTGATCTGGAAAAGGTTTTTTCCAAAACTTCTCATTTAAACAAAAATATCGCATGCATTTATTTAGGAAATGTACTCAAATCCAAACCACATCAAAGAAACAGTGACTGCAGTGAAAGAAAGTGCTGTTTGGATCCATGAAGCGCCTACAAATACATGCCTGGCTCATCGGCTGGCAGATCCATGAATCCATGAACGGCCCGGACTGGTCTGTGAGGCAAAACACTCTTGCGCAACAACGAGGCCAGCGGCGTCACGCTGATTTGGAATAGCGACGATCAAGGAAAGCTGCCCTTGTTTCGCAATTTTGCCCGTCATCCGCAATCCTCACGTGGGACACGAACGCAACTTTTTTGTGCGCTTGAAAGATGTAAAAAGAAAAAGAGACAGCTCATGGCGGCACGTACCATGATGTACATGGCGCACCAGTAAAGTCCATCTGCAAAGCTCCATTTGGGTGTACTGTAATGCCACGTGCGTACCGACTAAGCTACAGCTATGACGATTAACCTCGCTATGCCCTTCAAAGTACGTTACACGACCCCAAGAGGAGCCGGCTAGCGACGAGCTTCATCAGGTCTCGCCGGCTGTGCCCCAGCGTGGCGCTCAGACCACTTCCCCTTGGGTTGTTATTTTGGACTTTGCTTCTCTGCTGACGTGTGGCGAGAAATGAACAAAGCACCGCAAGTATTGCCTGTCGTCGGGAGAGTATCGTGCTACTACATCGTGCTACTACACGATGACAGCATGCACATAAAAGCTCCTGTCATAGCCAGCTTTGTAGGCGCCATCCACCACGGTTTCCTCTGCTTGTCTATCTTTACAAAGTCATGTGTTCATGTCTCACACGTGCACGGTGGACGACGGGCACAATTCCAGAAAGGAGCACGTGGGTCCATGGGGTGGCAGTTTTTGACTTTGAGCGCCGGCACGGCCACGCACACACACAAGGGCAGCGTCCGGCCAATGCAAGGCCCAGCTGGGACAGGCAGCCGGACAGCGGTGGCGGTTTTGGCCTACTGAATTTGCTGCACTAATAGCCTCATGCATGCTCCACATCTGGAACAGAGAAGCTAGTCTGGGCCTACCCGGGCTGTTTACAGCTCTGGTGTTGGTGTTTTTCACCCCCCACCCCCCCCGATGCTCCTCGCAAAACCTTGTCTGAGCACACATTCCAGACCCACCAGCTCAACATGGGAGGAAAATCTATCCGGTATTTTCCATTGTTAAAAGTCTCCGCTCTAAAAGAGCTGGCGTGCACAACAGGAAGGGGGAACAGCACCGTGTGGGACAGAACCGCCGTGCTGCATGACCCGCGGGCTTCTGGGTAGCAGTGAAGGTCACAGAGTCCTTACAACACAGCCCTGTCCCGACTTTCCCGTGCAGGCAGTCAAATGACATTTTGTAAACCGACCCGAGTGGATATGCTGACAAGTTATTTAGTTGGAGGAAAACCGGCCTGCATCTCAGCAGGTCTTCCTCCGCCATGTTTTTACATTTCAAAATATTCCTACTGAAAGTTTGTTTTAGAACTTTACTGCCCCAATATTTGGACGTGATTCTCATATGTCATATCTCGTGTCACAATTTTTTCCCCAAACCATCTTCCAAAAATTCTAACATCCTTCTTTGTTTTGTTGCTAATATTGTACAAAATATTGGAAAAATAACGCGGTTCTTTCCTAGTGTTTGGATGTTATACACTTTTTATGCGGTAATGTAAATAAATAAAACAATGCCTTGTATATAAAAAAGATAATAAAAAAAAAAAAAAGTTTTCTTGTTTGATTGTATTTCTAAGATGTGCAGAGGGCCAATAAAAAATAAGTCACGGTCCGCAAATAGAAAATGGTGACCTCATCAAACCGCGTAGGTGGATGATAACAAGCGTGCGTCTGCGGCGCTTCCTTGGGACGATCAAGTCGCCGTGCGGCTGCAAAGCGAGTCACACGGCAGTAACTGCAACGGCGTCCACAATAACACGCTTTGCGCTGGACAGCAAGAGGTCAGCTGGAGAGGTTCCGCGTGATGCAAACTCACACAAAAAACTGTTAAAGTACTGCAATACTGTAATACTCGCTCCAGCGCTTGTACAGCAGCGCTGATTCACAACCCAGTTCATTTCTTTAGACCAATTCCAATATTATGTGGACTAAAGAGTAGTTTGCTTTTAGAAAATAGATGCCCGTGTCCAAAAACCATAAAATCCATTATGGTGCCCTAAAGCTCGGGTATACGAGCTGCAGATGTTCTGCAGGACTACGGAGGAGGATGACAGGCGGAGGTGGAAAGAATGAAGGACAAAGATGTTACCCCAGGGAGACACACACACAATGAAACCCGGCTCGGGGTGGCCGAGTTTATATGGTGTAGGTACAGCACCAAAAGACCGGTTTACCAAGTCCGGGGATTATCCGTCTGAAGTTACCTGTCCCCTCCGGGTAACGTGAACCCCCCGCTTTGCGGTGCGACGGTTGGAAATGCCAGAGGTGAGGTGGATGATGTTAAAGAGGAGGGGGTGGCATCTGCCCGGTTGCCAGTTTAAGGGACGGTTGTGAGGAAGAGCGGGTGACGTTTGTTTGGATGCCAACCTTTGGGGGTTTTGAGAGAGCAACACGTGACCAACACGCGGAAACACAAAGAGAAACCATTGAAAGATGAAAACACACTCAACTCTCTTTCTTTCCCACCATCACTCCTCAATTTCTTCTTCGGACAACAAGCCTTGGTTCTGTCAAGTGTGAAGTTCCGTGGTGTTGTGCAACGCGACACAACGGCTCAGCATAACCACAACTCCCACACAAACCTGAAGGCAAATTTAGACTCGACACCTGACCAATATCAAACTAATACCAGCATAGACCCGACGCAGATCTTTTGCATCAAACAGCAACCGTTTACATTCCGAAAACCACACGAATGTGACATTCAAGACTCAATATTATCTCCCAGGGTCATGGATAGGTTTAGAACTTCCTGTGTGGAATCCAACGATGCAAAGGACGAAGTGAAACTAAGCAGCTGATGTTTACCAAACACCAGGAAGAAGAGTCCTGAACTTCTGTGTACATCCAATGTTACGTCGAATACCTCCTACCTCCTCATTCCTTGCAGAGCAAACCGTCTTTTACTATCACCTTGACTCGGACTTCATTCCTCGGGAGCACACGTGCTCAAAACATGTTGTCGTGTGTCTGCCCTACAACGATGTCTTGTTCTATCTCTTATATTCCAGTATTATTGATTACCATTCCCATTCAGCAGGGGCCACACGGTGGATGGGTGGGTAGCACGTTGGCCTCACAGTCAGGAGGTTCAGGGTTGGAATCTCCGTTGGGCATGTCTGTGTGGAGTTTGCATGTTCTCCCCGTGCGTGTGTGGGTTTCCTCCGGGTTCTCCAGTTTCCTCCCACATTCCAAAAACATGCATGTTAGCTTCATTGGCCGCTCTAAATTGTCCATCGGTATGAATGTTTGTTTGTCTATATGTGCCCTGTGACTAACTGGTGACCAGTCCCGGGTGTACCCCGCCTCCCGGCCAAAGCCAGCTGGGATAGGCTCCAGCATCCCCGCCACCCTAATGAGGATAAGCGGCATAGAAAATGGATGAGTGAAGGATCATTCATCAGGACTGCAATCCAAGTTATTTGTGATGATAAGGACTATCCATCACATGTCACATGACCTTACCTAAGCATCTGAACTTACTAAGTGCAGGAAGTGTACATGTTTTGAAATAGGGGCAGGATTAAATAAGCGTTGCTTTTTCCTACTCCCTTCGGACAAGTGGAACCCTCCGTTGTAGTAACCATGTATTCCAATGTCATTTACACGCGTGTTCAAATCACATTCAAGCATCACCATTACCATCAGGGATGTCCTGGTCCACATTTTTTCCCATCCAATTCAATCCCATTCTTTTACAGTCTCATTTTTTCAAATAGTACACCTTTGTTACAAACATGAATTGGTGGAATTGAATATGGTTATTAAATAGCTCTTCAAAACATTCAAATAATCCAAGAAAAGCATGAGCAACAATATTGACGGGCTTTTGTAACAAATCTTTGGGAGTCAGGACCCTGATGAAAATAAAAGTCCATCCAACAAAAGATCAAACGGATTGCAATGTGTGCCAAATACTGCAGTGGCGGGTATATGGTGTTGATCCTGCTGCTGTTGGGTGTGTGGGCAGTAGAGGGCGGTGGTGTTCAGCATGCTGGTCACAGCAAGCATTGGGACTGGAGTGCGTAGAATAAGAAAGCAGCGAGCGGAAGGTCTTGCGGGAGGAGTGGGGTTCTGTGTTGACGTGCAAATAAACTGCCAACTGAATCACAGCCATCCTGACATGGAATCATTCAGCTGTATTATTACAATACTTTTCAGGTAGGACTAATCATTTGACACGCTTGCGTAACAATTTGGGGTGTCATTTAGAACAACCGGCGGTTCGAGCAGAACTTCCCAACAAATATGGAAGGCAAAACCTCCCCAATTCAGGGAAGGGGAGACCAGTTGCAAACCACGCAGCACGAAGTCCTGACCCCGACACGGTCATGAGCATCGGCTGCATCGCTTCGCGTGTCATTTTAAAGCCTTCGTCACTGGCGGGCGAGCAACATGGGCCCGGGACGGGCCGGTGGCTGGAAAAAGCGGTGAGGCCTGCGCTGCCGGATCAACAGCCTGTCAGAGGCGCTCGGAAGCCTGCCAGCAAACATCAAAGGGCCGCAGACTTCCGTGTCAGTTGAGAACCGCAGCAGAACACGAGATTCCTCTCCCGACGGGGGCCTCGTTTTATTCAAAGCCTCACACTAAGTTGGCAGCCGTGAAAGCAACAAATTGAAACGGAATGAAGAACACTTCTGACACATGTGCGTGTATGGATGACAGCTCGTCATGGCGAGCCCTCCTGTTGGGGCACGGAGACGGTCGGAGTCTGAGCAAGCCCGCTCTCAGAAGGCGCAGCCTCCCATCAGCTCGGGGCCAAGATCGACAGCTCGGAAAAGCTACCTGAGGCAGAGATCAAAGTCAGACGGGATACACACGCCTGGCATGTTAACCCTTTCATCTCCGACCTTTCCTGCATGAGTCACGACCCCTCACCTGCCTATCTGCCCGACCTCTGATGACGGGTGAGGCTCCCAAAAGGGTGCTTTTGCAGGCTGGTGGAGAATTCGGGTCTAACCACACCTTCGCTACGGACTAAACATCATGTCTCCTCCAGTCCTGAAGGTGGCGCTGGATTGGAGAAAGTACATTTGGGGTTTCCTTGTCCATTTCCCCCCATACAGTTTCAAAGCATTTTTTAAGTTTAGAGTCATTCATTTGGAGGCCAACAGCTCGCTAAGCTCCAAGCGGCGGCCATCTCTGATGTCCCTGCAGTGATCCGAAGTGTTGCGCAATGTTGTGTTAACAACGCCAGGACTATAGAGTAATGTGAGTTGTGTCTTATTATGGCCTATCGTATTACTCTCCTAACAGAGACTGTAGGGGTGTTATTTCATGTCTACAGGGCTCTAAGAATGATAAACAAGCTTTTGGGAGGCAGCTTTTCTATGCCCTAATTGCAAAACCGTTCCATTTATTTAGTCAACCCTACTTTGTGGAAATTCGCGGTGGGTCTGGAACCAATTAAGCGCAATAAAACGCGGGAGGACTATATCGAAATGACCGGGAACACACTGAACGCTTGTGGAATTGCTGGTTAGTCTGGAACAGGGAAATGACATATAGATGAAAACAATAACTGGCACACTTCAGAAAAACTTCTTGTACACACACACCCTAGTGGTGCTATTGAGGCCACGGACTGACATTTAGTACTAAGTACCAAACTGGTATTTACGTACTGGACTTCATGTTTGCGGCTGCTTTTGCAGAGCTAGAGTCGCATGTTTGAAAGAAGTTTGAAATATCCGACTCTCCATAAGGGCGTGAACGCATCCTGGCCGGGTGATGATGAGTTTGGGTGTAGTAAAGGAAGTCGGTGATGACTCCAGCGACCGCTTTCCTTCATGGTAACACAATCATTCATTTTCTATGCTGCTTGTCCTCATTGGGGTCATGGGCTATGCTGGAGCC
Source organism: Oostethus manadensis (assembly GCA_024372805.1). Taxonomy (NCBI): domain Eukaryota; kingdom Metazoa; phylum Chordata; class Actinopteri; order Syngnathiformes; family Syngnathidae; genus Oostethus; species Oostethus manadensis. Next base: position 584,394 of record QODF01000082.1, read on the forward strand.
TATCCCAGCTGACTCAGGTGAGAGGCGGGGTACACCCTGGACTGGTGGCCAGCCAGTTGCAGGGCACAAACATTTACTCTCACATTTGAGAGTCTCCGATAAAAGCGGAGAAACTGCGTGGCCGACATGCTAACCACTGGGCCACCGTGCGCCACAAGTAAAATGAAGAAATATTAAAAGCTCTTAAGCTGTTATATGCCTTGCAGCTCCAAACTACTTCTCTTTAGTGAACGGGGGCAAAATGGCTCTTGTGATAGTAAAGGTTGCCCTGCGGTGTACTTTTCACGAGTGACCTCGTTTCTATTGCTTGCTTGGGTTTCTGCTCGTCACAAAACCATCCATCCATTCTCTTCCGGGTCGCAGGGCAGCAACCTAAGCAGGGAAGCCCAGACCTCCTTCTTTCCCGGCCACTTCGTCCAGCTCTTCCGGGGGATGCCGAGGCGTTCCCAGGCCAGCTGAGAGACATAGTCTCTCCAGCGTGTCCTGGGTCTTCCCCGAGGCCTCCTACCGGTTGGACGTGCCCCGAACACCTCTCCAGGAAGGCGTCCTGGAGGCATCCTAACCAGATGCCCGAGCCACCTCAACTGACTCCTCTCGATGCGGAGGAGCAGCGGTTCTACTCCGAGTCTCTCCCGGATGACAGTGCTTCTCACCCTATCTCTAAGGGAGAGCCCAGCCACCCTGCGGAGAAAACTCATTTCGGCCGCTTGTACCCGCCATCTTGTCCTTTCGGTCACTACCCAAAGCTCATGACCATAGGTGAGGGTAGGAACGTAGATCCACCGGTAAATCGAGAGCTTTGCCTTTTGGCTCAGCTCTCTCTTCACCACAACAGAACGGTTGCAGAGTCCGCATCACTGCAGACGCTGCACCAATCCGCCTGTCCATCTCGTGTTCCATCCTTCCATCACTCGTGAACAAGACTCCAAGGTACTTAAACTCCTCCACTTGAGGCAGGACCTCATCCCCGACCCGGAGATGACACTCCACCCTTTCCCGGCCGAGAACCATGGACTCAGACTTGGAGGTGCTGATTCTCATCCCAGCCATCACATCATCTGCAAAAAGCAGACCCACCAAACCGGAACCCCTCAACGCCCTGGCGGCGCCGAGAAATTCTGCCCATAAAAGTCCGAATTGGGGACAAATCCGGTTTAAAGGCTTAACTGAGCACCTCGTGTGTCATGCCTAGCCGCTCCCTTGCGGATGCTTCTGAGCTGTGAATAGTGCAGTAGATGTCATTTCATTTGAGAATGTGCTGAGGACTCCTGGAGAGCCGTTTGTGTTTAAAATGTTAGTATCGTGAAAAGAAACCGAGGACAAGGGATAACCTTTCGCCTTCTGGTTTTAATAGAAGACACAGAGGAAAGAATGGGTCCCAACATGCTGGTGGTTCCAAGTCCCTTGTTATATTTCTTCACCAAAGTAAGGCGAAGAAACAAATGTTTGTGCTCCTCAGCGTGGGGTTTTCCTCGCTGAGGAGGCTCAGCAGTGAAGAGCTATTTGCATTCCAGCAGCGAGGACAATTAAGCCATTTCCCCTCCAATCTATCTCCCTCCAGCCAGCCATCCAGGCCCAGTACATCAATGGGGAGCGCAGCTGCTCGGCCCATGTGTGCCAGGCTGCGAGACAGAGGAGAAGATTGGGGTTAAAACCCTCCTGGCCCTCAGATTGGCTCCATACCTGAGTCAAAGTGCAGAAGAATCCACATCTGTGGCGCGAAGAAAGGAAAGGGAGGCTCTAACAACATCTGTTCATTTTCCCATCGGACTTTCTAGTTAGCTTCATTTTGTGTCACAAAGAGCAGAAGCAGGTTCAGCTTTCCACCCCGAACTAGCCACTCCGACACCAATGAGGCAAAGCGCATTTCACAAAAGCAGCTCAGGTGTGCTTGCAGTGGTCGAGGCCCTCGGGTGTCGCAGAGGCCGCTCTGAGGTGCGAGCGGCCAGCTTCAGTGGACGTTGTCTGGGATTAGACCCAACAAAAACCACAGACGCCCGTCACGCCTGCGTAGCTTGCTCCTCAAGGCCACTAGTAGGGACAGACTTTGGTCCAAAAGGCAGGTGCTCCCATCTCACGAGCCTTTGCAGGTATCGCTTTCACGGGTACCCGGCAGCGGAGAGCCTCTGAACCTGGACATAATCCGGGAGTAACAAGGACCTCCATCGCTGCCACCCTCCCACTTGCCGGGGCCAGGTGATCAATCATTTCCATGTGTAATTGGGAACGGGTGTCAAAGCAGAAACCGTACACGCACTGGCGGACCCGCTGGGCTGGACGGGCTGACGTCAGACTTGGCAAAGAAGAAGCAAGGATGTGCCCCCCAGAGGGAGAAAGACTCCCCTGACGGTGGTCTGCGGCCTTGCAAACAGAATGAATGATCGCAACAAACAGACTTCCTTGGAATACCAAGACCAAGCACACATGCCTTGTAAAGATGAGAAGTCCGGTGACTCAAGCGTTCGCTGAGCTGACAACAAGAACTTGAGGGCAAACACAAAAGAGCGACTCATAAAAGATCAAAGATGTTTTGTTGAAGATTCAGCCTCACCAACCTGGCTTTCCGCTTATGTGCTTGGATTATGCTTATGCGACTTCCACGCGACTGTACACATTTTAGGATGCATTTTGAAGGCTCCTTAAGGCTCTCATTTCTCTCAAAGACTTGCAGGCTCCCTTTTCCCAGTTAAGCTTCGGACTCCACCATAAGAGAAACGCCTGCATGGCGGAGTTCCAAGATGAACGCCAGTGCTGAACAAAAGAAACATCGCCTCAACTTTGCCAGAAAGCATCTTGACGATCCCCAAGAGCTTCGGGAAAATACTCCGATGAGACAGAAGCGAAACTTTGTTGGAAGGTGTGCGGCCCGCTACATCTGCCGTGAAAGTAGCACTCGCAGCTCCGCCATGTACAGAAGTACCTGAACGTGACGCGGGACGCCCGGACTGGACAGGAGGAAGCTGGCGATGCCACACCGGAGAAGGCAGGCTCTCATTGGCACGGAGCTGGACAGCCCGACATCCGTGGCGGAGCGAAGGACGCTGAGGAGGCTCCTTTCCGTCCCGGACAACCGGCATCGTCTCCCAACAGAAGAGCAGTTCCGGTGGCAGATTACTATCACTGTCCTGAGGGAGACTGATAAAAACACACACAGGACTGGACTTTTTTCCTAATGAAGTATTCTGTTATTGTGTATGAATATTATGTATCAATTGGTATTGCACTACAAATGACCTCTGATGTATTTATTCTTATTCTATTTGTCCTGTCCTGCCTTTTTGGTTTGGGTTATTCCATTTCATTGTATTTGCATTTTATATTTTATATTTGCATGCTTGAAAACGTGTCATTTAGGCCACGGATTTTTAAAAATGAGTTCATATGCATTTTCATAGTAATAGTAGACAATATCGTTTAATATCTGTGATTAAGTGATTATGTTTTTTGGAGAGCTGCTTGAAATGTAATTTCCCTTGGAGATGAATAAAGTATCCATCTGGTGGTGGTCGTGTGACAGTCTGGGGCTGTTTTGCTGCGCCATGATCTGGAAGACTGGAGACGGAACCAGGAATGATCTGCTGCTTGCTAAAAAACCTGAATGCCAAAGTCCGGCCGTTTGTTTGTGACCTCGAGCTGACACCAACTTGGGTTCTGCGGCAGGACAAGGATCCATACCAGCCTGTCCAGCCCTGAATGGCTGGAAAAAACAAAGTGAAGACTTTGGAGGTTTTGTGTTTACTTGTGTTGTCATTGACTGATATTCACCTTTGTTTGAGGATCTGAAACATTCAAGCAAACATGCAAAACCAAAGAAATCAGGAAGGGGGCCAGCACTTTTTCACACCAGTGTATAAACTCCAAACGCATCCCTGCCAAAGGAGTCGGGATGAACTCTAATAGCATCTAATGTCGTCCGTGTAATATGAATGCAGAGCTCCTGCAGGACACGTTTCTCGCAGCTGATGGGCGTGTGTAAAGCTGGGCAAGAGAAAGCAACAACACCAGTGCCCAATAATCCACCTGGCACCTGAGGGGTTGGTGTTGCGCTGCGGGCTCGCAGGAGTGGGGCTGGGGGTTGTGCAGGCTACCGTGACTTACGTGGACTCATCCAGCCGCCACCTCAGCGCCCAGGGGGGGCTCTTGAGTGGGCGTTTAAAGGAGCCTGTCTGGGACGTGAGTTTAGAATTTCCCGATGCAGAGTGGCCACGCTTTGAAGAGGCGGCTCCCGTAATGAATTGGCGCATTGTCCGCTCAAAGGGAGAAGAAGCCTTTGGCTGGGACGTCACATCAAAGGCTGCTATTTTATTACTTATAACATCGCCGCAGGTATGCCGCTGGAGAAAGGTCTGGCCCTTAGCATGTCAATCAGGCGCATTGTTTCTTATCCAGCTTTAAGCTACGGCGGTATGGCGAGAAATAAGAAGCGATACGCCCCTTTCTTATCCGGTTCTGCCACGCTAAAACAGGGCAACACATCATCATAGCATCCTAGTGGCCATGAGGTGTGTGTGTCCACGTTTATTATCAATACCTGCGAATAAGAGTCCTAAAAAATGACAGGAAGAAATGAGAACGTTTCCCTTCACTCATGTTGCTTTGGGGCGAAAAACTGCCCAAACCAGCCCATGATGGACGAAACACGCTAACAACGATGGAGGCGAGGGAGGGTATCTATTTGTTAGTATGTATCTGATATCCCGGGCACAGTGCAGGTGGAATGAGCCGGAATGCCGTGAGACTGGAAATGTGGTTTTCAGTCCTGAAAATTCAAAGGGCAATCAAAAATCTGACTGCATTCCAAATATTAGGGCCCGTTGTTGTGGCAGGCCCAAGTGTGTCGAGCATGCTACAGAAGTATTCCTGCGTGGCACGGGTTTGGGGCCCCAGGTGTAGATGCTCGTCTTTGGGTCCAAGCATTCAGCCTTTATAGTCTAGACACACGCACACACAGGAATTCACAGACCTCTCTTCTCAGGTGGCTCCACGTCGTCCTGGGGCCGCATCAGCCTCCCGCGAGGTCATCCTCCCGTGACATTCTCCTCAGCTTGAAGAGGGAACAGCACACCTCTGCTTTGAAGTCAAAGTGGTCAGCTTCAGAGGACGAGGCCATGACATGAGACATGTAAACACCTGGATGGAGTGGAACTGAACAGGAATGCATGCTCTGCCAGAAGAAGGTTAGGAGATATGGAAGACATACAGGTAGGTGGTACATAAGGCCAGCTTCTAAACACATATACAAACACGGTGCAGGTGATGTGCGGGTAATGCATCGGGTGACTTCCCAGAACAAACATATTTCACAGCAGCTGACTGCCCCCGGAGAGCAAATGTACGCAGGGAATCGGGATCATGATTATATTTCTCTTTATTTGGGATCAAATCTCCGATTACCAAGATCAAAAACAAACTTTCAGGCTCTCAAAGCATTCAACGGGCCTGTCCGTGATTGTGTATGTTTGCACAATGCCTGTGTGGGGTACAGTCACTCACCTGTTCCAAAATAAAATACCCACACAACTGTGGAGGTTGGGCTGGTTCTTGCTGCATGAATCTGCATCAAGGGGTCTTTGCTATGGGTTTTGGAAAGTGATACCCATTAACGTGGACCTGCCAACAATCCAGGAGAAACATTTTGCTGCACAAAGACAATGTAGCAGTAAAGTCTTTGGATTACATTTGACCGCCGTGCAGTGTATGGATTTGCAAGCCATGTGAAAAAGTCTACACATGCAGTACGCAATCGGCAAACCTGCAGATTCTTCATGTGTGCATCGTTGGTCCTTGGAAGAGAGCAGCCAGGTGAAGACTTTCTAAAGTCCGCATTCAGCGCTTGTGTGCAGGTAAAACCTGGCGTCCTTTGAAGTCTGAGAAACTCATTTAGTGCACATAGCAACAGAACATGACGCAGGCATTGATATCGTCATGCGGCTTTTTCCACATGGAGGATAAAATCGAGTAGATTCATGTTGACAGTATTGACTTCAAACGTGATGCATGCATAAACCTTTTGTACGCCCACAAACTTGTTGCTAAAAATAAGTCGGATACATTTGTTTACACTGTCTCGGTTATCGTACGCGACGCAGTGCGCCTGACAAACAAAGCATCCTCGTGCTGGTGACTCAGCCTCTGTGAAGAATGCATATCGGGTCTTCTGGAGTTGGGACACTATAGACAGATTCTAGCCGGGGAATCCTTCAAGGATCTTCATTATGTGTGGGGGTGGTCTATTTGATCGCAGAACGCACACGGAAGAATGAACAAGTCTGTAGTCGTCATTCACGGCCTGCCTCCTAAAAAGCGTGTTTCGGAGTGTCTGACCAATCAATTCGATTCAAAGACGGGCAAGAAACACGATTTAGTTTTGCTGTTTTTTTAGCTGAGTGTGTTTTTATGCAAAACTGTGCGTGTGGGCATTGATTTGATGGGGCATTGATGGCGGTACACACACACACACACACACACATCAGGGTTGCAGGGTGTGCTGGAGCCTATCCCAGCTGACTTCGGGCGAGAGGGGGGTACATAAACAGTATACGTATGTGTGTACACACACACACACACACACATCAGGGTTGCAGGGTGTGCTGGAGCCTATCCCAGCTGACTTCGGGCGAGAGGGGGGTACATAAACAGTATACGTATGTGTGCACACACACACACACACACACATCAGGGTTGCAGGGTGTGCTGGAGCCTATCCCAGCTGACTTCGGGCGAGAGGGGGGTACATAAACAGTATACGTATGTGTGCACACACACACACAGGTATGGAAATGCAGTGGCACCTTGACTTACGAGCACATTCATTTACGCCTTTTCCGACATACGAGCCAAAATGTTGCTTTGTATGCGAGCTTTGGTGTGACTTAGGAGCGTGCAAACATCTATTAAAGACCTAAACGCAGGATCAAACCCGCGCATCATCTAGACGAAGCCGGCGTTTTCAGGGTCTGTAAACGGACACTTTTGAAATCGGGTCCCAGAGTGGCAAAATTTGAAGACAGCGTCGGCGTCGCCATAGCTCCTCAGTTACGGCCTGCCCCCTGTGTCATAGCTCCACCCCTTTACGGACGCGCCAACACCGCAAACCACAGTGGCGCCGTACAGGGTTTGGTTTTTGCTTACGAGCCTCCTGAGGAGGAGCAGCACAGAAACGGATGGAAAGAAGTATGTAGTACTTTAGTACCAGTACCACGTCTCACTCCCACCTCCGCCAACATCTCCGTCTGCTCTTCAAGGTACGGTACACCCAAGACAACATCTTGATTTCTTTCATTATGTTGGAGTAGACGTTTTCATACATTATTGAGTGTGGAGACACAACATTCTTATTCAAAAACGTATAAACAATACAAATCGGTGCGGTTTTTGAGGGCACTGGAACCAATTCAATGGTTCTGACATACGAGTAAATGGAGTTCCGAGCGAGGTCTGGGAACCAATTCAGGTGGTAGGTCAAGGTAGAACTGTACTTATACAGTATAGTGCAGTATTTATCAGTATATATATACAGTACACACATGCAGTAGTGTTGAAAGTCCAATGTGAGTAACCAGATGAAGTACTGTTATAACTGGTGTATTTTTATTGACACATGGCAAACAAACAAGTTACCAGAAGGTGCAGTAGATTCTCAGAAAACAAACAAGCCCAAGCCTTCATGATAAGCACGCTCGAAAGGGGCGTGTTCAAAAAAATCGGAACTAAAATGTAGACGTTTACGGGAAACTACTTTAGTTTTCAATTTAGAGGCCATTCAAACGTCCAGTTTGTTGGCGATTAGTTCTCCTACCCTGAGGAAGGATACTAACAGGGCGGACCACGAGAAGGTTGCCAACACCCACCCCGCACAGACAGCCAACGTACAGACTTGGAGCCGACAGGAAGTTGTTTAGGTGCAGATGCGAAGTAAGTCCCAGCAGCACCCTCCCTACACACCAACACAGTCGCCGTAGCGTATGTGCTGGATTGCTTTCCTGTGGGAACAGCCGCTCCCTGTGGGCTCACCAGCTGGGACCGCTGCTCAGTGAGCGAGCCTTAATGTTCTAATTGTCTTGGTTCTTTGCTCCTCTTCACCCACAATGCACGGACAGCAGCTTTAGGTGCCAAGTGAAAAGGGACCTCAGGAAACCGGGCGGGTCTGGGATTATTCCCACACCTGTTGCTCTCACCTCGGCCCTGCGGTGTCGTATTTAGGGAGATCCCTTTTGTCCCATAATCCTGTAGACAATCAGATGTTTGCCTTTAGCTCACTAGTGAATGTATTTGTCTTAGGCTGCACCAAAACAATTAACCTTGATGACTCACCTCAAGGGGAGCTTGTGTTCAAATCAACCACAGTCACTTTTGCCAAGGAGAGAAAAATAATTGATTCTGGAGGCCCTGAACCACAAAGCAATTACCGATCAATTATTTCTGTTTGGCAGGTATGACAGCACAGGTTTTCAATAAAGCGACTGGAAGGGAAAACCAAAGTGCTCCTTGGAGGACCAAACTTACCTCTGGGGAAAGCCAACAGCTTGGCCACCAGACCAATAGGCCTAGACAAGAGTTGTTTTCAGCCACGTAGTGCACTTGGAGAAGGCAATATGGCTCCATAACCATATTTAACTTCAATAGGAGTCATATATCAACACTGGACACACTTCAGTGTAGGGTACATCTGCACAAACGTCCTTATTAGTCTTTGTCACTGTGACAAACTGTGACGAGCCGCCTAAGGAGTCACATAAGGAGATGCATAAATACTGCGGGGGTGTTATTTCATGTCTAGAGGGCTCTAATAATGATAACAAAACCATTCACTTCTAGTGTGGAGCCAGTAAATTGCAATAAAAGAGGGATTGATGTATTTCCATCCAAGTCACTACAACTCTCAATCTATTTTGTCAGACGCGTCTAGCCTCGCCAGTCCTGTGGTTCTGTCCCCAAGTCTGGCCCATGAGGAAGATCTCACGCTAAAAGTTTCCCCTGCAAGCTACCTTCTCTGGTCATGCTAAGTTTGGACTTCATTAGTCATAATGGGCTCCCCGTAGGCCCGCCTTGGGAAAGAAAGTTCTGGCTGGCAAAGACATGGAATTGCTCCATGCAAAATGTGCCTGACCCAGATGTGTTATCTGATGAGTAGAGGTTTTGGTTGTTTTCCTGTATGAAAGCAGATTAGAGATCTCTTCAGCTCAATGTGGAATTTCTGAGAATAAATATGGCTGCACATATTGGCATACCAGGGCAATGAGAAGGCTGTTTTGTACTTCCAGTTCTGCAAAAGAACCTAATTAATAAACACAAGCCTGCGCATAAATCCACTGTTAGCATTGTGGCTTCCTCTCCTCTCATTTCCACGAAGCCACAGAGGGAAAGCGATGAGCAAGCAGTAACTGGAGGATGGCAATCTGGGCCTGAGGAATTTGTCTGCATATCCTTGGCGACATGACAAAGCGGTAGCGCTGAGGCCATCGGAGTGACTGACTCCGCTCATACTAAAGCCTAGGTTCCCAAAGTGGGGTATGCGTACCCCCGGGGGTACGCCAGTTGTAATAGAGTGTACGCTAATAAAAATGAAAAACAATTGGCAACAACTAGGAGAGCGCCTGAATGCCTCACGGCACCAGGAGAACGGAACGGAAAGGAGACACAGCACAAAGCTGCAAATTGCTCCGTGCGCATCATTTAAGAAAGAAGCACATTTGATGTTTATCTGGTTGCGGTTAATTAATTTTGCTTACATTTGACATTGAATGCCTCATATTACAATTCGGAAAAAGCAGAGCTTATTCTATCCCTGCCCCTCTCCGTGCCACGCACTTGCTAACAGGCACGGGGAGAACATGCAAAGTCCAGCAATGCAGATCCAGATCTCCTGACTGTGTGTAGCAAGCAGATAATAGAATAGTAATACAACAGTAATAATAATTGCCATTGGTATTATTAGTACTATGGAACCAAAAAGTTCTTTCCTTTTTGGTATCCGGATCTTTCGTGTTGTACTGGGTCACTGAGTGTAGATACCTTCAGCACTTTGTTGAGCAATGGTGACATGTTCTTGGTTGCAAGCCCCTTTCTTTGTGTTAATGCGTTTCCTTGTTGAAATGTCGCATGATCTTTAACATGGCCTTTCATTCGTATCCGGATTGTTGATCTCTTTTGACAAGCAGCACTCTTGCTTCTCCTGGCCCCCCATTGGGGGCAGTCGGGCCTGACCCCAACTGCATCCCCGCAAGGCAAAATACAAGATTGTCGTCATGTTACCAGTTTGTGGTTGTGTCATGTCGGAATGGGTCCGCACCGTGATTGCGGTGCTTCTCCCCCAACTCTCCATAAGAAGCTACGGAAAAGATTTGAGAATTTATGTGACAACGTTACTGACGTATAAAAACAAGCTCCTAGGCAAAGCTTAAAAGGTTTGGTCATGTTTTCTCCAGTACAGTACACAGCAGGTACTAAACCAGTGCCGTATTGTACCTGGCTGGCTGTGCCAAAGGAAGCAGCATTAGATAGCACTTTGGAACAGGACATTAAGTCCTATTTGTGTGTGTTAGTTGACCTGTTTGCATCTGCCTGTCAATGTAATTATGTTGCTGAACATTTGCAGGTACACAGATTGAGACAGAACCCGTGCACTGTTTATTCTGTCCGTACGTGAGTGGACCATTAAGACTGAAAAAGAAGTCGATCTCAGGAGGCAAAGACCGTTTGTTTATCTTTTATCTTCCAATTTAGGCCCATTGTAATGAAGGTTACTGCTTAAGGCACCCAAAACCAAAATGGCTCAAGGCGTCAGCGCCTATTGTTTCCCACACGGTTTTAAAAGCCAGCTTTTTGTGGCCGCACCCCCTCCTTCCCCGCTACACCTTCCTACGGTATGAACTTAGTACGGAGCTGGGAGGAATTAAACCTGGCCAACAATGACAACAAAACACATCAACAAAAGCCAAAGCGACTTGGGTACCTCCCCGGGACATTCAATGCTCACCTCAATACTCAACCTGCCCCTTCAATTCATCGCAACCCTTGCCCCCCCGCCAAGCCGGGAATGCCAGAGGACAGTGACCTTTCCACCCGAGAATCCCACCTTGGTTTCTCAGGAAGATTAGGAAGGAGCACAGGAACTGGGCGTAGCTACGTATCAGTCCCAGGTGAAGGGTATTCTAGTGTTCTGGAGGGGGACCAGACAGATCAGGAGAATTTCATGTAGTATTGAAACAACCTATTTTCTTTTTCAGCGCTTTGGCTGTTGTTGAAAAACGTGAATGAGCAAATTTTCCTGTCGACGGCAAACAGAAACATGCTCATATTTGCTTTCAAAGGTCCTTTGACTTCTGTGCTGCTGGTTTTGTTGGATTGATGCCCAAAAACATCCGAGCTGTCTGGGAGGCTCCTAAAAGACACCATTGGGCACAATTGGGTGGCACCATCGGCACAAACACACACATTCCCAAGGGGTGCTGATGGCAAAGAAAGTCTCTCAGTAGACGCAAGGTCCTAAGAAAATGTCCTGTACATCTGCATGGCCCACTTTTAGGGATGAAGTCAACCACATCAAATCTCAGCCGTGGTGGAAAGACAAACAAGAAAAAGTGGTTAAAACGCACTGCAGAACCGAACATCTCACCAACAGCTGGCTGTTACCTCAGTAGACTAAGTCAAAAAAAAGCCTTTCCTCAATGAAGTCTTTCACAAAGCAGAAGGTTGAAATTCCTGCGTTGAGATAAAAGTGTAGTCCACAGAGCTCAGACTTGATAAGCAGAGTTAGCAGCCATTACTGCAAAGTGTTGCCAGATGCTGCCACAGCAGCTCCATCCTATCTTCACGTCTACTGACTGGGCTTTGCATTCGTATTTCCAGGACGGATTCTGCCATTGTTTCTATTGTGCAGCTGGAGATACCCAGAGCTGTGTCCTCATAAATGATCACATCCTTGTCTCTGTGATCATGGTGCTTTATTGGCGGGATCATGAAATGTGCATGACAGCAAAGACCTCCTCAATGTCACATCATCATTTCTTCGTTATGTACAGGAAAACAAGCGTTCACACTCACGCTCATGCCTACAGAAGATTTAGAGCCACCGATGAAAGTATCCGGTATGACAGTGTACCAGTATAACCAGGCCCGGTTATAAAAAAGATCACATACATTTGTCACTCCTAATTAAGATTGAAATAGAACGTAATCACAATATACTGTATGTACAGTGAAAAGGGAGTTTGAGATAACAAGTGCTGAGAAACTGACCCAAGCCTTGCAGGTCATTTCGTGATGAATCTTCACCAGTATTGGCAATCAAATAGATGCCGTCTACTATAACTATACTATATACTATAACTATTCAGCACATGTCGTAACTACAAAGACATTTTCCCCAACCTGTCATTGTCGGAGGTGTTCCTTTGGCAAGATGACCAGGAGCAGGTGTGGCTTTGGCATGCACCAAAGTCCTTTCTGAATTCAGGAGACATCACATCAGAGCTAACTAGCAGGTCTGAGGAGTAGAATGTATTGTTGTCTTCCACTCTGTGATTCATTTGTGCAGGACGTCGCAGGTTGGTGCGCATCGAGGTGCCATGGAAACCTAATCCATCAGGGCAGATCGAGGCGGGTGGGCCTGTGGTGCCTGACGCCGGCCGGACGCCTAGCCCCGATACGCGTGTAAAACCACAATTTACCCCAAAATAGGGAATTGAAATATTTGTCCAAGAGGCAGTTCCTCTTGCAGGAGCCTGAATATATTCACACAATATCTGAGATGAATAAAATCCTTCCAACAGGTCACGAATGGTAGGATCCAATGTCTGCCGGCCAAACGGAAGCATGCTCTTCCTCGGCTGCAAGCAAAGCTTTGGTAAACTTCACAACGTGCAGCAGCACGGACACCTCCTAAATGGAGCCCGGTGCTTAGTAGCACGTTTAGTGATGAGCTCACTTAGCTGGTTCCGCATTGGAGAATCCATTCCAATCAGTGGGACGTCCCGTTACCATAAATGGAATTATGAAAGATGCTCTGACATCCCACCTTGAGCCCCACATTGTGTTTCATGTTCCACAACTTCACATCAGTATTATCATAGCTGGCTCTGTAAGTGCATCATAATACTCTCAGCCAATCAAATCTGCCCATTCATCACTATTTACGCTTTCTGAACAGGAGCAAGTATTTTTATAGGAAAACATGCACATTTGTTTTTTTGTTATTAGCTGTACTATTCCCCGGTCAAACGTTTGCAGGGGCATCGCTGTGACCAGTAATGTTGAGGTGTCATCACAGCATGATTACCACACAGTGTGGCCTTCATGACACGGGGAAGAAATACGCTAACTTGTATGCCAAATGCACCCAAAAAAGTGGGCAAAGCTTTTGCAAGCCAAATGTCTCCTCTTTCCCAAACACATGACAATGAACTGCTTGCACCACGCTTGGGGAGAAGCACACTTTGTACCCGGTGCCATCCTGCAGCGGTGAGACGGTGAAGGTGACAGACGTGCGCGGCTTGGCATATGGTAGCAATCGGGGAAAGTGAGGCTCGGCTGGCCCTACGGTAATTATGTTCGTGTTTCTTATAATAGCTCAACACGGCCCAGTGTGGACTAAAAATAAACAGGGCAATTAGGGGCGGCATGGAAGGTCGTCATTTGAAGGCTGTGACCTTTGAACCTGGGTCAGAGCCCATATAGAGGTGTCCATGTGGACCACCTGCACCCCACAGTGTCGCCGGGGGAAAGGAGCCATGGCGTGTTTATGTTAGGGGTCAGGCGCAAAGCTAGAGCGTGTGAGCAAAGGCTGTCTATTTATATCGCATCTGAAAGCCGCCTGTGTTTTGGACCTGAGATGCAACTGCGCTACAAACCGTGAAAGAACATTTTCTACGCGTCAGACTCATGTTTACATCTTACAAAAGTTGGAGCCTTTGGAGTTGTATTTGTGCATTAAGTTACAAAGCGAGTCATAAGAATATCCGCTTTTTTTGATTTCTCTTTCTGTTCGTTTAGACCACACAATAATAAAGAGGTTGTTGTGATGTTCCTGAATGGTAGGGGACGTCTGGGGCTACAGAAATGTTTGTGAGCTGGAAATGCATACATGCTGTTGGAATTGCACTGCTGCTGATGTGCTCAGGTCAGAATAAAGTTTTAAGTTTAAATTAAAAAGCAGCAGACCCTGCCGGGAGCTACACGTCTGTCATCACATGACACATGTGCGTTAATTGCGCTAAAGAATGTCACGTAGTTATTGAAACAAATCAGTTAGCGCCGTTAACATGCTATTTGTGACAACCCCAAAAGAAATCATGCACCCCCTCCCCCCGGCTAGAAGTTGGGCGCAGATGCTAACATCAAGCCACCCCCAGAAAACACCTGGCAACTCTCAAACTCGACTCGATCACCTTTCACCTCCTGGGATGTCAACGAAGCTCTCGTCCAATGAAACGACGGAAGCTTCCCTCTGACCTGTCAGCGACAAAGACAAACGATTCTATCCTTCAAGCGGCAAGCAGAGAAGCAGAAAAAAGTTCTATTGCTGAAAGTCACGTGAGCATGAAGGCTTGGTGACAAAACCCAGCAGATCCATCATGGGCCTAAAATAGGATGGACTGGGAGCGAGCTGGCCGGCTGCGTTGACGGGGAAGCCTTTTGTTGTGCTTTGCATACGAAGCAGACTAATGGAAATATGTTTCAGCCCCAGTGAGTCCACCGGCCCAGCTATTTTTACAGCCCCGTTGGGCCTCAGCAGTGCGCGCTACCACAGCAAAGGCTGCTTGATCCATCACGGGAGCCCAGCACAAAGACTAGTCGGAGGCTGGAGCCTGGAAGCACCAACAGAACCAAATAGCGCATTTGGACTTTCTGCTTTTCGCCCACACTGGCTTGGACAACGTGCTTTGTCCAGTTGTCAGCGAGGTCCTTCGTGAAGCTTGACCTGGACGGTGGACTAGCCCTCTGACCCCCCAGAGAAAAGAGACCCTTGCTTACAAAGTGTTTGTTCTTCAATTGAGGATAATTGTCTCCTTCAGATCTCAGCGGGCCTGTGATCTGCCATCCGTGGAGCCCAAGAGGAGGTTATGTTTCGCCTAAGGAAAGGGGTGGAAGGCAAGGTGGGAAGCCTTGATGTATGCGTAGCATCAGCATCAAAAGCTTTCAAACGAGATACGAGGAATGTGCAACACACGTCCCCGATGCAGCATGTGTGCGGATGATTCATTCTGTTCTTCATTTGCTCTGCTTGTCCGTCTTCATGGATTGAGTTGCTCTCCAGCAATCCCTCGTTTATCGTACTTCACAGGGACCCAACCGTGATCGCATTCCTTCTAAATACGCTTTTTCCTCTAGAACCCCTCTAGTCACCTTTCCCCCGCCGACCCAATACAGCAGTCAAAGGCATTTAAGACCCAAGTAAGACCTGGCGCTCAAGTGTGTCGCTTTAAATCCGTTCCTTCCGAGTAGAATATTAGCTTGTTTCGTTGAGGCACACGGGTTGTTTGTGGCTGGGCCGTGCTGGTTTGGTCCGCCTAGGGCAGGGCTCGGCAACCATCGGTCCACGAATGGTCGCCCTCGTAGTGCAGCTGGTGGGCACCCGCGAAAATCAGAATAGCTGCCAAAACATTGACATTTTCAATCTCACACGCCCCTCGCTGTTCGGCGAGCCCTCTCCAGCTCCCTACCCGCGCGTGGCTGCTGGGTCGGCGCCTCATGTGGGCACAATGTGTGCGCTGTGCCCACACTACAAAGGAGGAAGTGGTGCTGTTTACCCCAGAGGAGCAGGAGCGTTTATCCGGACTCGCCGCCTTTGATCTTGTACTGGTAATCACTTCCTGCCGCACACTGTATGAGAACTTAGGGAAAAGGCCCGGCCGCCATTTTGGATTCCCCGTGCAGGAAAGCCAAAGACGTTCTGTCAAAAGTACAAGATGCGCTGTAATTATCACACAATGAAGGCTCAAACTGGCGTGAGGTAAATACTTTCCAATTCATTCAACACAATTTCATTCGACTTGTCCTACAAACAATAACAACTATTTATTACTAGGGTCATGGTATTATGCGTGTACTATAAGCGTGTACTTCTTTCCGTACATTTACCCAGCAACAATGATCACCCCCCCCCCCACACACACACATGTAGCTAGTGTGCTAATGTGAGTGATGGGAAGAAAAGCTCTGACTTTCTTTGGAAAAAGTAATTGTTTTCCTAGGGAGCTGCATTACATTCCGTTTTGTTCCAGGGAAAGAAAAGTTGAACAAATTAGTTGGCAAAATATTACAAGACGCCAGCAACCACGTGGTGTGGTCGTTTACACGCCTAATCAGCAGCACAAGACACTTGGTGACTTTGGTCCACGAGGCCTCAGAGCGCATGGCAGGATGGAAGGGCAAAAGCTCCTCCTGCCCTTTGCAAGCATCTGGGAGCGTTTCTACGCACTTGGAAATCGGAGGGATTTCTGCCTTAAGTAAGACAGCGGCTGACCTCCGCTGGGACCCTGGCGTGGTGGCCAGTCATGCCATCATGAGGCGGGCTTGGAAGACTGGGCTTTGTTGTCCACCCAGCAGCATGATGACAGCGACGTGTCTTCTATTGCCTGTCAACTCCGAGTACGTTGAGAGACGAGCGCAGTGTAGGTTGTTTGGAAGCATGGCGGCTGCTTGGGTTTTCAACAGCTCAGTGAGGCCAAAACCAAATGAGAAAGGTGCCATCGGGTTCAAGCGATGTAAGGCACACTTGCTCAAGGGACACTTCATCGGGTAGACGTGCAAAGTTGAACGCGATATTAGTGCTCCGTCAAATGTTCCCATCATGTTGTGATCAAGCGTTTCGTGACGCGGCGGCATGGACGGCATGGACGGCATGCGGCATGGACGGCATGCGGCATGGACGGCATGCGGCATGGACGGCATGGGGCATGGGGCATGGACGGCATGGGGCATGGACGGCATGGGGCATGGACGGCATGGGGCATGGGCGGCAACGAGACTTTTTGTTAAAGGCATAAGCGGCGCACAGTCAGAGCAATTTGCCATACAAGTTCTATTACAAGTTCTACAAGGGCAAATGTAACTAATGTTGAAATGACAATACTTGAAATGCCAAGTCATCAAACATGCCAGCGTGCCCACACGGAGGTAATAGTAACACGTGGCTTGAATTTCTAACAGCCACATAAAACGCAAACCTTACACAATAAGAGAATTTACCATGCTGCGGTTTTTGCGCTGACTCACTCTTTGTGACTCGCTCCGTAAGTGTGTGTGTGTGTGTGTGTGTGTGTTTCTGACGAGGCTTGCGTGACTAGTGCGGCGTGTAAGAGTCGGCCGAGAACGGAAAGGTTCCTCCTCTCCTGCCTGAAGGGAAATAGCATCTAACCTCTTCTGCTCCCACGGAAAGTCTGCAAAGGTAAAGAAGCTCGTCACACAGCAGGCCGTGTCACCATCAGTCTTGCCACTTCCCCACAGACCCCCCACCGGAGCTGCACAAACTCCTTTCATTCGACCGTTTTCACCAGTCCGGGTATAAGTAAGACAGCTGTAGAAGCCTAAGGAGCAGACAAAACGGGGCCAGCATCCCTTTAATGCGTAGTGAAAAATCCCAAAGCGTCTCCCCGCTCGACAGGTTTTAGCAGCTGGGGAGCAGTTGAGGTGAGTCACACTCGCCGCTGTCATCTCAGCGCCGAAACGCTACTTGTTCTTCTAGCCGCCGTCCGGCCGTTTCGCTTTCTGGTGCCGTGGCCGACTCCTGGCCCGCCTGCCGCAATGCAGGCCAGACGGCACAAAGCGCATGCACGTGTTGTAGTGCCAGGAAAGTGGTTCAAAGTCTGAATATTACAAGAACAAACATGCCATAACCTTACAAGCATTAAGTTCTATGTTTTTGAGACAAAGGTGTCCTCTGTTCGCATTTTCATTGTTTGCAAAAGTTGTTTCTTTCGTCTTGTTACATCCTCTTTGACTTGACTTTCAACTTGGAGCCCATATTATTATTATTACAACAGCATTTTTCTAATATTAGGACGTTATTCTTGTAAGATTAAGAAATGCTTCAAAATTGTAATCAAATTATTCAGTTTTCAAACAAATTAATCATGATTAATCACCATTTACAACTATGTCTGAAATATGCAAATTCATATCGTAAGAAATATAAAAGACAGGATGAAATGATATGTCTTTCTGTGCTCCGAATGAAAGGAAAACGAAATCAAGCTAAAAGGCCTGACTGAAAACGCTAGTTTCACTAATCACACTTCATCCGTGTTATCATGAGCGCCGAGGGATTGTGTTCAAAATTCAAGGTTTAGCATTTTTCTCTGGGACTTCCGAGCAATGCATGAAGATTTACAATGTGAGTGACAGGATATCCACTTTTTCCTTTCTGTTTGTTTACACTACACATGCACACGTAAAAACGAGGCTGCTGGGGGTTCCTGAATGCATCTTGCTGAGGAAGTGCCACGCCAGGCCGAATAAAACGTGTATACATGGTGTTGACGTGTTCAGGTGACAATAAGGTCACGAAAGTGGGTAAGCGACCGGTGCCACTGCCTGTCGCCATAACGCAGAGGCGTGGCTTGCTGTGACGCGTGTGCGTTTATTACACACAAAAATGTGAAATGTAAAGGTAATTATGGAAATAAAGTATCTTCCACCGTTAACACGCTATTTTTAGCAAAATTATCACATTTGCTGTAAATTGGTTTTGCTGGTAAAACTCATTCATTCCCAGACTTTATTCTCCTAAAAGGATTTTTTTTTAATTTGCATAATATTATGACTTTAGTCCATTTCCCCAAATTCCAACTTCTCCAAAAAAATGATCATTTTTCTTTTTTGTCCTCTCATATTGTAAAATCCGGACTTTTTTCTCGTAGTGTTGACTTATTGTTGCGATTGCAACTTATTCCTGTAATTCCCGGTTCCCTAAAACCACTTTGCAGTAGTTGAGAATGTAATCCTTTTTTGGACGCTGATAAAAGGCTTTCTTTGACTCCTTCAAAGCTCATTTGCAAAGCAGGCCTCCAAGACGCTGGAGATGTTCAAATGAATGACTCCGTGCATTTGCAACATTTCAATCCATCTCGGATTTCACTAAGCCTGGACCACAGTCAGAATGAAGGGTAGCTGCTGGGTTCTGTCACATGATGTCACAAAGGCTTTACCATCATCCATCATGGAGTCCTGGTGCGGAGCGTTTGTGTTGTTTATAGCGATGACGTTCACATGTGAATCAAAGAGTGTGGGCGGAATCTTCTTGGGATTTGGTCCACATGTTGTGTCGCCTGGATTTATCTCTCCAAAAGCAGCAGATGTCACTTCTCATGCTAACTGCCGTGACTAAACAATATCTGCTGCATTCTTGCATTTGTGGCATACACGAGAAACGAGGCCAAACAGGTGCTAGCTCAATGCCGAGAAGCTAGGAAAGGTGCAGACTTTTGGGAGGGGGTGCACTAAGAAAGGGAGTGACAGCGATGGAGGAGGGGATGCACCCTGCTGCTTCCCAATCCGAGTGACAATGTGACAGGTGGAGGGGGTTGTCCCATTTGGGTGTTGCTGGGCCTCGGGGATGAGCTTCACCTGTTGCAATCATGCCCTGACAGGTACGACCCCCCCCCATTCAAATCTCAACCACCGCCAGCACCCGACAATTCAGTTGTTCCGTCTCAGAGTTCAATCTGGTCGGTTCGGCCCCCCAAGCTTCAACTTGTGGGCGGATGTGTGGCAGCCTAAAGACTCCCATCTGTTGTCCTTGAATGGGTGCCGCAGAGGAGCTGGGAATGGAAGGAAGCGGAATTTCTTCCTCCATGATCAGGTCTACAATGCCTTGTATGATATTTGTCGTTGCTCCCGGAATAATACCAAGCGGCTTGACATGCTCACCGTTGGATATCTGCCATGAAAACACAGACGACAGAAACATGCATTCATGTACTGAGCGAAGCGTTAGTGCTAGAGGGTGTCCGGGTGGGTTCTTTTCATCCCAAAACGCTTTGCAATATTGGACATTCTCGGAAAAAACGCAGACTCGAGGACTAGAAAAGAAAGTGTCCGTAAGGATGCACTCAACATCCAAACAAAGTTTTGCAAGTTTTGGAATTGCGGTGATTGCTGTGTGTCAGTCCTAAACTGGTTGCAGCATCACCGGACATTCAGTTGGAATCTGCGGAAGTGACACTTTTCTGGCCTGACAGCAAAGGGGCATCGGGGTGTTCATTTAATAATACTTTTTTAATACCTAAATACTTAGTTGCATCTATTTTCCTTTCATATACTGATACACACGAGAGTTCAAAAATACACACCTTTGGCCATCACAATCAAGGACACTACACTTCAACCGGACTGCCGACTCGAATGGACCAGAGTGTAGTACGCAATTTGATATTTTACACGCCTTGAAGAAGACGGATGAGATACAAGAGCATACAAACAACGAGAATATAGCATTATACAATGGTATCAAGGTTCTGTAGAATGATAGCAAGGCATTATTGGAAGACAATGCTGCCTTGTGTGCTGTTCTTAAGGTGGTTAAAACCCCTATGGGAGAGAATATAGCATTATACAATGGTATCAAGGTTCTGTAGAATGCTAGAAAGGCATTATTGGAAGACAATGCTGCCTTGTGTGCTGTTCTTAAGGTGGTTAAAACCCCTATGGGAGAGAATATAGCATTATACAATGGTATCAAGGTTCTGTAGAATGCTAGAAAGGCATTATTGGAAGACAATGCTGCCTTGTGTGCTGTTCTTAAGGTGGTTAAAACCCCTATGGGAGAGAATATAGCATTATACAATGGTATCAAGGTTCTGTAGAATGCTAGAAAGGCATTATTGGAAGACAATGCTGCCTTGTGTGCTGTTCTTAAGGTGGTTAAAACCCCTATGGGAGAGAATATAGCATTATACAATGGTATCAAGGTTCTGTAGAATGCTAGAAAGGCATTATTGGAAGACAATGCTGCCTTGTGTGCTGTTCTTAAGGTGGTTAAAACCCCTATGGGAGAGAATATAGCATTATACAATGGTATCAAGGTTCTGTAGAATGCTAGAAAGGCATTATTGGAAGACAATGCTGCCTTGTGTGCTGTTCTTAAGGTGGTTAAAACCCCTATGGGAGAGAATATAGCATTATACAATGGTATCAAGGTTCTGTAGAATGCTAGAAAGGCATTATTGGAAGACAATGCTGCCTTGTGTGCTGTTCTTAAGGTGGTTAAAACCCCTATGGGAGAGAATATAGCATTATACAATGGTATCAAGGTTCTGTAGAATGCTAGAAAGGCATTATTGGAAGACAATGCTGCCTTGTGTGCTGTTCTTAAGGTGGTTAAAACCCCTATGGGAGAGAATATAGCATTATACAATGGTATCAAGGTTCTGTAGAATGATACCAAGGCATTATTGGAAGACAATGCTGCCTTGTGTGCTGTTTTTAAGGAGGTTAAAAACCTTATGGTGGAAAAATGCTGGCTGGCTACTGCTGCCTTGCGCAATTGAGGAAGCGAAAGGAGCAAAGGAAAAGATACCGGCGCAAATGAAAAATATAATTGAAGAGATGGATCATAATGCACTAATGAAGATTAATACTTGGCTGTGAATTACACTCAGGTAAATTATACTAGACAGTTCAAAACGGCGGGGAACCAGATGGAATGGAGGTTCCTTCAACAAACCCTCAAATTGCCAACTTCCTACAATCAACACCACCATCACCACTTACAACCCAATGTATGGCAGACGGGAAGCTGAAAGCTACAAATGTCTACATGAATGAGCATCTGACAAAACACAACGCTGACATTGGCAAGAAAGCACGAGACTTGAGGAAGCAGGGAAAGATGCAAAAACACTTGGAGCACCAACGGTAAAATCCACATTAAGTCAAATGGTAAATGTCCAAAATATCCACCATCTGGACACATATTAAAGAAAAGAAAGAAGCGTGCAGTGAAAAGGAATACATTCAATAACACGTGGCTTTTCATATCATCGTTACAAGAGCCTGCTCAACAAAGTACTGGAACTAGAAAGCCACGTATCGACATTCCATGACTGTCACAGAACAACACAGAGACGGAAGTTGATCCCGATATCCAACAGGAAAAGGAGTAACTTTTTTGTTAAAAAAATAGTAATAGTAGTGTGATGGCAGATGCATTGTCCCGTGCTCTTCTGCCGTTTCAGAGGTGCTCGGCACCCTGGTCTTTTGTTGGGTGCGGGGATTTATGTCCCGTGCTCTTCTGCCGTTTCGGAGGTGCTCGGCACCCTGGTCTTTTGTTGGGTGCGGGGATTTATGTCCCGTGCTCTTCTGCCGTTTCGGAGGTGCTCGGCACCCTGGTCTTTTGTTGGGTGCGGGGATTTATGTCCCGTGCTCTTCTGCCGTTTCGGAGGTGCTCGGCACCCTGGTCTTTTGTTGGGTGCGGGGGATTTTCTTTTGCAGCACTCGGGTGACAACTGGGAATTCTGTGCCTGTTTGGCCCTGGCACTCCAACACTGCAACGTGAAAAAACGTCCTCACTGGCATGGCGACACCTCGCCACACCACACCAGATAGCTTTACAAGCCACTCGCGGCGCCTCGGTGCCGCCCTCACAATGCCACAGGCCACAACCGAAAGGCAACGCTGCATATTCAAGTTGCCAGCACTGCTGTCTTTTGGTTTTTGAGTGGAAAAGTTTAGAGTGTAGCGTTGCTAGGTACATGTTGCAATGTCAAATCAATGCCACCAAAATGTTTTTATCAATGTATGTGTTACTGCATGGTTACAGCACGTATATCAAAAGCATAACACCTTCTTGGAGGTTTTTAAAGGTGTTTTAATAGACGACTTTGCAGGTGGAATAGACGTGTCCCTTTACGTGCATTATTACCTGCCTCTTTTTACGTATTTCAAACACACAGAAAAGAGAAAGACATTTGTGTTCATGTTTCACATAAGGATTGTGAATGATGGTCAAAATTCCAATTACCTTTAAAAAAGGGTTTCAAACAGAGTGTGTGTGTGTGTGTGTGGGGGGGGTGACGTAAGAAAAAAAAAAAAACGTACCACTTCCACACGGAATGGGAGGATACCTCTTTTTCACTATGTCATGTGTGACATGCCGTGTGAAGCTGTTGTAATATAATGTAACATTACGCACGCATGTAATTATAGCATACATAAGAAGAGGCCAGACAACCACAAAACGGCAGCCTTCACCTGCTGTTGCTATCACATGCGGTCGTTGCGGTTTGTACAAAATAAATGAGTGATTGCGAACGCCAATCATCTTGTTCAGACACAAACTTACAAAGTTTCACTTCCAACTTTTGAAGCCCAACTGGTGAAACCTGCTGGTCGGTGGTGAAAACCGGCTGATGGTTTGGAGCCAAACTGGGCCTTTGACAAACAAAATATTGAAATCATTCAAAGTGGAGGGGCGTCCCTCAGCACGGGCCAGGGAAGTGGTGGCCCGGTGCCAGTAAACACTGAGCTTTTGTTTGTGGGAATCGGCCTCAGGTGCAGTTGACCCCTGACCTTTAAGCCTGCAGGTTGAACAAAGGGCCATTAAGGCGAGCCGGGCTTGTCTCCACTCCAGGAGGACTGAGACAGACGGAAAAAACACAGAAGTAGGTTCGCAAAGGGTCAGGACATCCACATATGGGAGATGTTTTTGGAAAGAACCTTGCAACAGGTGATATCTAAAAGAAAGGACACACTTTAGAACCATGTAGAAGAGACGGATGGTACACAAGGGCTTCTTGTCTCTGATTTCCATCATCTATCAATCCTCCGGCCTTTAGGAGAGACATTCACCATCAAACAGGCGCTGACAGCCGCCATCGACGCTTGGGAATCCACAGCAGCTCACTGCATTATCATCTGATCAGGGACACAAGTGTCGCCCCTTGTTCCCGTGTCAGTACTCAGGGACTCAGCTCGCTGGTGACAGCTACGTCCCGTCCGACTCACAATGGCCTCAGTCTCTGGCATGCAGGTCCTGGTGGGACAATGCGCTCAATCGGATGGAAAGGATTGTGTTGCGTGAGGGCATCCTGCCTACTGACTGCCTACACCTGAAACTGATGGGTGGACTTTTTATGTTCACAACAAAATCCCCAGCTGGAGTCAGGGATGCCCCACTTGTAGCTGACTCCCCCGGACTCCCTCCTTTCTGGCCCAACACTGCCCCCTTGTGATTCCTCCTACACCTTCAGGCTTCCTGGTGCAGACTGCACGGCCTCACTGCCAAACGGGAGTTGCAGGGGAAACCAACACCAGCAAATCAGGGAAAATGCAGTTCATGCTTCATAGTACTTTTTTTTAAAGTCGCTTTAACATTACAAAAACTAGGACGGAGGACGCCTGAGATGTCTGACACCTTCAAATGCATTCCTTAAGAGTGACTGCGGACTCAGCCTCCGCTCCAGCTATGATGCGTACACACGCAGTTGGCATCAGAAAGTCACTTTGCCAGTTCCTTTCAACGTCTCAGCGGTGCAATGGAGGCGAGTAACTCCTAACAACAGGTCCCAAACATCAGAGAGCCCAATTAGTCCTTCCACGTATGTATTGATGAAGTCACACAAAGACGTCTTCAACGCGGAACAATCCACACCTTCAGGGAGCACACCTGAGAGAAGGATGACGACAAATTGCAACACTCACGGAAACTAAGCAAGACACCCAACAGGTCATTTGGGAGACGTTTCCTCCACCATCATCCTAATAGGAAGCACTTCATTAGCGGGAAGGCGTGCGAGACGCAGCGTTGCAGTAACTACTAACTGGGAGGAAACGAGAGCTGGGCTGGGCCGGAGATGGTACCAGCTGAATTATTCAGAGGACCTCTGCTGAGGCCTTCTCCTCCCTCTTTCAGCTGATACACGTGAGAGCCACTTATTGATTTCCAAATCGTATCACCGAAACACAAACAAATGAAATGGAAATTCAAAAGTGCTTAACACGAACATGTTGACGCTCGTTGAACAAATGGGGAAAGTCCTTTTACCGTACCGAAAAACCACAACCATGCAGACCTAAATCCTGTCCACGTGGACCAGTTTCCTAATCCAGCCCACCGAGTCGCATCCCGACGAAAACGGACCACGGGGTGGAAACAATGTAGGCCTCAAGACTCGTGTATGTGTGGGATTTGGAACGAACATGCAGAGAAAACTACAAGAAAGAAGGCGTGCACATAAAGTTCATGGCCGTCTGCGTTCCAATTTCATTACATTCATTCTGAAGATAAGACAAGGGAGCATCCCGGTACCAGCAGTACAAGACCCGAAGACTTTCCGGAGAATGTCGGCTGGGGGGAATCATGCCAGTCGAGGTATTCAGATATGTTGTCGGCTTGCCACTTCTGGTCACGTGACGGCGATGGGGCGGTGATGTCATCGTTTCCGGAAGGTGGCGGTGATTTGTCTAAACGGCAACAACAAGCTGGCGTTCCAAAACGACTCTTTCCCCGTTTCCGTGCGGATTGGAGGCTGTTTTCCCCTACGAACCTTCAGATGCTACCAATGGTAGGGACAATGGAATGGAACAGGTCCTGTTTTGTAGAGATTGCTCATTTGGAACTCCCGCTTATAGTTTTTACATGTCAAATAATATTACAAACACCATGAATGATACGTTTCTCTCTATCCTTATCATTTAAGGAAGGGATTGTTTCTATTCATTACAAGACAATACTAGTGTAAATTTACTACTAAACACGCCATCTACAAACTTTTAAATCACTGCCACACTTTCTTTCCTAGCATGGAATATGTTACACCATACACCTATGTATGGTGTAACATATTCCATGCTGTATAGTTGTATGGTGTATGTTACATCATACAGCTATGTATGGTGTAACATACACCAGACGGAGCTGCTGAGAGGTGCTTCGTGGGTAGGATGAAACCATCTTCCTTCCTACTCATGTTCAGACTCCCGTGCAAGTGTTACATAAAATGTACTACACCGGAACAGCGGAATGAAACAAACCATAAAGATACTCTCACGTGGACAGAGGCATGTGCAGATGTAAAATACTTACATTTGCTGCAGCTATGTTTTTGATCATACAGTTAACATGCGTAGGTCCCAGCAGTGTGACCTCCTACACCTCGTGGGGATTACGGGTGTTGGTTTTCTTTCCACTGTGCAGGAACCAGGGTCTTGCTGACACGTGCCTGAACATTTGGACGTACACCAGCGTCAGGAGACACCCGATCGTGCTTAAATATTCATGACAACTCTGAAACCCCTCCAAGGGCGTCAATTAGTTCCCTGAAGACCTCTTGCCTGACGGTGCTTTGTACCTTCCTGAGAACAAGAGCGCGTGTCTACTCACCCCAACCCCCAAACGATGGTGTTACCGGACTTTGGAGGTGCATCATCTATGGTCATTTTGGATGCAGAGCAGATGCAGCTATGGCATGAATTCAGGTGTGCGTCTTGAGCAGAGGTATAAATCCAACTGGCAGGCGTGGAGGGAAGGCAACAATGCAGCCTGCAGATTAATAATGCACAAGGTACGCCCTAAGTGTGAGGCCCCTTGACACAACATTACCTTGGACACTTTCTATCCATGCTGCCGACTCTGCAGCTCTTTGCACTAAATGTGCATTCATCAAACTAGGTTACAAACCCGCCGATCCGAGCACTGTGATGAGCCCAAAAAGAGTCCAGGTAATGACGTCAGCTTCACCCTACGTGAACATTTGATTTCCTTCCGCCAGTCTGCTCACCACCCGGTTCTGGCATTAGCTGCAAAGAAGCACATCATTCACCCTAATAGCAGGTGTGACTGGCGCTTGTGGTGTTGTCATTTGGTAAGCATCTGTCATGACACCATGCAGAGCTCTTCATCCAGGACGCCACTAGAACGGAGCTTCCCTTGATAATTGGGGGCAATTAGAGATTCCCCCGCTCCACCGTGCCTGCTAAAGCGGAGGAACCCTACTATTACTAATAAACAGCTCGGGCACGGCGCTTCTCCGGCTTATTATATCCGTTTTTGTCCGCAAGTACGACTAATGCCACCAAGTGACGGAAGAAAGCGGAGCTTTCAAGCACACAAAAAGCGTTCATTCATCACAGCATTTCGTGCACGACACACGCATACACAGAGTTGCCAAGTTGGGGAAAGGGTCCTTATCTCCATGGCCCGCCCACAAGGCACTCGGCTGTCAACGAAGAAAGCGGATGTGCCTGTTACTTCAGGTCACAGCGCAACATCAAAGTCAGAGTCTAGGCGTGGAACTAGGAACACAGCTGTGGCAGCATCTCCAAGCCCAAGACCGCCGATGGCAATCGTTTGGCGCTCTTTGTCACTGGATCAACGGAGCACAAATGACCCCGCTTACCCCGGTGTGCACATGCGAGCTTCTCTTTCTTCCCTCAAATCTTGGTCTTCAAACAGACTCCTCATACGTGCAGGTAGCAGCCCTCAGGAACTCTCAAAGGAAACCTCGCTCTTTGAGACGTGACTCTTCCCTGCGTCTTTGAGGCAGTTTTTAAACCTTTAGAACACCGAGAAACAAGAAAGATGTGTTGTATGTGGGGCTGCACATGGGCTGGTCGAGTGCTTAGCACACAGACGGGTGATTTGGACGTGGGTTCGACTCTCCGTTGGGCACCTCTGTGTGCAGTTTGCACGTTCTGCCTGACTTCCTCCCACATTCCAAAATCATGCACGTTAGCTTCATTGGCGACTCGGAATTGTCCATACGTATGAATGCTTGTTTGTCTGCTCTGTGATTGGCTGGCGGCCAGTCCAGGGTGTGCCCCGCCTTCCGCCCAAAGCCAGCTGGGATAGGCTCCAGCATACCTGCAACCCTAATGAGGATAAGCGGCATAGGAAATGGATGGATGGATGAGTTCATGTCTCAAACGGAACAAAAGTGCGGTTTTCCTTCACAATGCAGAACAAGGTAACCTGCATGAGATTCCACACAGTATGTCAAACTCCCCAAATACGTACAAGTACACAACATCAGGTTTTAGTAAGCCAAACCTTTTCTACACAGAGATCCTAAAAACCAGCATCTATTAGTCTAATGCGTGTGCTTTCCCACCCAGTATGGACTCCAAGATCATACGATTAGTATGCATTACGCTGTCAGCGCCCGTGTCTGATTTCTGATGTTGCATATTAGCTTGGCTATACAGTCAATTGCCTCACTAGTTGATTGACCGTTTCTGTGATAATTGATGTTCCACCCCAACAACGTTACTTTGCAGGCATTTCTAACCGGCTGACAGCCGTTTCTAAAATGGTTTGCGTGAAAGTTTGTCTGGCACACACCACAGTCCATTTGAACAAATCCGAACCAGTCCGAAGATTCTAAAATATGCAGTCCGACTACTTAGATTGGGAAAAGTTACGATTTCTCGGGGGACAAATATATTTCATGAAGTATTGATGGGTATGGGTTTGCAGGGATGCAACCACATGACCTAGAGGCACTTCCGGTGGATAGTATTCGGTACGGGCACATACACACTCAGCGGTTAAAATGATTTGCTCCAATTGTGTGACTGTGCATAGTGTGTTGCATAAAGACATGAAACAGCCGGGACCACTTCTCCTCCGAGGGAGACACGCCGGCACGAAGGTAGCTTGTGACATTTAATTCTTGCACATGCTCCTTTTGCTGCACTGGTACTGACTGAGCGGGTCGCGTGTGTGCAAACAACACCATTGGGTCACAGGTTGGAATACAGCTGGTGCGGACTGTCGCTAATGTCGATCAGAGCAGGCTTTGTAATGGCTTTACTGAATAATTGGGTACTTTCTTCATTCTTTATGAGGAAATGACAATTCACGTGCAAACCCACAATGCTTGAATTCCTGATTGGAGTCTTGTGCTTCAATAAACTGTATCTTCAATTTTCGTGTATTCAGACAAACCTTGACAGGTCTTGACTGGCAGAAAGGTCAGCTGCCGACCAGGTGGACCTGGCAGGTGCGCCCAGTTGGCCACACCTGGGTCCACCTGGCTGGGAGCTACGCCTTCTAAGGAAGACTGCAGAGTCAAGATCTCCACCAAAAACACCTTCAAAGGTTTGTGTGAAGATAAGAGACTGAAGATATACCAAATATGAAGACAAAACGGTTGGCTTTGCAAGGACAAAATTGTCCTAAGATTGTGCCTCCTGTTGTGGCTGGTAAAAACGTAGCGACAAGGTGTTTGTCATCGTTTTCAAAACAATGGCAACACATGGTGTATGTCACAAAAATCTGAGGCCCAGATAAGAACCTCGGGAAACTCTGTTGAAAGCTCCCGTTTTCCAGTACCAGGCAAAGATGACAGCCACCGCATGTGTTTATGACTCTGGCTCCGGCGATTGTGAGGGTTGGACTTGTTGGTCCTCAGTGGCCACAAAGCCAAAGAGTAATTGTGACAGACCCACACAAACATACATGTGTATGAACACGCATGGCATAAAGGAGCATCCTGCTGGAATGTCTCGTGTGTGCGTGTCTGACGCCACTTTAAGCCACCCGAGTGCTGCTGAGCAGTCTACTTTTGCAAGGCCTGTCGTCTGCGTCTGGCCATCACAATCACGAGGAAACCACCCGGTGCCCCCGGGGCGCATCTCCCGGGTTACAGGCATGCCTGTTGATACATGCCAAATCCTCTTCTTTTTCCTTGCCTGGTGTTGAAGAAGCTGGAATGCCCTGTCTAAAGCTGGAGACGTCACATGGGCCGCCGAGCAGGGCAGAACATGTTCTGTCACGGTGCTGTCACGGCCTTCGGTAAGCGTGCGTGTGCGGCGGTCGGACGCGTACGCACGGTAAGGTGATGCTGCCCCGGGGGCTCGCTGAGGCCTACATTGGGTCACAGTTATGTCTCTTCTAGTTATATTGGTGATGGATGAGAGCGCCGGCACATTCCGCTGACAGGTGACGGGTGCAGATCTTATTTGATCTGCTAGCAAGTGCTGAGCGAAGAGGAAAAGGAGAAAATAAAATTCCTGTGCATACAAATTCTGTAAACATGGCCAGCCTATAGGCCATATTCTTTTGATATTGTTCTTTGTAATGAAACATTCTTTCCCACTCTAAACTGACAATATCTTTATGAGGATCGAAGAAGCATTCGTTCTGTTTGAATGTATGGAATACAAATCATCCCATACCATAGACAGGTTTTGGGATGGGATCTGCCCTGGTAAGGACACAGGAAAACACCGCATGCAGCCCTTTTTGGGTCAGTCTGACTTGGCTAGGAATTTGCAGGGGAGGGCCCAGCAGCGTTGCCTACGCCCCTGGTCTGAAGCACAAGTCCATTGCATTCACACAGAACTGGAGAGATCGTTTGGTTCAGTGGAGGACATTTAGGAGTTTTTTTATTTACGTATCTAAGACAAGAATGTATTTTTTTTTATCAGAAAATGTATACACCTCTTCTGGGTCCGATTCTTAGGTCTCGGATGTTGAAAAAGTAATGCTTGATTTTACATTTGAATACATGGCAGGCAGTAAAGTGAAGAATTCAAACAATTCCCATAAAACACATCAAATAGATGGAAATAAATGAAATCGACCATATAAAACATCAATTCCAGTTATAATATTTTGAAAATATGCCCATAAAACAAGCCACTCCCGAGTTATTTGACAATAGCAGTGGGACCGGTGTGGTACCAATCTAAAGTGTGAAATGCTACGCTCCCTTGGAAGGAACCAGGCGATTCCACCTCCCCCCATGAAGCCCAAGGT
Source organism: Oostethus manadensis (assembly GCA_024372805.1). Lineage (NCBI taxonomy): Eukaryota > Metazoa > Chordata > Actinopteri > Syngnathiformes > Syngnathidae > Oostethus > Oostethus manadensis. Next base: position 615,091 of record QODF01000082.1, read on the forward strand.
GTTGCGAGGCTCTGCCAGCTGCTATGTGTACGGGCATTTACGTTTTCCTGCAGTACAGCAGAGCTATGCCTACATACCCCTCTTGCGCCCGCGTACCTGCGTATGTACGCAGCGCCGGATACGGGTCTTTTTATGCAATGGTATAACTTGTTATAACAAAAACGTCTTGTTTTTCAGTACATAACAGACCAGTAAACATATGTTCTGAAAAAATAGAGACAACAAAACTTCCCTCCAAAAACTTTTGACCAGGACTGTGTATTCACACACACACACACACAGTCTGCAAGTAACAATTAACGGAGACGTGCAGCAGAAAAAAAGTGCTGGCACCCGTTGAAGCTATGTCTATCAGCACAAGCTGGGCTTGTTTGCTTTGCACTTGCTCGGGTGGATTCACGGCAGACACAACATGCTCACGGCCTGTTCGCACCCCCGCACAGACATGCTCGCAACACAAGTCTCTTTGGAAGGGAAACCAGATTTCATAGACTAAGTTGATCTTACCTGAGGTAAAAGTAATAATTCAATACATGGAAAGATACGCATACTAAGTTTTCGTCTTCTTTTCTCATCAAATAAAATCAGCAGATTAGGGCAGACAAAAGGAGGCTCAGCTGCAGGAGAACATCCACCTTCTCGCAGCAGGCCTCCCAAATCTTGTCTCTTTTAATGCACAGCACAGGACACTTGCCCAAGGGTGGTGGTGTTTCTAGAGCGCAGGTCCAGCGCAGGTCCGCAAAGGCCTCTCTTAATGCACAACATATTCTATCCAAACTAATTATTATTACTATCAACAGTAAAAAAACATTATATTTATTGAGCAAACTTCTCTTGTATGCATAAAAATAATGTATACTGTACAATAAAATCCATAATTCGTTAACATATGAATATGATTGATATGCTGATTGATGTGTAATAATAAATCATGTCACATTGGTATTGATAAAAGGTATAACACATTAATAAAAGTGTGTAGGTGTAATATATAACATGCTGTATATTATGTAACTGGTTTTAGTGTTAAAAATTGGGGGTGGGTGTAAATTATGACTTTCCAGCCAAACTGTGTAATTGAATTACCCTTAGTTTTGTGTATTGTATGGCTCAAAAGAAATAATCAAATCCTCTCATTTTACCAGTTTCATTAGCTTTTGGGGAAAGTAACTAGTTTCCCACACCAGTAAATAATTACCCATGCACTGGTTACAGACCTGGGAGTCAGCATGTTATCTATAGACATGAGATCATATGAATTGAATGCACAAACTATTCTTATGTGTTCTTTTCATGTACACAGCCTCTGTCTCCTCCCTGCTCTGTTCTCTTTGTGCTGTGAGGCGTTCAGGCACCTTCGTAATTGCAAGAGTGCTAATGGTATTTCGTTTTTATTCACATACCCCCCTTCCCAATTGCCGTTCTCCTGGGGGTACATGTACCCCGCTTTGGGAACCTAGTGTACAAAGCAGGGGTGTCACACTGCTGGCCGAAAGGGCCGAGACACGGAAGCTTTTCTTCCCAGCGGGTCGGTGATTTTAATGATGGCCACCTCCTTCAATTTAAGGGAAGGAGCTCAGCATTTAAAATCACCCGCTGGGGAAACCGGTTGGAGGGAAACCTGCAGTGTCTCGGCGCTTCGAGTGCTGAGAAGCATCGGGGCGTTATGAAGAATCTTGCACTGGTGTGGTACCGGTCTCTCGCGTGCTGCATACTTCCTTGGAAACAAGGCCGGCGTGTCTTTCCGGTTGTCAGCTTTTCACAGACAGACGTCACCGCCGTCTCAAGCATTCAATACGCCGGAGGGATTATCAGTGTTTTTCAGTGCATGAATGAAACATTTTCAATATTTTAAAACAGGGCACATAAACGGCCCACAGTACGTAAAGAGTGACCTAAGACCTCACACCACTTGGACAGTAGTTGGGGGTTCACTTGGTATCTAAATACCATCTTTACCGTAATCCGACGGTACAAAACGCTACGTATATACACTTACAAGTTAAAGCGCATCAAAATGCCTCAAATAAATCAACTGATGCCCCAAAGCCGCTTTACTTTTACGTGGATTCCCGTAGTTGTGCAAACACACACGCCGCCAGTTTCAGGCAATCAATTTGCACTCAGTATGTTATGTGCCCTGACGTGTGATTGGCTGGCGAGGGTGTACCCCGCCTCTCGCCCCAAAAGCGGCGTAGAAACCGGATGCGCTTATGGGGCTATGATTGAACGCATGCCCGGCCGTTGGTAGCCGAGCTCACCGAGCCACCGTGCTCTGACAACACAATCGAAGTACAAAGTAGCGCACGTGTGTGTGGCGTCGGCCGGGCTTACATGCCAAAAGCAAAAAGAGGGGGGCGTATAAGGCAAAAATGTTGGCGGCCTCTCGGCAGACCGCAGTCCGTCCCTGTCACAAGACAAAGTTAGCACCATCCGGAAGGTCTATGACCCGAACCAAAGCAGACGCTGACTCAATTTTTCCCACAAGAATTCATCTCCAATCTAGAAAGGCAAAGGATATGAACATGTTTTGACAGTCTTACAATCATAGTTCCATACGCAGACAACAGTTGCACTACTTTTGCACAATTTTGCACTACTTTTGCACAATCACTGCGTTTGAGGGAAGGCGGAGCGGACAAAGAAACGGCTCTTTCGAACGGCAAGTGGTTCTCGCAAAGATGGCAGACATTTCTGTCTACACTCGCTGTGAGCACGTCGGCTGCCCCAGAGAGTTCCAAGGTGCTGCTGCCACGCTTTCTTGGCATTTCGCCAGTTGGCACGCGAGTGTTTTCGAGAAGCGATGTTTTGCTCTCCCTGTGGGTGATGAGCTGCTATCCACGAGCAAACTATTCGGGGCGCTGAAGACAAAAAACATTAGCAGCACACTAGCGAGTGATCGGCAAAACGTACGTACATGGCAGATATCCATTTATGTTGTTTATGACGCATTGTGCAAAAGTGGGACAGGAACACATCCAATGGAAAGCAGACCCACCAGAGAGCTTGCATGCCGAACAAGTACGCACCTAAGTACGCAATTTGTACTTGTTTGTGTCTTTCTTACGGTAGTCACGAACACTGACCTTAACTGAGTCAAGTGAGACCTGCAGTTCTTCAAATGTTCTTGTGGGGTCTTTGTTGACCACTTGGATGAATCGTCCTTGAGCTCTTGGAGTAATTTTGGTTGTCCCGCCACTCCCGGGAAGGTTCACCACTGTTCCATGTTTTTGCCATTTGTGGATAATGGCTCTCACTATGTTTTGCTACAGTCCCAAAGCTTTAGAAATAGCTTAATAACCTTCTCTATGTTTTAACAGTGGGGGGGAATCACTTTTTCCACACAGGGCCATATAGGTGTGGATTTCATAATACATTTAACAAGACACACATCTACTGTAAGAGTGTGTATATAAAAAACACATTTTAGCTCCCAGTTTAAAGCAAAAATCAGCAGAGATATGGCCTGCATCAAAAAAACATTAGTTGGGACACTCGTATGCCAGTATAGAGTATACCGTATGTGTATTAGAACTGTCAAAGGTAACGCCTTAACCATGCATTGATGGCAGTGTCCTGCAACAGCACAAATGTTCCCCACTAACGTGTGCATGTCCTGTTTGAGCCTCAGCACAAGCGGGAACAAACACTGAGCAGAAATGGGCAAAGAAAAGGGTTTTTTTCCACTTCGAAGCCCTGGCAGATGCCTCTCAACAAGACCAAAGTTATCTGTGTCGCTGGGACTTTTTTAGTATGGTTTTACAAAAACTATGACAGGAACATCACAAATATCACAAATACCACAAATATGCACATTAGCACTCAATGAGGTCTTACCTTTATGCGTTCCCACGTTGTATCGGCTTTTGGAGCAAATATGAGGAGAAATAAAAAGGGTAAAAATACAGCATAGTATTCTTTTCTGTGTGGCGTGGGAGAACGAAGAAGGTGCGTTCAAAGACTGTCAAACAGTGGGACAGATAAACATGAAAAACTGGCAGATTTCTATCTGGATATTATTTTTTAATAAAATAATATCCCATATTTCCAAAATTGATATCCATTGCTTTCATTTCAGGTAGTTATTGTAGTTTACTAAGAGAAAAAGCCAAAACACTCTTAAATTCCAAAAAGGCAACGCAATATCAATTAAACAATAAAATAAGAATAAAAAGGGGTTGAATCTCCGTCGGGCATCGGGAGTTTGCGTCTTTTCTCCCGTGCGTTTCCTCATGCACGTTAGGTTAACTGGCGACTCTAAATGAGGTGATTAGGTGAACGAATGTGAGTGTGAATGCTTGTTTGTCTGCCCTGCGGTTGCCTGGTGACCAGTAGGGGTGTAAGGATTCTTTCACTAGACGGATGTATTGATTTATATTCCCATGCTCCAGCTACATTCGCCAAACGGCCATTCCAGACGACATCTACTGATCGTTGGAAAGGCAATCGATCGATTGAATGGATACTAGAAAATAAAGCATTGGATTTAAGCCCGGCAGCTTTTTGTGGATGTGTGCTTTTCAGATGTTTTAATGATGAAGACGTTAAATGTTACCCACTTTGAGTTGTCGTGAGTGGATTAGTCATGCCTGTTGACTGGGGCGCACGGATGACGGCATGTGACGCTGAGCGTGCACGCTCTGTTAGAAAAGTCCACGTGGACGTCCGGAAAAATACAGTTTTTCATAGGATGTGGGTGCATCTTCATGGGTATACATGCATGACTTGTTGCTCTTCCCTTTGCTATGGAGTTATACTGGGTGTTGGACCACATCCAAAGCTCAGTCCAACTTGAAGCCTCAAACTCATGGATGGGAGCATCAGGACAAGAGAAAAAGCACGCAGCGAGCGTTTACTTGGTGCAGCTTGGTCGTTTGGGAGCCACTGTTGTTCTGGCGTGCGGTCCATTTTTTTCTTGCAATGGTCAAACACCTCCTCGAAGCTTTAATGGCGTCTGTGCAAACGTTAATTTTAATATCTACCTGCACATGACATTTCATTCTAAATGACCGCTTTAATACTTTGGTTGGGGAAGCGAATAAGTTAGTCATGTTGTATCAGATGGAATTAATTATTCCGGTTTATCATGTTTCCATTTATTTTGTTAATTAGCTATACTTTTATTGCCCTTTTTGGTGTAAGGCAGCCTCAGCTGGCAATATTTCATCCTCTTTTATTGGTAAAAAAGAACAGTTGTGATGTAAAGTTGTCTCTTTTTTTGTTGTTTTACATTAGTGTGTGTGTGTGTTAGTACATCTGAGGAGTGAGGTGGACGTTGTTGCGGGAAGGTGGTTCAGCCACCGCCCTGACTGACTTCCAGGCTCCCCGGCAGAACCGCAAAACTCTGCTTCCCCCGCCTCCCCACAGCCACCTTCCCCCCAGGGGCCGATGCCAGACTCAACACGGCATCCACGAAACAAACTCCCGCTGTTCTCCTCTACAAGGCTCGCAGCGTTTGTGCAAGACGTTTGCTCCAAACTCCTTGTTTCTATTGCAAGCATAATAGGACAGCTCTGCAAAGAGAGGCTGCAGCCTACAAACCCCAACCTCTCCAAAACATTACTGACCACCTTTTAAACACTGAAACTGAGCCTCATTGCAAAGTAAAGCTTTGAGGCTTTGAGGCCAGGACACATGCTGTGCATGCGTAGTTTTAACAACAGACTGGAGTCCTTTCACTAGGCGATTTGTTTGCAGCTCTGTGTATTTACACACAAGTTGTGTTAGTGTGTGAATGTGTGGTGTTTAGGTCTGTATGGCAGGTTGTAGCGCCTGTTTCCCTCATGTCCCCCTTCATAGACCTTCAGCACGACTCCCAGTCTAAGCACAGCCACTCTGTAATTGTGGAGCAGCCACAGCACACAGCCCGTATATAAATACCCTTTTCTTCCAGCCTTGTCAAAATAAAGGTTGTGAAGCGAGAAAAAAGTGGCATTTTTTTAGCGGCCATCTTTGTTGCTATTTTGGAGCGCCTTTGCAAGGATATGACAAATGAAGACATAGTAGAGGAGATTGCGTTCTTTAGGCTCCTCTCTACCAGGCTTACAAAAGTAACAAGCATGGTTGCTCCAAGTCATATGTGAGGTTGCTTTGTCCCTACAGGTGAGCTGACGTGACTCTTACACGGAGTTACACATAACGCCTTAAAGGAGGCCCATTCTGCTCACTGATGTTACAATGTTGTGTTCTCGTGATAAACGATGCACATTTTGGGTGGCTCTGCACGCTGTAGTTCATAGTTGTTGTTTTTAACACAGACGTCACACAACCCGGACTTCCTCATATGGGCAATGGCGAGCAATGGCTCCTTGGAAATGTTGGTTTGGGTGTGAGGGAAAGCTAATTTTGTTTAGCTTTCCCAAAAAAGAAAGCATCAGGCAGAAGTGGTTGGAGTTGCTGATGCCCGGCGAGCAAGAGAAAAATATGCTCATCTTTTAACGCAACCTCACGCAGGAATGTTTTGTGAACATGGGCCAATACAAAGCTGGACTATCTGCCAAACTGCTGCTGAAGTGCGTACCTGGCAGGGAGTCGGGTGTGGAGTAAATTACACCGACTGTTTGGCCGCGAGGCAGGAAACCCCAAGGAAACACTACAGGAAAACACGCAGTCTGGAAGATCCACAAAGCTTTCTGTGCGGCTTATCGTGTGCAATACAAAAGCCCAAAAATGGGTATAATAGGTCCCCTTTCAGCTGCACGGCCGTAACTAGATACTGTTGACGGGGCAACCATTTTGATGTGTTTTGAGTGGGCCGAGACTTCCTTGTTTTCATTGCACTAACCTGTCTGCATCTGCGGCGTGTCTAGTCTCCCCTCAAAACACACAACAAGCTTTTGCCACCTGATTCAGACAGGTAGGAATCTGACCTGACCCAAGACTACGACGCTACAAGCAATTGCATGCATTCAAAATTTTGACAAAATATTTTTTAGTTTAGAGCCTGCAAGCTAATCTTTTTATTCTAAATTGATTCTTATTAAAGTTATCTCTGATTCTGCTACCATTTATACTGGATGACTAACGCACAGAACCCCAGCATACATCACAACAGTGGGGAGGTCTTGATCATGGGTAGTGTGCTATTTATAGTTTGCAACATTTTGCGTAACCATGGCAAACTAACTGCCTAATTAATTAGAAAAATTAATTTATTAGGAACACCCACTCTCGAGCGGCAAGACCTGACATATATCGGTTGGTCAATTCACTTTTAAATAAAAAAACATGAATTGCCTCAGTTTGACTTTTACATCACACTTACCATCATGTAAACATAACAAAGTAATTACGCCCGCAAACTGCGCCTGAAAAGATTAGATGTTGTTATATTACATTTCCATTCACTTTCATTGGTCACGAGTCCGTAAAGAGCCATCACTGGGTCCGTACCTGGAGCCAGGTTCATTCAGTCAATTTTATTTCTGCAGTGCCAATTCACAATGAGCACTGTTGGTTTCTGGTAACAGAGTCATGGCAACCAAAAAATCTCTCAGGGAGAAATTTTAAAGAAAGCCGGTTTAGAGCAGCCATTGGCCTCAATGAAATAAAAGAGTAGAAGTAGAGCGAGAGAAATTATAGCAGGATTGGAGAATTATAGTGCGGTTGAGACAACAGCGTGTGTAATAATAGCTGTATCATTAACAGCAATGAAGCTATGGTGAATCACCACCGTACCGCGGTGGAGGGGTTTGAGTGCCCGAGTGATCCTAGGAGCTATGTTGTCGGGGGATTTATGCCCCTGGTAGGGTCTCCCAAGGCAAACAGGTTCTAGGTGACAGGCCAGACTAAGAGTGATTCAGAAGACCCTAATGATGAAGAAAATCAAGAGAAGTGACCACACCCCGCCCGGACCTGGGACACCGGAGCCTCACCCTGGAGCCAGGCCTGGGGGAGGGACTCGCAGGCGAGCACGTGGTGGCCACACCTTCACCCATGTGGCCTGGCAGGGCCCAACTCGAAGAAGGAAGACAAGAACTCCCCTATGCAGACCTGCCATTTGCGGGGGCAAGAATAAGGGTCAGGTGCAATGTGATTTGGGCAGTGGTCGAGGACGGGTGGCCGGGCAACCAGGTCTTCGGCGGCCAAATCTGGTTCTTGGGACATGGAATGTCACTTCTGTGGTGGGGAAGGAGCCCGAGCTTGTGGAAGAGGCGGAGACATTCCGACTAGATATAGTCTGACTCACCTCAACCCACAGTTTGAGCTCTGGAACCAAATTCCTTGAGACGAGCTGGACCATGTTCTACCCTGGAGTTGCTGCAGGGGAGAGGCGGCGATCTGGGGTGGGCTTATTAATAGCCCCCCGGCTTGGTGCCTCTGTGCTGAAAAGTCATCCTCTGTGAACGCGAGGGTTATTTCCCTACGTCTTTGGGCTTGTGAAAGGGTCCTGACTGTGGTTTGTGCGTATCCACCGAACGGAAGTTCAGAGTACCCAGTCTTCTTTGAGTCTATCAGAGGGGTTCTGGAGAGCACCCCAGCTGGTGACTCCATAGTTCTACTGGGAGACTTCAACGCCCATGTGGGCAATGACAGTGTGACTTGGAGGGGCGTGGTTGGGAGGAACGGACTCCCTGATCTGAACCGTGTGGTGTGTTGCTGCTGGACTTCTGTGCGAACCACAGTTTGTCCATAACAAACACCATGTTCGAACATAAGGATGTCCAAAAGTGCACTTGGCACCAGGACACCCTAGGTCGCTGGACTATGATCGACTTTATGGTCGTATTATCACTCCTGCGTCCGCATGTTCTGGACACGCGGGTTAAGAGAGGGGCTGAGCTCTCAACTGAATACCACCTGGTGATGAGTTGGATTAGATGGCGGGGAAGGATGCCGGACAGACCTGGTAGACCCAAACGTATAGTGAGGGTGTGCTGGAAACGTCTGGCAGAGTCTCCCCTTTGTCGAGTCTTCAACTCTCATCTCCGGCTGAACTTCGCCTGCATCTCGAGGGAGGACCGGGATATTGAGTCCGAATGGGTCGCATTCCGTGCCTCCATTACTGAGGCAGCCAGTCGTAGTTGCGGACGCAAGGTGGTTGGTGCCAGTCGTGGCGGCAAGACCCAAACCCGATGGTGGACACCGGGGGTTAGGGGTGCTGTCAAGCTGAAGAAGTAGTCCTATCAAGCATGGATGCTTGCAGGGCTCCAGAAGCAGCTGACAGGTACTGGCAGGCCAAGCGACACAAGGCTTTGACGGTGGTCGAGGCAAAAACCCGGGTGTGGGAGGAGTTCGGTGAGGCTAAGGAGCACGACTTTCCGTCGGCCTCGAAGAGGTTCTGGCAAACCGTCCAACACCTCCGAAAGGTGGAAGCAGCCCCCAGTTCGCACTGTTTACAGTGCGAACTGGGGCTTGCTGACCTCAACGGAGGATAGAGTTGATCAGTGGAAGGAATACTTTGAGGACCTTCTCAATCCCACTGACATACCTTCCATTGAGGTAGCGGAGTCTGAGGATATGTACGTGGACAGTTCCATCACCGTGGCTGAGGTATTGGGTAGTTAAAACACTCCCCAATGTCAAGGCTCCGGGGTGGACGAGTTTCGCGCAGAATTTCTCAAGGCTCTGGATTTTGGAGGATTGTCTTGGTTGACACGCCTCTACAACATATGATCAAAGTCGGGAACAGTACCTCTGGACTAGCAGAGGTACTGGGGGTGGTGGTCCCCATTTTTAAAAAAGAGTTACCGGAGGGTGTGTTCCAACTATAGGGGGATCACACTCCTCAGCCTCCCTTGGAAAGTCTACTCCAGGGTGCTGGAGAGAAGGGTACGACCGTTAGTCGAACCTCGGTTACAGGAGTTGCAATGTGGTTTTCGTTCCAATCGCGGCACACTGGACCAGCTCTACATGCTTGCAAGGGTACTGGAGGGTATGTGGGAGTTTTCCCAACAGGTCTACAAGTGCTTTGTGGACTTGGAAAAGGCATTTGACCGTGTCCCTCGTGGTGTCCTGTGGGGGGTGCTCCGGGAGTACAGGATTCGTGGTCCTACTACGTGCCATTCGGTCCTTGTACAATCGAAGCAGGAGCCTGGTTGGCATTGCCAGCAGTAAGTCGAGCTTGTTTACGGTGAACGTTGGCCTCCGCCAAGGCTGCCCTTTGTCATCGATTCGGTTCATAATCTCCATGGACAGAATTTCTAGGCGCAGTCAAGGCATTGAGGGAGTCCAGCTTGGTGACCTTAGGATCTCGTCTCTGCTATTTGCAGACGATGTGGTCCTTATGGCCTCATCAGGCTGTGATCTTCAGTGTTTACTGGAGCGGTTTGCAGCTGAGTGTGAAGCTTCTGGGATGAGACTCAGCACTTCCAAATCCGAGGCCACGGTTCTCAGTCGGAAACGGGTGGACTGTACCCTCCGGGTTGGTAGTGAGGTCTTGCCTCAGGTGGAGGAACTCAATTATCTCGGGGTCTTGTCCACGAGTGAGGGAAGGTCGGAGTGTGAGGTCAACAGATGGATCGGTGCAGCGTCTGCAGTAATGCGGTCGCTGCACCGGACCGTCGTGGTGAAGAGAGAGCTGAGCCGGCAGGCAAAGCTCTCTGCTTACAGATCGATCTACGTTCTCACCCTCACCTATGGTCATGAGTTATGGGTGATGACTGAAAGAACGAGATCACGAATGCAAGCGGTGGAAATGAGTTTTCTCCGTAGGGTGGCTGGACTCACCCTAAGAGATAGGGTGAGGAGCTTGGCCATCCAGGAGGAGCTCAGAGTAGAGCCGCTGCTCCTTCATATCAAGAGGAGCCGGTTGAGGTGGCTCGGGCATCTAGTCCGGATGCCTCCCAGGGGCCTCCCTGGTGAGGTGTTTTGGGCATGCCCAGCCGGGAGAAGATCCCAGGGAAGACCTAGGACACAATGGAGGGACTATGTCTCACAGCTGGCCTGGGAACGCCTTGGTGTCCTCCCGGTGGAGCTGGAAGAGGTCGCCAGAGACCGGGAAGTCTGGACTTCCCTACTGAGACTGCTGCCCCCGCGACCTGGACCCGGATAAGCAGAAGAAAATGGAATGGATGGAACGTAAAGCTATGGTGAGGGCAATAATGATGCATATATAATAATATGTCATGTTAATACTGCTGCTAAGAAACATTGCAGCAAATATAACATTGTTGTTGGCTGCAATCACATACACAGTTACACAAAATAATTCAACCCGCATTGCAAATTCTATTTACTCGCAGAGTACTTTGCCTATTTAAAAGAAAAGCTACTTGTGCATTTTGGAAATGAATGGAATCTACAGTAGGGGTTGGATCATTTCCAGGGTATGCAAACCCAACAAAACAGAAGGCCTGGCTCAAGTTGGCTGTGATGGTTCTTTCACAAAAATCCCTCAAAAATGGAAAAAAAAAATAACCTACAATAACCAGAATGCACTTCTCTGGTTACCTTCCAAAGCCACTACCTAACAGCTGCAGTAGTGATGGAAAGAAAACACCATCACTAGTGGACTCACGCAATGCTCACACATCCCCTTCAGGTTTTTGCCACACCTGCTTTGGAAGACAACATGGCAGGCGGCTTGTTGTCATTTGGCAGTGGTGAGCAGCCAGTCTGACTGGCAGGTGAGGTGCACACAAAAAATAAACTTGAAACTCCAGTGAGCCACCAAAAAGTCTAACGGATGACGTGGGTGTAGGTAAATATGTACCTGAGTGTACAGTGTTTCCAAACCCATTCATTCGTTTTGCTGTTGAGATCACTGAAGCCGAGCAGGTTTGAAAAAGATGCAAGACGCTATTTTCTTGCACCTGCACATGGATGCCCACCTCAGATTTAGATCTAAAGCACTTGTTCCATATCGCTATGGATAGACTTCGATTTACAATCTGCCAAAATTGTGAGTGGGACTATCATTGTTATCCGATGACCCGGAGAGATAAAGAGCACATCTCTTACATCACTTGTCATGGAGCAGTCTGTTATGTAATATTGCATGTATTCAAAAACCATATCGGTTTGTGCGTTATGATAAAAAAAACTCTTTACATTTCTTGTTAAAGACACTTGAAATAACTTTGGGAAAGCTTTGCCAAAAGACAGGAGGAGCTCGCAGAAGTCGTCCAAAAAATATGACATCACATAGACGCAAAAACTGTGGCTGGGCTGCAACATGCATCTTTCACGCACTTCCTTCTCTTGCCCCGTACTTCACATACACCGTCGAGGCAGCCATTGGAGGAGAGAATCTGAGGAATGCTCCAAACCCCAGGCTGGTGTTCTGACTTGTCCCAGACTTCATGCCGTCACCGCCGGGGTCTGTGGCCAGACCTCCCTGTGCCAGACCCACTGGCTCCAACACCCGCCCAGGCCAGCCGAGCTGCAGCTCACGACCCATAATTACGCAGCAGGCCGCACTGCAGCGCACATCCTCTCTTTCCCCCACCACCTCCTGACAGTACTACACTTTGAAACAGAGAGAATACCCCAGCTAATATTGCGGCTGGTAAATGAGGATGCACTGGAAGACAAGCCAGTCCAGCATGTGAGCACTGAGAGTATTCCTTGTCTGAACTTGCCATCACACTCCCATAGATAGATACTTCTATCTCCAAGAGTCATTTAACAATTCCCTGCTAGCATGCAATGTGGAACATACTGTATCATTACAACAAACACTTCTTGGCAAACATCAAGGCAACAAAGAGCACACAGTATAAAAAGTGAAAAAGTAATGACGGGGTACCTGGTCTAACTGTGGCTGAGACGTCTGACTTAAGCATTAAGTCCCGATCCTTTCCATTCCTCTAAAACATTAACTGAATGTCCTCTGATCTTATTCGGAACTTGGCTACAGGTACAGTATCTCGCAAGAATGCGTACATACCTTACATTTCAGCACCCGCTGATTTACAAAATGGGACGATATGATAAGTACAGCCGTCCCTTGTTTCTGAGGATGTATCTGCGATATCACGTAATGTAATAGAACATCATGTCTCATTAATGCAGTGCTTCTCAAATGGTGGGGCTACGGGGTGGAACGCTGGACTGTCGGCGGGGCGTGAGAGGCAGGGAGTTACTGCAGACCTGCCAACGTGTACACGTTTGTTGTATCAAACATGCGTTTTGACTCTTGAATACGCTTGTATGCACAGTTTTGTTGCATTTTCCTGGTTTCACTTCCAAGTTCAGTCTGTATGGTACAGATACATAAATACTGTAGAAATGGCTGATTATCATCAGGGGGACGCATGACAAAAAAAGAATTGAGAACCACTGCTTTAATGTAACATTACTGACTAGTGACAAGAATACTACATATTGCTTCACTTTCAATATTTGTCACTAATGAAAGGCCATAGTAAACCATAAACCAGTGATTACGAATCAAGTTTTGAAAAACTGGGATAGAGTGAGGGAGTGATGCTTGAACCACGATGTAGCGAGGGACTACTTTTTTTTTTTTATCACGGCTGCAAAATCACTCACAATCAAGCCTGAGAAATTTCCAAGTGCCTCCATTTTGATAAAAACACAATTTTGATCACATGTGAGACCCACTATTGAACGTCTTAAGAACTACCTATGAGTTTTTGGCACAGAGACTTGCCTTTGCAGATTGCATACTTTTTAGTCTGTTTAGTGACATGACAATTTAAGAATGCGCCTCCACCCTTTGAGGCAAAAAGACTGCATGACTGACAGAAGAGCTCACTCTGTTCATGCCGTTGTTCAATGGCACAAATGTGCCAAGGTGACAGCCCCTCATTTTTATACAGTACATTCCAGGTCCAATACATTCAAGTGTTACAACTATAGTTAAAAAAAAACTTTTCTGTGTTTATATTGTTTGCTTTCTGGAATGGATTCATTGTATTCTGTGTTTTTTTAGTTTTTTTATGGGAAACATTTTTTTGGTTAGAGTCATTTGTGGTTAGAGGTGGGCTTTCTAGAATGGATGAATAACTCCAACCAAGGCTCCACTGTACTTTTTAGAATGGCCAGTGTACAGCTTGTAAAGTTGCATATATTTACTACACAGCCATGCATGGTGCTGGTCGTGTATGAGTGCTACCAGCACTGGAACGCTACGGTTCATTGAGGGAAGCATGTACTGTGAGGCCCGTTGCTGTATCTAGAAGTTTAGCAGCTACTGTATTTGGACAACAATGGCTATGTGTTGAGGACTGTAGAGCTACACTGCAATACAAGCGCTATACAAAGTTACAGTCACCATTCTTTTATTTCGTGTTGCTAAAATGTAAGGGGTGTACTCGCTGCAGTGCGATACTGTTGAAAAGCACATTAACATCATCTTTCTGAAGATACACTGGTGGACAGATAAGGACACACTCAATGAACAGAAGTCTTTGGACCTTCCAGAATCTTAATTCTTTACCTTGCGATGATATTTTGGACAATTCCGAATCGGAATCAGAAAAACTTTATTGCCATTGTAAGTGAACAATTCACTAACTAGGAACTTTCTTTGGCGACTCAGTGCGACGCAGAATCCTAAGTAAACATAGAGCATGAAATAAACAAAGAACCCGGAGTAAAAAGTGGAAGTTGAAGATGCCAATAGATGGGAAGAATTAAGAAAAGAGATCAAACCGCGCAAATCAAGGTCCATAAAAGCAGCTCCCATCCTACATCAGTGACCTCAGACGGTCTTCTAGATGAAAATCTAAGCATGTGCAATCATAAAGCACCATCCTGCTTTCCATTTCCCCCAGTCAGAGCTGATGTGGGGTCATGGCTTGTGAATTTCACAAGGTTTCCTCGAGGAATACCTCATCCTTTGAAAGAGAAACAGGAAAATTACACGGTGGACAACGCACTTGGTTTTCACCCCCTTTCCCACACTGTAATTTGCTGCTGCAGTGGGTCGGCCTAAAATAACCTTAACCTAATATTCACAACATTGGCAGACTTAGAGATGCTGGAGGTCTCCCCCTGGGTGGTTTACTTGCTTACCTTTCTTATACATTGAGGACACGTAGGCGGCGTGTTGGGAATCACCGCTGCCTACTGGCTTTATGCGGAGTGGGTTTTGGATGCACTTCATTGAAACGCTACAGAAGAAAAGGACAGCTAAAGCTCATGTAGAAAACCACCAAGCACAACCGATGGGTATCACAAGCGCGATGCCCATGAGCTCACTAGAAGCAAAGTTTCCGACAGGCAGGTTTCCCGTTAATCCTCTCGTCTCCATATCCTCATCTTATTTCCATCGGCAGCAACCACGACGCCCCAGATATTTACACAGGCAAGTTTAGAGAAGGGATCAGTCCGGCTCCACAGTCAATATCCTGAAATGTGATTCATGAGGCGACTGTTCAAAAGGAATATGAACTGGGTTTCATGCTGTTATTGTAAAATGTCACGGGGGAGATTTGATATGAATAATCATTAGAAAGGAACATGTGAAGCCATAAATGTTTGTAATATAAACGATTCATGCTGAAGCAGCCACAATATGCATTGCCCCCAGACAGTAATAAAAGCCAAATAAACAAACTTTATGCGTACACACATGCACAACAAACGAACACCCCTCCCAGCCCCCACCCTTTTCTGAAACCCACCAACACTGATACACCACAGGCACCACACACACAGCAGTTCTCATATGGAATATCGTGGGTGGCGCTGGACCGGTAGAGGGCTCTGTAAATAGCTCTGGAGCAACCCCTCCATTTCAGTGACCCAAATTTCCTTTTCTGAGGTCTGCTGCCTGGCCTGGAAGTGCTGTACAGCAAGTCTCCAGTCACCACTGAAGACCACAGCGGCCACGCTGAAAGCACTTCACAAGGACCACGGCACGGCAACGACGACCAGATGGCCCTCGGCCTTGCATCACACGTGCAACGCCGCTAATCTCTCGCAACGCACCACAAACATTCATGCACACGGAAATATCACATACGATCACTTTGCTTAGCCCTAGCAAATGTATGCATCCATATATTGAAGTGGAAAACTGTTCAAAAAGTCAAAATAAATGGGATTATATCTATATGAACTTAGGGATGTTTATGATGTGAATGTAAAATGAGTTTGGGGTTGAAAATAAAACCCTCGGGTTGTCAGTGTTGAAGGAATACCAAGATGATAAACTCGGCGTGTCCTGCTTTGAATGCTTGTCTAAATAAATCAACCCTGCTCAACATCAGTCGGTGTTACAAAGCAGACTCAAACATTGTACTGAATTCACATTTTATGGTTGGAACGGTAGCTCTACGCATGACGTTTAACCGTTAAATGCATGTCAACACATTTCATTGTGGCTGACATTCATCCATTCATTTTCTATGCCGCTTACCCTCATTAGGGTGGCGGGTATGCTGGAGCCTATCCCAGCTGGCTTTGGACGGGAGGCGGGGTACACCCTGGACTGGTCGCCAGCCAATCGCAGGGCACGTATAGACAAGCATTCACATTCTAATGGACAATTTAGAGCGGCCAATGAAGCTAACATGCATGTTTTTGGAATGTGGGAGGAAAGCGGAGTACCCGGAGAAAACACACACACACACGGGGAGAACATGCAAACTCCACACAGAGATGCCCAACGGAGATTCCAACCCGGAACCTCCTGACTGTGAGGCCAACGTGCTACCCACTCAGACACCGTGCGGCCTGTGGCTGACATACTGCACAGAAAATAAACGATGATTACAAGAATAATTTCAAAGTGACCCCAAATGTTGTCCGTTGGTGTGAATGTTTGTCTGTGTGTGCCCTGCCACTGACTGGCGACCAGTCCAGTCCAGGGTGTACCCCGCCTCGCGCCCAAAGTTAGCTGGGATAGGCTCCAGCATACCCCCGTGACCCTAATCAAAATGAGCAGCATAGAAAATGGTTGGATGGAAATTCTTTTTTCCATTTTTTTTCCATTCCCTATTTTAGTCCTAACTCATGCAAACAAACAACAAAAAACATGACTCTCAAAATAGAGAAAGCCATGAAAAAGAGAACAACGCAAGTGTCTAGGCCCTACGTTCCCAAAGCGGGGTACACCAATTGTCATAGGGGTACTGGTGAAGCAAAGGGCACCTGACACTCCCGAGTACGAGTACACATGAACGCCTCACGGAGAGGAGGAACGAGACACCTTGCTCTGTGTGAATGATATGAATGTGCGGTTTCAGGATTATGTTGTGTGCTGTGCTAAGAGTGTTTCATCATTTACGTTCTATTTCTCAACCTGCCCACGTATGCGTGTCAGCGTAAGAGTGGGAATTCCCCTGAAAATGAGGTCATCTCTGCTCGGATGTATTTTGTACTTTGGATACTTCTTCACCATTTATTTGTATCAAATCAATATGCAGACTTAAATCGTAGCGATCACAAGTGAACAAAAGTGAAGCTCCAGTTCAACCCACTGAAACAGACGGAAATAAAAGATATGCAGGACGAACATTTAGATCAGATAGAGAGATAGATATTTATCAGTGTACATGTAATACTTTTATCAAAATACGCATTTTCGAAACGCAATTTCTTAACATAGCCGCACGGTGGCTGAGTGGTTAGCACATTGGCCACACAGTCAGGAGATCTGGAAGACCTGGGTTCAAATCTCCGTTGGGCATCTCTGTGTGGAGTTTGCATGTTCTCCCCGTGCGTGTGTGGGTTTTCTCCGGGTACTCCGCTTTCCTCCCACATTCCAAAAACATGCATGTTAGCTTCATTGGCCGCTCTAAATTGTCCATCGGTGTGAGTGTTTGTTTGTCTATATGTGCCCTCCCATTGGCTGGCGACCAGTCCAGGGTGTACCCCGCCTCTCGCCCAAAGCCAGCTGGGATAGGCTCCAGCATCCCCGTGACCCTAATGAGGATAAGCGGTACAGAAAATGAATGAATGAATGAATTTCTTAACATCAAATTCATTAACCAGGGCGGCACGGGGGTCGAGTGGGTAGCACATTGGCCTCACAGTCAGGAGGTTCAGGGTTGGAATCTCCGTCGGGCATCTCTGTGTGGAGTTTGCATGTTCTCCCCGTGTGTGTGTGGGTTTTCTCCGGGTACTCAGGTTCCCTCCCACATTCCAAAAACATGCATGTTAGCTTCATTGGCCGCTCTAAATTGTCCATCGGTGTGAGTGTTTGTTTGTCTATATGTGCCCTCCCATTGGCTGGCGACCAGTCCAGGGTGTACCCCGCCTCTCGCCCAAAGCCAGCTGGGATAGGCTCCAGCATACCCGCCACCCTAATGAGGATAAGCGCTATAGAAAATGAATGAATGAATGAAATTCATTAAGAAATTAATCAAGTTTAATACTGTATTTCAATTGAGGGAAAATTGAAAATGTTCAAGTGCGCAGGAGTAGGGGGCGCATGGCTTCAAGTCAAGAGATACGTGACTGAAAAAATGGCCACTGACTGGTCTACACAACAGAAAGACTTCCCTCTATAGGTTGGCCCATGTCTTCCTTTCCAAGTTGCCATCCAATTTGGCGATTCTAACTTTGGACAATATTTACAAGGCCTGCAGAGAGGACCTTTTGCTTCCTTTTCCTGTGGTTTGGCCCGGCTGAGCTGTCAGGAGAGAGGAACAGCCAAGCCCAAATGTAGATGCTCAGCTTGGCAGGCTCTCCATGGAGTGTCCTGACCAGACAAAAGCATAGAGCAAAATACAGCCAATTTATTTATATACTCTGTGGTTTTCCATGTTACTAGACTTGCAGACCCGGGGTGGATATTCCATCTGAGGATGGAGATGGACAGATGCCCTTCCCCACCGACTTAAAAGGAACCTATATGGGATTAATGTCGCGTTCATGTGTGTTAATCGAGTGTGAGGTTTGATGTGTGGTCCGTAACGCACAAATCCTGAGGGTCCGCCTGTCATGATTGAAGACTTACTGTCCTGCTCGGCAGCGGCAAACAATGTATGTAATCGGAATCACCACCTTGAGCTCCTTTCCCTCGAGGGGATGACCTCACCAGTCAGCCCATGTATGGAACCAATTTAGCAGAGCTCCCTCTGAATCACTTGTGTGTTTAGATCTGTCAAAACTAAGACATTTGGACCCACATCCACTTGGGCTGCATGCACATTGGCCTGCTGGCAAAACATGAGACGGGTATGGATTTGAAAGGTTTCAAACAGAAACTAGAATTGAAAGAAAACAACACAGTCTGACTCACATCCAGGTACTGTTGCTGCGTGGGAGAGCTCATAAATGAGTCAACCAAAGCTATTTGGATATCGAAGGGGTTGGGGGACACATATGGTCATGCACACACACACACACACACACACACACTAACATAGTGGCTGCGGTCAGTTAGACCTCTCTGGTCAGGAGTCACTGCCAAGAGCAAGCCGAAGAGTGGAACACTGGGAGTCTTGTGCCTGATTTTGGAGACTCTTGTCTCTCCACCGTCCTTGCTTGAAAATATACTGCGGCTTCGAGGAACAGCACTCTCAGCAGTAGGAAGGCCAGGCATGGAAAATTTAGATGCAACACGAAAGACGTAGAGGAGGGGAGCGGAGGGCTGGGGGGAGAGTGGGAGGCAAAATTGATGTGCTCATTCACATCCGTAGCCAGGAGCTTTTTCTTAATGCTTTTAGCACATTTACTGTAAAAAAGGAAACTGCATGGTAGCGACCACTGGTGATAATAATGAGATCACATAAAGACATAAAATGGACGTGGCGAATAATCCTAATTTCATTTATGAATGAAGTGCCAAATAGAAGATAATTGTTGCAATTCATGTTAGTATATGATGACGCAAGACCACAAACGTAGCAATTGCAAGCGTAACACACAAAATGACATCTCCTAATAACACCTTGTCTTACTAATAGTGAGGGTTGCCCTGTAATCAATCACTTTTCTGACACTGACAATTAGAAATATCAAACTGGCATGTAATGTTTCAATTAACATACACCTGCACAATTTAAGCATATCCAATACAAGACCTGCATCAATAATTATTCCATTAAAAAAGAATTCAGTCTGCATAGACATGGTCATTAAGGTATTAATAGTTGGTTTCCAACGGCACTGCATCATACAGAGAGCATCTCAAGTATTTGAAAATCCCTCGGTTAATTACATGGGAGGTAAGTGACTGGTGATTGTATTTGTGAAAGTTGGCATCTTATTAAAGACAGCAATATCTGGTCTTTCCAGCTCAAAGTGACGAAAGGCTAACTGAAAAAAGGTAAGGTGTGTCATCAGGTGCAATGCGGAAAAACACATTTGTGCAATGTAGACCGTTTGTGCAGAGAGCCACCTATAAGAACAACCGCTATTGCGCCATCTGACAGTCCCATCAAAGTCATTGGATAATTCTTTCTTTTATTGCACAAAGCAAAAGCCCCCTACGATCATTTCATGGTATTTACTTGACTGGGAGCGCTAGTACACCAGCAAAGGCCAACATGCAACAGAGCATATCTGAGGATGAGGACTGTGTAATCCCATCAAATCCCCAATGCTCTGATACTCAAATGGCAGGAAAAGATAGAAAGTGCAAGAAACCACAAGCCTGTGCATATGCCAAGAGACAAGTCTTTCCAATCCAAAATGTATTGTACTTTTCCAATGAGTAGAAGCTTAGGGCTTGTTTGGCACAGGAAGTACTGGAATATTCATGCCACACCAGTCGTTGGTGAAATCATTACATGCATGTTCACAAGCTGCTCCTACTCCAGGGTCTCATCCAAAACGCTCTTTAGAATACCCTTTCTACTGGTGTCCCTACGGTTTTGCACAGGGATGGCCACACCTTTTCCACCAAAAGGCAAATACTCATAGATTTAAGTATGTGTGTGTGTGGGGGGGGGGGGCATTTTGGTACATTTTCTGCACTAACGATGCTAAAATCAAACCCTCTCCCCGGCCACTTCGTCCGGTTCCTCCCGGTGGATCCCGAGGCGTTCCCAGGCCAGCTGAGAGACATAGTCTCTCCAGCGTGTCCTGGGTCTTCCCCATGGTCTCCTACTTGTCGGACGTGCCATGAACACCTCCCCAGGGAGGCATCCTAACCAGATGCCCGAGCCACCTCATCTGGCTCCTCTCAATGCGGAGGAGCAGCGGTTCTACTCCGAGTCTCTCCCGGATGACAGTGCTTCTCACCCTATCTCTAAGCGGGAATCCAGCCACCCTGCGGAGAAAACTCATTTAGGCCGCTTGTACCCGCCATCTTGTCCTTACGGTCACTACCCAAAGCTCATGACCATAGGTGAGGGTAGGAACGTAGATCCACCGGTAAATTGAGAGCTTTGCCTTTTGGCTCAGCTCTCTCTTCACCACAACAGACCGGTAAAGAGTCCGCATCACCGCAGACGCCGCATCAATCCGCCGGTCCATCTCACGTTCCATCCTTCCCTCACTCGTGAACAAGACGCCGAGGTACTTAAACTCCTCCACTTGGGGCAGGATCTGTTCCCAGACCAAGGACAGCCCTGGCGAAGTCCAACCGTCACTGGAAATGGGTCCGATTTATTGCCAGCAATGCAATCCAAATTCTGACATCGGTCATACAGGGAACAAACTGCTTGAATTAGGTAGTCCAATACCACATATTATCGGAGCACTCCCTACAATATTCCCCGAGGAACACAGTCGAACGCCTTCTCCAAGTCTAAAAAACACATGTAGACTTGTTGGGAAAACTACCATGCACCCTCAAGGACCCTGCCAAGAGTATAGAGCTGGTCCACAGTTCCACGACTAGACCGAAAACCAAACTGCTCCTCCTGAATCCAAGATTCGACTATCCACCCCTGAATATACCTCACCGGGAAGGCTGAGGAGTGTGATCCCACAATAGTTAGAACACAGGGCAGAGGTCACCCCTTCTTGAAAAGCGGAACCACCGCCCCAATCTGCCAGTCCAGGGGCACCGACCCCAATATCAATAAGATGCTGCAGAGTCGTGTCAACCAAGACACGCCCACAGCCTCCGTGGCCTTAAGGAACTCCAGGCGGATCTCATCCACCCTCTGGGCCTTTCCACCAAGCAGCTTTTTTTGACCACCTCGGTAACCTCAGCCCCAGAGATAGCAGAACCCGCCTCAGAGTCCCCAGGCACTGCTTCCTTTTTGGAAGATGTGTCAATGTGATTGAGAAGGTCTTCACAATATTCCTTCCACTGATCCGCAACATCTTGAGTCGAGGTCAGCAGCACATGGTCCCCACCATACACGCTGTTGACTGTGCACTGCTTCCCCCTCCTCAGACGGGGGATGGTTGTCCAGAATGTCTTTAAAGCCATTCGGAAGTCTTTTTCCATGGCCTCTCCGAACTCCTCCCATGTCCCGGTTTTTGCCTCAGTGACCGCCAGAGCCGCAAACCGCTTGGCCTGTCGGTACCTGTCAGCTACCTCCAGAGTACCATGGGCCAAAACGGCCTGATAGGACTCTTTATTCAGCTTGACGGCATCCCTCACCGCTGTTGTCCACCAACGAGTTCTGGGATTACCGCCACGACAGGCACCGACGACCTTACGGCAACAGCCCGATCAGCCACATCAACAATAGAGGCACAAAACATGGCCCACTCGGACTCACAATGCGTTTGGGTCTGCCAGGTCTGACCGGCATCCTCCCCCACCATTGGAACCAACTCACCACCAGGTGGTGGCGTACCAACTCAACAATTGCAATACAAGTGATAACAGTATAGCACATGGATAAGTTCCTGTTACAATAACACTCCCTGTCTCCCAATTGCCACTGCTCACTCACCATGACCGACGCTAAATGAGCGCACGGAGCTGACTAAGCATAAAACACTGTTTTGGCAGAGTAATGCACATGCACAACCTGGGTGAAGAGACAAGTGGGCTACGTAGTGACTACGCAGAGGCATAATCCAGGCTAGAGCCACAACTTGACTGCTCAGAATATACAGTATCAGCTGAAGTCCTATTGATAGTGGCAACACACCAGCAGATGACAATTGGTCAGCGGACGATGGTGAATATTCATACAAAAAAAGAAACAATACTGGCAATAAAGCAATCTACCTTTTTGCCAAGTTGTGGTTAGAAGCTTACATACACTAATCAAGAGTATGAATGAGTCATTTTGGGCCCATACAACGTCTTTGAAACTTTAAAACATTGAACAAGAGTTGTAGTTGGCGAAGACTGTCAAATATATTGGAGTTGGCAAGCTACGTTACACGTGATGTTGGAAAAGCATCACGTATGTCAGGGGTCGGAAAGCTGTGGCTCGCGAGCCATATGCGGCTCTTTTGATGACCTCCTATGGCTCGGTGTTTCTTTACCCCATAACATTTATTATTTGAATTCATTTTTTTTTTTCAAATATGTGTAACGTATCTTGCTTTACAACAGGGGTGTTCAGAGTTTGGTCTGAGTGATTTATTTGCTAAAAATACAATTTAAGAAAAACCTTTAAGGAAACAGCAAAAAATTGAAAAATGAGCAGTAATTTTACAAAAAATAAATAGTAATTAATAATATTAAAAAGTTGTAATCTAACCAAAAAAAGTTGTCATTTTAGAAACATTAGGTTGTGGAAAAGGTTATAATATTGGGAGAATAAAGTCAAAATATTACAGGGATAAAATCAAAATTATGAGAAAAGTTGAAAAAATTGGGGAAAAAAAGCCAGCACAAATTGAAGAAAAAAATGCTGTCACTTTATGAGTAGAAAGTGAAAATATTAGGAGAAAAAGGTCAATTTTACGAGAATAAAAAAAGGCTTGAACTTCAGTCACATTTTGGTTCCTCCCCATTGCACAGGAGGCTGCAGTAAAGGACGTGAAATGCACCACGTTTACGCCTCAACACACCTCAACACACAGAACAAGTTACGACACTCAGGCACGCCTGTGGGCGAGCAGAAAAAATATTATGGGGGAAATTCACGTATGCCAAAATAGTTTCCAAACGGAGGGGGCGGGAAGGTGTGCGGCGGCTAACAGAAGGGAGTGGATGAAGGAAGGGGAGGAAAAGAGGGAGGGTGTGGGTAGGGGGAAACTGCTGGGGTGGCGGGGTTGGTGTTGTTTCCTGTCGCCATTCCTGCCTGCCCACATAGACAGCCGGAGAAAGAATATATCTGAGGCAGACTGCAGGCCACATGAAATTCTCCCCGAGTCCCTCACTCGCCTCTGTGCCGAGTGATGTGCTCCCTCCCCTCCTTGCCTCCTTTTCCAGTTCCTCCTCCCTTCTGCCCTTCAAAGCTCTGACATGTCATCTCCCACCACAAAAACAGAGGTGGGAAGACTCGCTGGCGCTACCGCTGCCTCAGGGTGTCTGGCACTAAAGCTGCCTGCAAATACAGCAGGGAGAGGAGGAGGAGCGCAAGTAGACAGAGGATGACAGAAGGAAGGAGAGAAGACGACGACAGAAAAGAAAAATGGGGGAAAAAATGAGCAGTGAGAAAGGACGACTAAAGAAGACTCCTAAAAGAAGAGCTGTTATTAGGATGGAGATACGGGCTGTTTTTTTAATGAGTCACATCCACACACACATTTAACACAGCTGTGTATGAGGGGGTCCGCAAAACTATGGCTGAAACCGTCAGGGTCCAGAGTTGGGACCCAATTCTAGTGTGTGGCCTGTTGGGCCCGCCCCAAAAACACAACCATTCCCATAAATATCGGACTAATGAAATGGATGGTACTGAGATAAATGCATGCAAACCACAATCCCAATGGGATTTTCTCCTCCAAGACCAGTAAGTAGTATTTCTACCGACACATGCCACGTGCTGCCTTTGCTTATGAATAAATGATTGCAGGCCGACTGTTTGCAGCTAGGATGCCACAAAATTAGCAGATTGACTTAAGGAGTAATTACACACTTGCCGTTCCACTGCTGAGCTTTGGGAACGAATCGGCAACGGGCTCCTGGACAAATCAAAGAAAATGCGCCCAAAAGTCGGCTTTACCATGGGCCGGGGGTGTCTATTGCCATGCGGACGAGAACACTGGTAACACGGCCAAATGCCAGACCTTGGGGAACAGACCAAACCAACAGCTGAACGTTGACATGGAAGTGAAGGGATTCCATTACAAATGTTATGAAAACGGACTTCTGCAAGAAAGGTTGAACAATGTATGATATGGCGGAGCATGGAGAGCAAACTAAAGCAGCTTAAAAGCACAAACAATGTGAGATAATATGATGTCAAATTAAGGGCTAGCTTTGGGAGATATGCTACAAGTGGTCGTGATGGTGCTTTGAGAAACATAACAGTACCACACATGCAAAACTGGCAAGTCTATTTATAGACAATTCGCACGCAAGGTAATTCAAAGTGCTTTACAGAAAAGGGCCTTCATAAAATCATTCCATAAAAACTTCAAAAAATGACATTAAACTTGATCCCCCCCAATAAAAAAAATAGAAGTTCAGATGGAGCTGAACATTGCCAAAGTTGAGGATCGTCACACATCTTCTGGAAGACTGTAATAAGCTTAATTGTCGGAGACAGTGCATGACATGCTGCTTGTGCCACGACCAAGAGGTAGAAACCTACAGTTTGAATGTTTGTGTGGACATTGGACATATACTGTACACAGAGTGCGCTTCCTTTGAGACGGTAGCTATTGTACATTTACTTAGGCCAACAACTGCTAAAAACAAAGCCATTACTGTCACCTTCCTTGCAGAACAAATTGAAGCAATACACGCTCGTGTAACTGAGAAAGCGCAGAAATAATGACGCAATTTATGATGCAAAGAGTTATGCCAAAGCAGTAGTGGAACATTACTGGCGGCCGATGCATAGTATTTCATCGAGTAAGACCGCAGTCGCGAGCCGACACGCTGGGATTTACTTTTAAGGCCAAGAGTCAGCTGCTCTTCAGGCTTCTAGAGGGTGAATCTTAAGATATCACCTCCAAAAAGCGTGACTGCCGAGCCGGTTGCTGACCTCACTGGATGTTGGACGAGATTTAGAACACGCTTCCATCCTGGCACATGCATGCCAATCCCACAGGCCCATCTGTCTGAGATGGAGCCACCACCGCCGTACCAGTTTGAAGGCACAAAGCCGGCATGCAAAAGCAATATTTCACTCTCAGGGAACACTGAAGAGACATTTTTATTCGTCGGGAGAGAGAAACCACAGAAAAGTGCCACAGGGCACCAAACGAGAAAAACAACTCGGGGAACAAGAGAGTTGGCGGCACTGGGGCAGCAGAGAAGATGATTTATTAGTTCATGTCGGCCAGGCTGTACCGCCTACCATTGTACAGATGCGAGTCTTCATCACACCATGTCTGATCTAGTTTGGTGTGTCAAACTTCAACGTTGAACTAGTCGGGCATCTGTTGCACTTATGTGCTACTTCAAAAGCATTTGTCTATTATTTCGACTTTATTATTACTCCAAAAATTGGACGGATGATCATGTTCCTCTTCAAAGAATCATAAAACATATTGAACAGCGACACCACGTCGGATCCGGTTTGTCCTTTCTTTAAGTAAATCTGCTGCTGTTACCCTGAACTTGAATGCATCCAAAAACGTAATCATCAGTTTATACACATACAGTACTTTATTATTCGCTATATTAGGCGGATAAAGGTTTTGCAGTAAAAAATAAAATAGACAGATAACATGTAGATAACATACAAGTCTTTATGAAAAGGACTTGTGGGATGATAGGACAACTTTTCAAGAGGGGGCTGGCTATCTGTAAGACGACACTGCCACTTAGTGGATGCTGTGGAACAGTCAGTAGATAGATAGTGTATTCATCTCCAAGAGAAAGGGAGGCTTCCAGCAAGACAAGAATATGACACGGATGTATGATGAGATAAAGTGTAGCAGACGGGCATCGCGTCGCGCACGGCTAAGCAGCAGCTTGACTTTTGCAAATCTACACAGATTTTTGAGCGTTTCATTCCAAGTATTGTACAGAATGTTGTATGTTATTCTGCAGTAGTATCACATGTTCTGATATCAGTCCAATGCCCTAGCTTGAGTAATCAATCCGTTTGTAAATGTATGGAGGTGTGGGAGAATCTGTTGCTGAATGTTCTGAACTCCAGTTTCCACGCCAGTGTTGTATTTAGCAGACTACTGCTGCTTTGAAAAGTTCTAATCTCCAGCTTCCCACAGAGCAACAACCATAATGTAGTTGTCCTTTAGACCTGGGCTCTCCAACCATTGGGTCTTGGGCGGGGCTGAACTGGGCTGTGAGAAACTTTCAGGTGAAATGGTAAAAAAAAACAATACAATTGCAAATAACATCTCATTTTATGAAAATTCATACCAAATCCCAAGTTTTCACATGTTGCTTGTTGCCGGTAGCGACCCGTCAAACCTAACGCAGCATTGTAGTGTGCTCTGTGCCAGGCCGCACGCACGGATAGACTACTACACCGTATTTGTGGGACGCAGGTTTAGAGTGCTAATGTGCATATTTGTTCATTCCTGCAAGCACACTGCCCGTTACACACGTCAAATAGCGACGTAATAATCTTCTGTCTGAAAAACAAATTCCAGGCTGCTACTGGTGGATGATGGGTCTGTATTCATTATATGCTTTTAATTTGGAGACCACTGCTTTGGACAGCCGATGCTCTTTGTGGCTCCACTATTTGATCTGCAAATGCCACGCCTCAGATTTCTTTTGATTTAGCCCTCCACTGTTAAACTGTGTTACACTGCAAGCATGAGGGTCCATCTAATTGTCTGGCTTTTCTTGTTTCTCCATGCACCTGTGCTCGGATCAAAGCATGCGATGCCTGGAATGGGCGTCCTTCTTTATCGCTGAACATGCAGAAATGTCTGGCTGTATTTCAGGACTACGGATGCACAGAGCTTTTGAAATACGCAAGAGCATGTCAAAAGATCACATATTGTGCATTACTGCTTAATGCAAACTTAGAAGCTTCGTGCACACAGAAAATAAACAGTATTGGGGTGAAAATAAGGGGGGTCAAGGTCTATTTTTCAACCTGTCATAATTAATCAGACCAATATGAGAAATTATGAAGTCATACCAAGAAATCCAACATTAAAATGGTTTCCTCTTTGGACCTCCTTTGCATTGCACTCATCAATCACGTCTTGTGTGCCGAAACAAAATAAACTGAGGCAAAATTACTGTGGGAAATTTAGCATGAGCAATTTAAAGCACTCCTCCTCTGTGATATACTGCAAAACGGTAACGTCACCTGAGCTCGCAAAAATGGTGTTGATCGTGTGGGACTATCACTATTTGAGAGGAAGACAGTTTGCCAAATGCTCTGCAAATATAAAAGAAAAACCCATCAAGCTTCAACACATCAAACATTAACCACCTGAAATGCCACTACAAGTCCCGGGGCTTGTCCCTATCATCATCATGTTATCATGTTTAAAAAGTCCAAAAAAGTTTACCAGAGTTTCGAGAGCGCTATATGAGTTGATCATGCAGCTGATGGGTTTGGACAACCAAGTCTTTACCATCACTCAAGATAGCGGCTTTTGATGGCTAGTGAACTTTCACAATTTGTACTTCTGAGCAGTGTTATGTTATGTTATGTATTAAATGTTTTGTTAATAGTAGTGATGTCATTATACGCTACTAGTACAGTTTGTCAACTCCAACTATGTCTTTCTTACCTCCAGGTGTGCTCCACATCATTCATCCTTCCATTTTCTATACCGCTTATCCTCATTAGGGTTGCTGGAGCCTATCCCAGCTGACTTTGGGTGAGAGGCGGGGTACGCTCTGGACTGGTCGCCAGTCAATCACAGGGCAGACATACAAACATTCACACTAATGGAATTTTTAGAGAGGCCAATGAAGTTAACATGCATGTTTTTGGAATGTGGGAGGAAACCAGAGTACCGGGAGAAAACACACACAAGCACGGGGAGAACATGCAAACTCCACACAGAGATGCCCAACGGAGATTCAAACCCTGAACCTCCTGACTGTGAGGCCAACATGCTACCCACTCATCCACCGTGCAGTGCGCCACCTCAGTTATATATCTAAATTTAAAAAGTAATAAATGATCTCTCTTCTTACTGAGTCACCACCTTATCGTGGCGGAGGAGTTTGTGTGTCCCAATGATCCTAGGAGCTAAGTTGTCGGGGGCTGTCATGCCCCTGGTAGGGTCACCCATGACAAACAGGTCCTAGGGGAGGGGACCAGAAAGAAAGTGGCTCAAAAGACCCTGATGATGAAAACAATAAATTGGACTTCGTTTTCCCTCGCCCAGACACGGGTCACCGGGGTCCCCCCCTCTGGAGACAGGCCTGGAGGTGGGGCACGATGTCTGGTGTCCGGGACACTCTGGGTGAGGAGAGGGGCGGAGCTGTACACCGATCACCACCTGCTGGTGAGCTAGTTCTGATGGTGGGGGAGGATGCCGGTCAGACCTGGCAGGCCCAAACGCATTGTGAGGGTCTGCTGGGAACGTCTGGGCATCTGGTTAGGATGCCTCCCAGATGCCTTCCCGGGGAGGTGTTCAGGGCACGTCCAACCGGTAGGAGGCCTCGGCGAAGACCCAGGACACGCTGGAGAGACTATGTCTTTCAGCTGGCCTGAGAACGTATCGGCATCCGCCGGGAAGAGCTAGACGAAGTGGCCGAGGAGAGGGACGTCTGGGCTTGCCTGCTTAGGCTGCTGCCTGCCGACCTCGGATAAGCGGAAGAAAATGGACGGATGGATGGATGGATGGATAAATTATCTAAAGTAATCAGCAGTGTTGCTCAGTCTTGAAAAGCAAAAACTTATCAAAATCGACTCTAACAACAAAAATAATATGAGCATCCCTAATTAAAACGCAAACTGTATTCGCTATTGTGACACAGTCATGGGATGAAAGTAAACGCCACAAATATGCTCCAGAAATTCAGTTTCATGGAGCATATGAGACAGCATATTTCAACGCATCAGAGGTAAAAGACATGCACACCGGACTGGACTTTTTACTTAATTATGCATCAATAGGATTTATTATTTATTAACATGTATTTTTATGCATTATTGTACTACAAATTGGAAGTGAACAGTTGCGTCTTATTTATTAAACCTTTGTTTGCATGGGTTATTCCGTGATTAAGTTTATAAAATGACATTCTTGGGGATCTGCTTGAAACCTAAATGTGTCTTGGTGATTAATAAAGTATCTAAGCACACACAATCAGTGTTGGCCACGTTACTTTGAAAAAGCAGTTTTAGTTACTACTGAGTTACTCCACTATAAAAATAACTAGTTACCAGGGAAAGTAATTACTCCATTACTTTAAAAAAAAATAAAAAATGTCAAAGAATATGGATTTTTTTCAGAACAGGCTTCACAAGCCGGGAATAGAGTAGGACAGCAAAGGTACCTGCATTTTTTTAAATATTTATTTATTCTTTTCCACAAAACCCAACAGCAAAAAAAAAAGTAGCACAATTAGAATAAATAAATGACACTTTCACACAACTCAAGGCAGTTGGTGGACATGCAGTACTCCAAGTATGCTTTAAAAAGAAAAGTAAACAGTTTAACAGAACTGCTTTTAAAACAGTAGGCTACTGAAAATACTACTATACAATAATAGTACTGAAAGTACAAATCCAACTTGAATTCCTTAACATCCATCCACCCAGTCGTCCCACCATCTCCGCCAGTAAACCAGTGATTGCATGTTAACGACACCTGGCCTGCTGTCATTGCCGGCGTTGAGCAGTGTTTGGGCCAGGAGTTTAGCAGAAGAGTGTGCAGTCGAGAGGCGCTTCATTACACAGGACGTGAACAAACACTGTGCTCCGGGACGCAACGTACACCTAACATGTACAGTTTGACCTTCTACCTCTTCCACCTCGAAAACGCCGTCTTTCCCCGTGACTCGCCATCTCTGATAGTTTGTGTGCGTGCGTATGTGCTGGCTTGTGTGCAAACACCCGGCCACCTGTCTCTGGTTGGCTTAACATAAAACCTTATCCAACCATCATGGCTTAAATGCGGTCATCTGTCGCCCCTCCCCTCGACTTTGCAGCGCCAGTGTCTGTGTAAACCAAGTGGGATGACTTAGTGGGTAGCTTCGGTAACTTGTAGTAACGCGTGTTGGTAACGGTAACGGCGTTCCAACGACAGAAAAAGTAATTCGTTAGATTAGTCGTTACTAAAAAACCAACGGTTGTTATTTTTACTCTGTTATTCCCATCACTGCACACAATAAATAAAACTTTTTTTTTTACTTTGTTAATTTGATAATATATAATATAGGAGATTAATAAAAGCATCTTTCATCTTACCGGTGTCAAAACAAAGAACAGAGGATATTTATAGATACGGACATTCAGGCAGGGCAGATGAATAAAAAATGAAAATGATAGGTGAGACTCAAATCTTAACATCTGACCTTAAAGAGCAAAATGTGCTGTAAATTCTAATGTGCTTCAACACTGACATGTTGGACTGAAGTTGGTAGCTGGTGCATAATTATGTTAAGAGGGGGCGGAGTCTGGCGGCATGGGGTGCCCACTGGGGTATAAATGCACCCATCAGCCGCCGCTGAGGGAGGCATTTACAGTGCATCATATCTGACAGACCTCTTTAGAAGCCGATCCAAAGCAGAAATGGACGCATGGAAGCTCCAACTTGGTTTTTCTTCTTTTCTGCCCTATGCTGCAAATCTATGATGGGTTCTGTTAGTGAGAAGGAGAGATGCAAGAACTTGGATGACAGGCAGGTGAGTGTGTATGGCTGGACTGAAGGGTCAAGCTCTATGCAGTCAAATGATTTTTTTGGCCTTCTTTTGCTGGGTAGGGCCAGTATAGATCAGGGGGTTGATCCGGTCTATCGCAACCCTCACGAAAAGATCAAAAGCACTTCACTTCTACGGACTCATGGGGAAACGCTCAGGTGACCACTTCTCCTTGGCTTCCAAAGCATTGCGGTGCTAGTGTGTGTCGTCTGCAGGTGGATGTGTAACTGTAGTTACATTGGTGAAAGGTGGTGCGGAAGAAATATACCTTGTCTTTCAGCAGCATTTGAAAATACTTTCTTCCTCCCAGGTGACAAAGCAGATGTTAGTGGCGTTAATGAGAAGAAGAATCCCCAGTAGAGTTCAGCATAAATATCAAAAACACTAGACTGTTGTGAATATATAACCCATTTATTGATTCTAAAAATAGCTCACCCCTAAAACATCATATTTTAATAATTTCATAGAAAAAGAAAAGTGAGATATTTTGTTTTGTGTACTACAAAATCAGTAACCAGATGGGCACCAACAGCGGCATGTTTCAGTAGAGAAAGCACACAAGCAGGGCATGTTTGTACCAGTATAAAAACCTGAGGTTGTTTTATTTGGCTTTATGTGCATTCTTTTTTGTTTTTTACAGCGGTTTCATGATGTTTTTAATTTGCAGCAAATCAAAGATACTATTGTTTCACTACTTGGCAGGATGGGACAGAATCCTGTACTGATGCAGCAAAGAGTAAAGACCGGTGATACAATGATATGCCAACGACCTGACATTGTCATCCTACTCTGCTCTGGTCAGTCCCAAATCATACTAATGCTAATCTTAATCGATTGTGTATGAGCACATTCAGATCATCCACTGTTGTTTAACATTCAAAACTCAACTGATACGTCAACAAAAAGGCCTTTTTTTATTATTTAACTTTAACTGGAACGTATGCCACTCAATAAATCAAATATAAACGTAAAAAATACAATGACCAAAAAAAAAATCCCACTTTGATCCATACTGACAGTTAGGAGGTCGAGGCTACTTGCGGCTGGTGAGGCTGTGGAGGTGAGTTTATTCAGTAGCCTGAGGATCTTAGCACTTATGTCCCCTTGGGAGGAGTCCATTTCAGCGAGCTGGGGTCAATGGTTTTGTTGCCATTGCCTCTCTTGACCTCCTTTGCTTTCCACTCATCAATCAGATCCTGTGCAGGAACAAGAATCATGAAGCTGAGTGGCATGTCTAACATTTATCAAGAGGCTAAACTAGATGAGATAGTGAGTACACCACCGACATTTTTTAGTCCCTTCTCAGCTGACCAACTTGGATATACTTTAGAGTAGTCAGTGTACAGCTTCTATGGCAGTTTTAGGTTTACTATTCACTTAAAATGAACGATTACTGCCTAAATGAGCTACTATGAAATACTGTATGTATTGAACACAAATGGCATGCATTATTAAACTGTAGAAAGTCACAGCCACTACAAATGAGTAGATGAGTTTAGTTGACTGAACAAAGCAGTGTGCCAGGTAAGATGCACCTTCTATGTTAGCATGCAAGTTCTGTGTCATCATGACATGCTTCCTACATTAACACAAACACTGGGGGGCTTGACTACACAAAAACACACACGCTACAGCAAAGGGATGAATGGAAAACAAACCAGGGGAGGAAGATCTCACCTGTCGCTTCAACACCAAGTGCTTGCCCTTCCAGTATTTGAGCATCTGAAGAGACTGCAGTGTGCTCACAATGTCCACGGGATTGACGGCAGTTTCCTGACTAATCTCTGTGCATCAAGTAAACAGCACACATTTTGCATATTTGCTTTGTTCACGCTTAAATAAGCTTCGCCCCAAAGATATTCCATGTAAACATGTGTTGTGTTTTCTCTCTTCAACTGTAAAAGTTGCATTTGTGTTGCATGTCTAACCTTTGATGGAGATCTCCTTCCCTTGGAAGTTGTGCATGTATCGCAGTAACACTTCCTTCCAGTAGCTGCGATAGCTGATGAGGCCGAGGTCTGACAGGGGCCTCTCTGGGGAGCCCACCTTCTCTTCCACTTTGGAGAGCAGGTAGCCTAAAAGGAAAAGCGCACGGGATTACCAGAGAAGACACCTTCGAAATAACCAGACAATTGTTGAGATACCCACTAAAGTCAATGAGCATCTTGCCAAAGCCCTGCCTCATGTATTGTGGCATGGTCAGAATGCAAGAAACATTATAGTTGAGGAAGGAATTCTTCTCCTTGAAACAAAAACAAAAACAGTAGAAACATAAATGTATTTTGTATGTAGACAGCAACATTATGAGACAGAAATCTATGTACGCTTACCTTGGAAAAGTATCCCACTAAATGGCACCCTGTGTTGTCGGCCTCGGTCATGACATAAAACAAAAACGGCTCCACGTCGTAGTACAACGTCTTGTGGTCCAGGAAGAGCTTAGCCAGTAAACACAGGTTCTGGCAGTAGATCTAATAGGGAGCAAATGTTTTATTTAGTCTGTGTATTATGTTTGTTTGTCAGTGAAACACTGCAATTCTTCTATTAAACATTATTGTCCACCTTATTTTTCTTGCCATCAACTTCAAACACAGATATAGTGCCTTTCCTGTACACTTCATCCCCTGGAGGATGCTTCCACACACACTTGGCCTGACAAAAAACATGCACACTGTTACAAACCCAATACAGTCAGTACTCTTGGAGCTAAATTAAGTATCTCTCTACTTGGCCTAGTAGCTCTGAATGCCCTAACCATGTGTCGCCTCAGGATGGTCTGGCTCTTCATGTACTTGAGGCAGAATTCACACACATAGAGGCGACCCAGGCGCGCATACTCCTCGGGATAGGGCGAGTGGTACCAGGTGTCCAGCTCGTAGCGGCCAAACAGGATTGTCTTGATCATGTTGCTGCCCTCTGTGATCTGACCCTGAATGCGCAGCTTCTCCTGCAGGAGGAAAGAAGACAAAAAGTAAACACCTTGTCATTGCTGGCTTATCACATTAGAAGTGGGTGTTAACATATTTTCAAAATAAATATGGAAAATTAATTTAAATCATAATACATAAAATATACAATCAATTAATATGCACATTCAAACGAATACGTTTACCCCAATTCAATTACCACTACTTCCATTGGAAAGTATCCACAAATAAATCTGCCGAAAAAGTTTTGGGTCTTTGCAACCCTAAATTACTAGCACCCTCTGCTGGTTTCTACCAAGCAGTGCATCTACCATGCCAGCGATGCCTCAAAATGAGGTGATTAGACAACAGCGGTGACATAAGCTTTGTCACAAATGTCTAATAGCAATCATCATCATGCCTATTGCGATTCCGATATGTGGAGGGCAGTAACAGGTTTTTACCAAGTCTTCAGATGCACGAGCCTGGGCTTTCCGAAAAAGCTCCAGGTCGTAGTCGCTGGTTATATTCTCCAGCAGAGGCTCTCTGGTGTTGCCGTGAGTCTGCCGATGCTCCTGCAGATCAGACAAGATGGGAAACATAAATGAGAGCACATATGCATCAGCAGCTGGAGGAGGAAGAGAGACGCCACTGTGGTACCATATGCCTTTCTTTCTGCTCCTTCTGCAGGCCAGAATTTCTCCCTTTCCTCATTTCAGCCACTTGCTCTTTGTATCTGCTCTGCTTCGATGTCGGCGTCTAGAAGACAAAAGAAAACATGCACCAGTCCACCTACGGTTTACAGAGCCAATGTTATTCTAGCAATAATTATCTCCAAGCTAGACCTGATGACGTGTTGCATGTCGGGAATTGCTCTCTTCCTGCACCTTCAGCTCGTCTTCTTGCTTCTCACGGCTGACTGCTTTCACCTTGTCAAAGAGTGAGTGGCAGACACATTTTAATTGAAGCTTCCCCTTAATTAACTGGAAACGCAACTCGCAACATCGGTGATCAAAAAACACATCTCACCTTGCATTCATCTGCAGAAAGGTTGTGATAAAGAGGACATCCTGACACAGCAAAATGACGCTCATGTTTTCCTGTGAGGTGACCTGTTTAAGAGCAATGTCACAGAAACAATTCGCACCACACTGAGACATTATTGGCTTTTTTGAAAGCAATCTGGACGACGTGTAAGGGGTGTTTTACCAAGTGAATTACACCCAGGGGTGGGGCATTTCATGTTGAAGTTGTAAGTCTCGTGGCATCGACGACGTTTGGGTCGGTGGGAAAGGTCCTTATCAGAGTCCCTGCTTGCTGGATCTTTGGCCTGGCCCTCATCATGAGAAGCATTTGGACTGGAGATATCCAGCTCAGACTCTGAGGACGGCGCATTTCCTGTGGGTGTCAGTGGCGGGGATTCATCATGGTCTGCATTCTGCTTCAAGTCAGACGCGTCTGTGGAAAAGACGACAAGC
Source organism: Oostethus manadensis (assembly GCA_024372805.1). NCBI lineage: Eukaryota > Metazoa > Chordata > Actinopteri > Syngnathiformes > Syngnathidae > Oostethus > Oostethus manadensis. The sequence continues at coordinate 651,066 of QODF01000082.1, forward strand.
CGGAGTGTTTTTTTTACTCAACGGGTGGAGGGAGGGAGAAGACCATCAACAATGTTCTAGTGCATGATCACAAACCATGAGAACTCTGGCTCTGACGGGTGGAGGCTCTGGTGAGGCGCTGTCTCTTGGGCTGATTGCCGTCACTTTCAGAACTATTGGTCTGCTCTCTTTCAGCAGAAGAGTCTGAATCTTCAGTTCCATCAGATCCACTCCCTGCCATATGTCTCTAAGGGACAAACAAAAGCATAAGCCACGTCTCACTGGTTCCTCAAGCAACACGTTGAAACACTGATATGGCTTGCAAATGAGAGCAAGGTTACTTCTTTATTAAGACATCATTGTAGTCATCTTTTAGAAGACAGGCCAGTTAGCAAGCCATTGGGCGCTTAGCTTATGCTACACCACCAACTGAAATAATAGCAGCACAGTTTCACGTCTTTCCCCAATGAAGCCCCTGCATGTCCAAGACGGCTAGATTATTTACCACATATTTGGGTGCACAAAACCAATGAGCTAACGCTGTTAGCTTATAGCACGTTAGCTAGTACAATGCATACTTGCATATGCTATTCACCCTGAAAGGTCCAAAAAGTGTCTCTCAGTGCAACTGCAAAAGAAAATGCAGAATTGGAGTGGAACGTGGAGGAACATTCCACCCACAAGGACCCTAGTGGGAAAACAGTTGCTAACGCTAACCTAAACAAGCTAACGTCATTAGCATTGTCGCTAGCACAAAGTATTCTTACCTGCCGTCTGCGAGGCATATTTACTTTGGTAATGCTTCCTCCACAAACAGAAAACACTCGATACTCTTGATGTTTAAACCGCGCGGATCAAATAAAACGGTCCAGGTGCGCGTTGGACGTAAACAGTGAAGTCTGGATGTGGCGCCACATCGCCCGTACGAACATGGCTAGCTAGCATCCCCGGCCAGGAGGGGGCAGTACACCTCCACGGCCTTCTTCCTCGCTCCCCTGTCGGCGACGATCCCAAACTTAGTGTCACACCAACTGCCGGTTGGGGGTTGTACTGCTAGACTGCGTGCCCAAAACGCTTGGGAAGAGAAAGGCTCTGTGGCCCATTAGAAGGCTAACAAATAAGGAGGATAGAGCAGGTGTGGGGTGGAAACCCCGTTGCACGCCCGCGACCTCCATCACGCTCTACATGAGTCTATACGTCAGCCTCCATGTGGGGAACTTTCTGACCTCCTTGGCTGACTGTACCCACAAATACGAAGAAAGAACAGCACGTACGACCATAACGTACAGCGCAGATAATAATAATAATCATCGTTTTCTCGAAACATCCGCCGCCTGACCCATAAATGGACCCCCGCCCCCCAGCTGTACTATAAATAGCCCAGCAGGCCCCCCACGCATCCAGGCAGGGATTCACAGGAACAGCACACACTGCGGTTGTTCCTGTCGTGGTGTAAACTTCGCAATGAACAAGCCCGACATTGTTAGACCGGAGGACAGGTAAGTGAGGCATGTTTATGTTCCGTACTGTACATACTGTACGTAACAGTTTCCTTTTCTTTGTGTTCTGTCAGCCAGCCCGCGCACGCCCTTTGGTTTGACAGGAGAAAATATGTCACCGTTAACTTCAGGGTTCAAAAACCCAAAAATGTCCAGGTTGACATCCAAGCCGACAAAATGATCTTGTGGTGAGTAGAACAAGTTGTGCTTCTTGCGTTTGCAACCAATAAGACGAGTCTTGCAAGCTCATTACTGTGCTTGCGACAGCTGCAAGAACGACACAGACGATGTGTTCTACAACGAGCTGAACTTTTACGACAAAGTCCAAATCCATGTACGTAGATTCCAAAAATGTTGCACTCAAATAGTCTTTGTGCTATTTCACACTGCTGTTGATGTTTCTCATCAAGGATTCCAGAGAAAGAGTGTATGACCGCACCATCAATGTGTTGCTGAGGAAGCTGAAGCCGGACTTTGCGTGGCCTCGTCTTCAAAAGGATCCAGCCAAGGTCTTTGTTGGAAACGTACACGTGTGCATTTGGCCGCACGGTGGCTGAGTGGTTAGCCCGTTGGCCACACAGTCAGGAGATCTGAAAGGGCATCTCTGTGTGGAGTTTGCATGTTGGGTTTTCTCTGGGTACTCCGCTTTCCTCCCACATTCCAAAAACACATGTTAGCTTTAAATTGTCCATCGCTGTGAATGTTTGTTTGTCTATATGTGCCCTGCCATTGACTGGCGACCAGTCCAGGGTGTACCCCGCCTCCCGCCCAAAGCCAGCTGGGATAGGCTCCAGCATCCCCGCCACCCTAATGAGGATAAGCGCTATAGAAAGTGGATGTTTGCATTTGCAGTAAAGCTCACATGCATACGATTCCTTCTGCAGCCCAGCTGGATTGCTGTTGACTTTGACAACTGGAAGGATTGGGAGCACGAAGAAGACGAGGGACGGGAGGAGTATGAAAAATACGTGGATGTAAGCAGTCATATTTCTCAAGATGTGTTACAAAAAAGTTCCCATTCTTGTTCTCCTGCCAGATGATTGAAGAGATGGCCACCAGTAGTAAGACAGCCACACCAGACATGGGGGATCTTAGTGACGTAAGGCTTGTTCTTCCGTTTGATTGGCGGACTGACACTGACCACAATATTCTCTCCTGGCCCGCAGTCTGACTGAAGCTCAACACCACGACCACTCTCCTCTAATAAACATGTTTCTTCTTTTTATATAAATGTGGTTATTCGTGAAATAAATAAAAACAAGTGTATCGTAATGCATTGTATTCATTTGCAGCGTTTACCTTCTTTTTCCTTCTACGTGTTATTTCTGGGGTAGCCCTTTGCTAAGTTTGGCCTTCCTGCTGTCCGTAGTAAGATGGCCGCTGCCTGCTAGCAACACGCGCTAAGCTTAGGTTAGCTTAGCTACACGCGCTTATCTTAACTTAGCTTAGTTTAGCTTAGCTCAGCTACACGCGCTTAGCCTCTGAGCACGTAAGTCTCTCCAACAGCCCAAAATGACTTTCCAGTGTCAGCGAGACAGCTACATGAAAGAGGTAGGTGGAATTCGGACAGCAAACTGCTAACGTTCGCGCTGCCTGACTGTTAGCACGCTAGCTAACGGCTGTGGGCGACGCGAACGTGGTAGATTTGGGTGCCGTGTTGGTGGAAACATCACGTTTCAGTTGGACCTTTTCTTAGTTTGTCACCACAGTGACGTCCTGCTGTCCGGCGGAGCTCGAACAAGACGGGAAAAAAGCAACAGTCCAGGGTTTCATTGTGAAGCTTCAAGACACCATCTTATTTCCCGAGGGAGGTGGTCAGGTCTGGGTTCTCCTGCAAGATGCTACCGCCAAATCATGAATGATTAATTATGGAGGAGTCCGCACTGTCCCATACTCTTCTTCAGCCAGGCGACCACGGGCTGATTGGGGGTGTGGCCGCTTTGAGGGTAACCAGGCAGGGCCAGGATGCTGTGCACTTTGTGGGGTTGCCGCTGGAGGTGGGTCTGGAGGTGCAAGTGAAGGTGGACTGGGAGAGGAGGTTTGACCACATGCAACAGCACTCAGGTGAGCGCGTTGGTTTTTGGGACTCTCTCACGTTTGCCTTGAACGGATGTGTTCTGCCCTTCTTAGGTCAACATTTGATCACAGCTTTGGCTGACGCCATGTTTGGATACGAGACCACATCTTGGTATATTCACACACTGATCACATTTTAAGAGCAGTTGAGAATCGTAAACATTTCCATTCTGATTTTACGGCTTCAAAGTGCAAGACGAAGACTTTGGAGCGATACGGAAAATAAGAGTTTGCAATTTATTGCAAAGAAGCGTTAAAGTGAAAGCTGTTCGAATCATCTAAAGAGCACATTCTTGGCAAAATGTGGATTCGGTCATTTTCTGTCAGATATTCACACTCATGATTTTGTCTTTGAGCGCAGTGGCCTTGTTGAGCTGCGTCTTCCCAAGTCCTGAGAGATATGGAATAGACAAGCCAGGTGGTAGACCCCAAAACATGTCACCAGCCCTGAGCCGGAAGATCGGGTTGGCTGTCTGTCAAGACGCGGGACAGACCTCGGCCCAAATGAAGGCTGATGCTGAGAGTGCAATCCAATAACCATCGGACTGCATCGCAATAAATGTCTTCATCGCCACAGAATTGCCTGTGGGGATTTTGCACAAGAGCACCAAACATGGGGCATTGAAAGGTTTTATTCTTAGAAACCTGGTTTCTAACATTACTGGCATGACAAGGAGATCCCACCTGAGGTGTTTTCTACACTGCACAGTCATTATCTGCAGTGCTTTTTCATCCGATGGAACAATGGAGCTTCAGGTTGTGCAGGGGTGTCAAAGGGCATCCCTCGTGAATGAAGGCCCTCATCTGTGTGGTAATGAATGGGTTTTTCGACAGTTCAAGGATGCAGGCCATAATGCCCGCCCCACAAAGGACTTCTTCCAGAGAAATGACAGCACTCCTTTGGGCCATCCTGTGTGCTCTCCTGATCTAAATTGGGTTTTGGAGCTATGGTCGTCAACTTTTGATCAGATGATGAACAACCTATTTCACTTCATTGGTTGTTTAAATTGCTTGCTCGTTTTGTTTTGGTCACCCTCCCATTTCTTGTTCACGCAGTTAAAGCTCTGCATAGAACCTCCTTAAGATCCAACAGTGCAAAATGTAAATGTGTGCGACTGTTCTGAAGAGTGTATTTGTTGCACAATTGGCTTGACCATAAATGAGCATTGATGGTTCTTTCTCGTATTTGTTGTCAGGGAGCTGGGGCGTCAGAGAAGCACCATCGAACTGAACACGCTGTCGGTAAAACCCGCCCAGTTACAAGCCTTGGAGGATGCTGTGAACGAGAAGATCAGAGCTCACGTCCCAGTTACTGTGAAGCTTCTGTCTGTCGACAGCCCAGAGGTGGAAAAGGTGCGTGTCTGAAACATCAGGTACACAATCGGAGTAATGGAACACAATCATCTCTCTGTATGATGCAGTGAAACAGTAACCACGGCAATACCTGTGCAGGTGTACCTAACGTTGTGTACTATGCAGGTGAGGAGTCGAGGGCTGCCTGATGACCACACGTGGCCAATTCGTATTATCGATATTGAGGGCGTGGATGCCAACATGTGTTGCGGCACCCACGTGTCGAACCTCAGTCACTTACAGGTAGCACCTGACGGAGCTTCTATTACCAGCTAAACTACGGCGTTGCCAACCATGCATGCAAATTGAAATGGAGTACAAAAGAGTGTGCATGCTAAATGAAGTGTTTCCAATCTTTGTAAAGGTAATCAAGCTGCTGGGGACCGAGAAAGGAAAGAAAAACAAAACCAACCTAATATTCCTGGCAGGAAACAGGGTGCTGAAATATGTCGAGAAAAGCTGCAACACCGAGCGCTCTTTAGTGGTTCTTCTCAAGTAAGTTGCAAAGTATCATTTATGCTCATTTCTACCTCTATTAACTAGTACTTTGCTCAACAGAACCGGACCTGATGAGCACGTGGAGGCTGTGGACAAGTTGCAGAAATCGGTGAAGGTTCTGCATAAAGTGAGGCAACGTATTTGTACTTGTCATTTTTAGTTAGGTTGCTTTAAGCTTTGTGAAACTTTTTTTGGTAGACCAATTTGAACCTTCTTCGAGACATGGCGCTCCTCATCGCTCACAACTTTAAGAATGACCCCCGGAAAGGGAACTTCTTCAGCTTGCACAAGTAAGAGACCTTCACATTCACCCAAGCGTTACATTGTCATCACCAAATGCTCGCTCTGACCTCCAGAAAAGAAGGGGACGGTGACTTCATGAATATCATTGCCAATGAAATAAACACACAGGTAAGTTATCAGCTTTATACCTGCTATTTGATGGTTTTTGGTTATCACTGTTGTGGTTCTTTCAGGAAACGTTGGTTTTTCTGACTGTGGGAGAGGAAAGGGGCCCTGGCTTGTTTCTGCTCGCTGGAACCAGTGAACAAGTAACACTAATGGGACCACGGTAGGTTACTCACCTCGCTAGTAGGCTTGGGTGCTGTAGACCATAACATGTATAGTGTGTGTGTAAGTATATATACACGTATATACATATACATGTGTCTATACGTAAAACGTATATGTATCAGTGTGTATACACACACACGGGAACCCCCGGGATACAAAAAAAAACTTTTGCTTCGGCTTACAAAAGTTTGTCTATATTACCAAAATTTGTTTTTTTTGGAATTGTCCTGATTTACCGTATTTTAAGGCACATGCGGTCAGACATATAGTCTACAAAAAAAGGCAACGGAAGCAAAAGAGTGAGTTTAGTTGAATTTATTCTCAACAATACACTCACTGTATTTTCTATCCATCTTCTGCATCTGAAGCGCACTGTGGCAAGGAAAACATTTCTACTGGTGAATGAAAATGGTCACCCAACCCTACCGCTAGTAAGTCATATTGAGGCGCTAACATCAGATTTGGTCAAACTTTCAAGGGTATTAGAGCTGCTGCAAGCAAAAGGAGCTGGAAAAAATGGTCGTTTCCAAGGCAAAGCTAACAGCCTGGCACGAAGAGGGCAGGTGGAAGCTCTTCTTCAACAGCACTGCAATCATCAGACCACACAAGAAGAATAAATCCAGTTCATGTTTAATTCTTGCTTTACATTTTAAAAAGACAAACAATACAGTTCTTAAAATGCATAGTTCCTTATGTGCTGTATGTGTAATGTAAAAAAATAACAATGACTGTGATTTCTTGCCCGCATCCCCAGTCTCTGTGCTGTGATTGGAATCATGATCGTGTATGTGGATTTGTGGTGTGGGTGGCAGAATGTGCTCAACTGGTGCAAACGTGCAAGGTCCCATTCCCGGCCTTAAAACAAAACTACACAGGCTTAAGAACAGTAAGACTGGCAGTTACTGGCAATTGTTTTGTTCGTTCCAGACTGATTCATAGAGGCTTCACGATCTTCATTGAGATGTAGTTCTGGAAAAAGTGAAAAAAAGTGTCAAGGAATGTTATGTAAAAATGTAGAGAATTATTCCACACAGATGAAGCTTACCGGGAGAGAGTACAACAGGATGGCGAGGAAGAGGAGCACGATAACGAGAATGAGGAGTCCAATGAAGAGGCACCGGAACCGTCGCCACACAATGAACTTCATGGTCTTGCATGGGTTGGTGAACCAAAAGAAGGATGTTTCGGGGCGCCTGTTGGTTATGGACCAGAAGTGTGACTCCATTGGAATGACTAGTTTGGCAAATTAACTGTTTGTTTGGGCTCTTACTTGGGAGGATCCAGTTTAGGGTTCATGTTGGGTTCATCCCTGCCTTTTCCTGCAGGTTTCTCATCCACGTCGACTTCGCTTACAATTTCCAAAGTCATGTCTACTTTACCCTACGCAGTGTATAAACAATAAAACATGCAACCAAGACGGCTAACTATTTTGCTAAACATTTTTGGAAGCACAAAGTAGAAAGGCACGCAATGTACTGTACAGACTAGAAAAGTTGTTCAACACAACAAGAGAAATGTGTATAGGGAAACAGATACTCACCCCCAGGCCCTTCTTTTCATTCCGCTCAATAGTGCAGGGCCACCAGCCCCTCACCGACTGCTGTGCAAACAAAGACCTGGCAGCTTCCATATTTTGTGGGGCTTCCACTGCTACTTGGTCCATCATGGACAGAGAACACTTCTCAGGGGTCTTTGCAGGGGGAACCAAGTTATGCAAATCCAACTCCAGCGTTCCTGGAAATCACAGCAACGACAAGAAAAAGTTAGCTTAAGTTTGAGACAATAAACTGCTGCTTTGAGCTGGCGTATACAGATACACAATAGGGCTCTTTTCTGGGCAAAAACTACCATTCCCATGATGCTCAGCTTGAAGCTTCCTTCCTTTCACTTGTAGATCGGTAAAGTCTGTCCAAGTTATAACTTTAAAAACATTTATAGACCTGCGGCCCATAAGTGTACAATTCTGTCTCTTAAAATGACTAAATGGAGGTGCACTTAATTGTTGGAATTTACGTATAAACCAGTGGCGGCTGCTGCTCATTCAAGAAGGAGCAGCTCCTTTTTTTCCTGCCTAAATCATAAATGTGCTTATATGTTAATTCTACCCTGAATTCCTAGTCGTTAACAAAGACTATGTTGCTGGGGATTGGTGAAGTCTCCACACCAGTTCAAAACAAGGGGAAGAAAAACTCGGAAAATACTCAGGTGGAGGTTTATACTTCAAGATCGCCGATTCGCTCATTTTACTGTCCATCAAAAAGGCATTCGCCTTAGACAGATCATCCAATCGTCATGCAGAAGTCGAGCATCCAGGCCAGCCCAGTGACGCTCTGTGTCCGATGGGCGGGACAAAGCCCAGCATTTATCCAATGACCGTCCGGTTTGGCGCAGCGGAACAACCCTCTAACATCGGTAGAGGCGAGGCGTGCGGCTACGTAACGCTTTATAAAACGGCGTGACTGCGGGGATGAATGAGAAGGAAGTGGCGCCAAGGACGTGTGATAAGCAGCTGATTGTCAACAAAAGATGAACATACAAGTCAATGAAATGTACACATACTTCATAAACCTATAAAGTTAAGCACGTCTTACCCAGATAATCATCAAGGGAGAATTTGTCATTGTCCCATATTTGGATAATCAGCTTGGGGGGGATCCTGAACTCCGTTTTGTCCAGACTCCAGAAGTGTTCCTGTTGAGCATTCATGCCTGGTTCTCCTCCACATATGCCGTACTTGTGCAGTCGGGCCAACTACGGCCAATAGGAACTCACCTTCTTTGAGACGAGGCAGAGCTGTTCCGCGGGCAGGTAGTCAAAGTCAAAGACAAACCTCCAATTGAAGTTGCCATCGCCATCTAAAGACCTGTAGTGGACGTCTGTCCTCTGCTTGTCCTCCTCCATGCCTGGCATCCATCTGGAGGCATAAACATCACGCCGAAAACCCTGCTGTCAAGTTGCATAAGCAAAAAGTGCTTCATTTAAACAGTCTAAGCATTTGCACTCCGGACACACGGAAGAAAATGTAACACGATCCAAGCACAACCAAGTAGAACCTGAAGATGACTTTTACTGGGATTTGTCTTTCTAACTGGATTAGGCGTGATTTCCTTACAACTTTTGACTCTTCTGCCAACCAATCAATCCATCCAAGAGCCAAGTATGGCAGGATGATTTTTGACTTGTACCCTTTAACGTAAATGTCGCTCATGTGCTCTCCAGTGATGCTCGTCTCATCCAGAGTGACATCCGTCGTGTTCCAGATGACAGCACGCAGGAAATGCCTGAAGAATGAAGGAAATAATGTCCACATTGTTGGTCAACCAAAAAGTTTCATGGACACTTACTTCTTGGGCTTGCGTGGTGTGATGTCAAAGGGGGGTCCGGGCACACCCATGCTTACTGGGAACACATCTACCCACAGTTGAAGTCTTCCCTGTTAAACCAGTGCAACATGTCAAGGCAGTGGGGACAGGGGAGTGAGTATGACAGTCCCGACTTCAAACCTGGGACAAGTTAGGCTGAAAGCTGCTACAAAGGGTCCTGGTCTCCACGTGCTCAGGTACCAGTCCCTGTGTGCGGAGGACATGCAGACAGAGGCGCTCCCGGGCTGGACCCAAGTGCTGGTGGATCTCCTTCTTGTCTTCTGGAATAAGCAAAAAAGGAACATCATGGTACTGCAGCTACATTGACTCCGCTCAAGTCTGACCTTACCAAACTCAGCCAGTGTGTATTCTATGCCATTAAAGGTCAGCGAATTGCCATTGTCCTCGGTCCTGGGTTTAGACAGGCCTTTTAGACGAGCCAGGTTCTCCAAGATCTCAGATGGCTTCAGCTGGTCCCGCCACTGGTTGATTCCAGAACTGTCACAGAAACCAAGGGAAGAACGTGCAGTAGTGTTCATAATAATAGCAGTCCAGTGTGACTAACCAGAAGAATCACTGTTATCTGTATATTACTACATGGCAAACAAGTTACCAGGAGGTGCAGTAGATTCTCAGAACACAAACAAGACCCAGCATTCTTGATATGCATGCACTTAAGGCTGTGCAATGGGGGGATCGGGGGTGGTCTGCCATTTACAAACTCAAAACTATTTTGTACAAACTTTTCGGTTTGTAGGATTTGGCAATCCTGTGAATGCCTAAACTAATATTTAGGTTTTTTTATAAGTGCTTCACATCTGTGGGGCATGGACTCCACCACCTCGGCTGTAATTCCCCTCCAACTTTCTTTAACAACATTCCACAATTCATCAACACTTGTTGCTTTTGCTTCACAAACAGCATTTTTCATGTCACCCCACAAGTTCTCCATTGGATTAATGGGCTGGCCCCTCCATAACATGTTTTCTTGTTTTGGAACCAAGATGTTGCTGGTTTCCTAGTGTGTTTGGGGTGATTGTCTTGTTGAAACATTTCAAGGGCATGTCCTCTTCAGCATAAGGCAACATGACCTCTTCAAGTATTTTGACATATGCAAACTCATCCATGATCCCTGCTATGGGATAAATAGGAGAAACATGCCCATATCATGACGCTTCACTGTCTTCACTCTGTACTGTGGCTTCAATTCAAAGTTTGGGGGTCGTCTCACAAACTGTCTGTGGCCCTTGGACCCAAAAGAACAATTTTACTCATCAGTTCACAAAATGTTCCTCCGTTTCTCTTTAGGCCAGTTGATGTGTTCTTTGGCAAATTGTTACCTCTTCTGCACATGCCTTTTTTTAACAGAGGGAATTTGCGTCACACAGACGTCTTATTACTGTCACAGTACTTACAGGTAACTCCAGATTGTCTTCAATTGTCCTGGAGCTGATCATTGGCTAAGCCTTTGCCATTCTGGTTATTCTTTGATCCATTTTGATAGTTGTCTTCTGTTGTCTGCCACGTGTCTCTGGTTTTGCTCTCCATTTTAAGGCATTGGAGATCTTTTTAGATAAACAGCCAAACATTTTTTGCACCTTTTCATAAGTTTTCCCCTCTCCAATCAAAGTTAGTTCTTCTGAACAATGCCTTTAAGGACACATTTACTTTCAAAGAGAAATGACGTTCTGGTTTCATCCTTAAATAGGGGTCACCTGATTCACACCTCTTTTTTTCATCACTGATTGAATGCCACACTGCTATTTTTTGAACACAAACCCTTTTCAACTAATATCCAAACTGCACAGCTGGGTCTTGCTTGTATTCTGAGAATCTACCGCACCTACTGGTAACGTGTTTGCCATGCGGCAATACAAACATACTAATAACAGTGCTTAGCCACATTAGACAGCTATTATTTTGAATGCTGGTGTGAAATCAAGGCTTTTATTGAAAGGGCTTAGCCTTACGTGCAGTATGTTTGTGGCAGGCCGCAGTAGGAGTTGTATCGTGACAGGAAACGGTTCTCCAGGTCAATCACCGTCTCCCCGACCTTGTCGTCGTGGCTCAGAAGGTCATGGTCATACACAGAGATTTTCAGGTCCTTGTCTTGGGGCAGGAAGCCTGTCATCTCAAACATCCTGAAACAAAAAAGTGGAAGTTACCAGACTTTATCAAAGAAAACACATTTGCTCATTTGGATCAGGTACCTTCCAAACACAGGGTTGGTGGTATTGGGGAGGTAATGATCCCGGTCATCAATCGTGTTCTTTCCTAGTGATATCTTGATGTATGGGTCGCACTAGGGGAACCGGAGATGATGAACAAATTGTTGAGTGGGACATGTTAGAAAAAGGCGACTTCTGCAACCCGAGATTCAGTCTCACTCTGCCATTATTGTCTTTGGGCTGAAGATCCATGGCCTGGACCACATAAATCCTGACAAGACACTCCTGAGGTCCGCTATCGGGCAGCTCTCGGAATTGCCGGGGAGGAGAGGCGACATCCGGGTCATCTGGCAAGGGGTACACCTTAAACGAGCCCTGCGGGTACATAGGTTGTCATGGAGCGTCCGGTTATTTGAGAATCGGGTTTGATTTGTGTCCAAGTACCTTGAATTCGCCGACCACGCTGGGGTCGTCGTGGTCGTCCTCACTCTTGCCACGCTGCAGTTTGAAGGTGCTGCAGAAGTCCGTCAGCCCTTTAAATTCTGGGACATTCTCCAGTTCGCAGTCGTACACCTGAAAACACAATCCAGAACTGGGGTATCAGTTAACCAAATCGGCGTTGCTAACAAGTCCGTTTTTTCAAGTAAGCAAAAGACTGGAAAGAGCCATATTTGCTTATTACAGGTACACGCGAGGAAGAGCATCTTACTTTGAGGGTGTCATATCCCTTCCTGACATAAGGGCCACTTCTCTCTTGGTCTCCCACTGAAACGTAGAATTTACTCCACCAATCCACAGTTTGCTTCTCCTGGCAAGTTAAATGGCAGCCTCATTTCCTGTCACTTTGGTATCATTCTGTGCATGCGGAATGACCTACGCCTTACCTGCTCTACGCGCTGTGCAGGAAAGCAGAAGAAGAGAAGTCACTTCAATTCCTCGTCGTCATGACATTTGAAAAGATTCAAGCAAGCGTTACTGGCAAGACAACAGAGCAGCAAGCAGGTTTGTATCACAGCACCCGTTTGCCCGCGCCAATCTCGTAGAAATAATACGTTTGGGATTCGGTTGTTTGGATCGGCTGTGGGTCTGATACAAATTCTAAGAGAATGCAGCCCCTGCGCTGCAAAGCGGTATTAATGTCATGTGCTCATCGTGGGACGTCTCCCACAAACTCGTACACTGCTATGGTTTGTTATCTTTCAGCTTGAGAGAGTGCTAACCAAACTGTACATACAAAGGAAGAGGAAGTCATTTTGTTGACTGCAGTTGACATGCTGCACATGAACTGCAAACCAGAGTGACACCATTTGTGAAACTGGACTTCACTTTGTGAAAGGGTTGCAACTTCAGACCAAAAAGACAAATTAGGCTCACCCGAGCTTCCAGCAATGCTCTAGCTTCTTCCATGTTGATGGAGACATGTTTGGAAGGAGATGCTGCCATGAGGGCCACTGCAGGAGAACAGCATGTGATTCTCCCTTGCTCGTGCAAATTCCAGTCGCTTGTGTTCTTACTTTTGGAAGCCATGGCTCCCTCTGCTGTGATAACGTATGGGTCACATCGGAACCGCTCCAGAGACGTGATGGTGCACTGGCCCACCACCGGTTTCCTGCCAAACGGACGGTGATCAATCACCTTCAGCACAATGGGAGGCGTGTACATCTCATCCTTTGGTAGAAGCTAGAAGACGAGAGGTTGAGAGGAATCCCAAAATGAACCAAGGTTGGTACATTTTATTATGTGTGCTTTGGGGGGTGTCTAGTTTGTACGGAAAATTACCACTTTGATGAAGAGAACAGAGCTGGGGAAGTTGGGGCTCTTCTTCATGTTCCTGATGACCGCAGATTCTACTCTCTGTCCCCCACACTCCACCACCAGGCTGGGTGAGGACACTGTGGCCAGCTGATAAGGCTTCATGTTCCTCAGACCCCATGCAAGAATCTGCACACAGCAATTGATCTGAACTTTGTGGGAAGGTTGCGAGGCAGGTAGACAACATTACCTCCACCGCGGTGAGCTGCACAACAGGCCGTATGCCCTGCGGAACCATGTAGAGGTTCTCTGCCCTCTTTGGGGGAACCAGAGGGAGATCTGTCTCTCCTGACTACAGAAGTAATACAACAACACTGAAAAGATTCAAAAAGCTTCTTCCTGGAGGCCTCATAAAGACAACCTTTCTTTGGAGGCAAACCTTATCTTTGAGGATGAGCTCAGCAGCCACCAGTGCCTCCCCTTCCTCACGCCCCTTCTGCATGATGGGGTGCCACAGCAGTTTAGGTGTCTGGTCCATGCCAGGATTAAACTTCACCAGTGGAGAGCAAACACAGCGACCCAGCAGCTCGTCCTTGCCCTGAACAGGCACGATCTCGTCAGGGCAACATTTGCTTAGATTTGATCGTGTGTTGCTTTACCACTTGGTCACGGTCATAGAACTCAAAGACGACATTCGGCGGGTGCTGAGAAAGAGCCTGCGGGTCTCCGTAAATCTCCACATTGTTAAAAATCAAGGTTTGGTCCCAGGTGGGGTTCAGAGTCGCTTGCAGCTTCTCTGTTGTTTTACTTCGATGCAAGAAGGAGATGTGGGCATAGGGATCTGCGGAGGAAGAGAGTTTGTGTATTCTGACAAGCCCTGCGGGAACTTTTTATCGCTCGTACCAGAAAAACTGTCTTTGTCCATAGAAGTCAGATTCCGTGCCTGATAGACGTAAACACGCAGGTGATAAATATGTGCCCCTGGGGACAAAGAAGGAACATAGACAACCATCATCTAGCTTTCTACCTACACTCATTTAGCCATGACTCACTGTCAAAGGAGCAGGACACAGTGGGTGTGTTAGCACCAAACATCTTGGTGACGTCGCCCTCCGAGCTTCTCTCTTTCTCCTCTGTGTCAACACCCTGCCAAGTACACCCACACACCTGTGACTTTCGACTGTTGAGGAAAAGGGTTTACCTTTAAGAGGCCACATAAGATCAAATAGATACTTTAGTCATCTCCAACAGCAGCTCTCCAAAAAGGTCATGAGAAACTTAATGACAGACAAAGGCAAGACAGGAGAGATAGAAGAAATAGAAACGGTTGACTTCCAATTTGTAATAACAGTAAGTTAGTGTATAATAACGCGAGTAGATAATAATACTCCCAACCTGTTTTATATGATTGGTTGTTCCTTTTTTTTTTTTAACACAAATTCCATCCAATAGTTTTTCTATGCCGCTTCTCCTCATTAGGGTGGCGGGTATGCTGGAGCCTATCCCAGCTGACTTCGGGCGAGAGGGGGGTACATAAACAGTATACGTATGTGTGCACATACACACACATCAGGGTTGCAGGGTGTGCTGGAGCCTATCCCAGCTGACTTCGGGCGAGAGGCGGGGCACAACCTGCACTGGTCGCCAGTCAATCGCAGGGCAGACAATCATTCACATTCACACTCTAATGGATTTGTAAATTAGTGTGATGACAGATAAAACTAAATCCCTTTCTACCCACAAGTGCACCCTCCAGTTTGAAGATGGCAGATGCTCCTAAGCGGTCTTCCGGTGCCATCTTTCTCCTCCACCGCCTCCGTCGAAACGTATCAGATGATCGCTCCTTCATGTGGAACTTCCAGCCAATCAGCGAGGAGAATTCCCATCCCTCTGGATCCCCTTGGTCTCGTCTCTGTGCACAGCAGGACACAAAGTTTGTCTTTCAAACGGGATATGAGAGAGATGCGGATGAGTTGCTGACCTCCACAGTTGCACCTGCAGGGACTGTGGCTCTCCTGCGAGGTCGAACAACCCTTCTCCTGCGGTGGACATGGTACACCTTCTCTGCGGGGACCCAAGACCTAGGTTTGTCATCTGGAGGAATGGTCACACCATATTCCCAACCTGCAGAAAACAAAGTTGATTATTTTTTTGCATATCAAGTTATCTCTCTCAAGTACCGTGTACCTTGATCATCCACGGCTCTGTTGTCGTCAACTGTCCATTCATCCTCCCACGTCCAACCAGGAGGACAATCAAACTCTCCTGGATTGGAGCTCTTCTCTCCATTCTGAAACAAAACAAGAGACATATTTGTGTGTGCTCTTTCCAGGTTCCCAGCATGTTTGCACGTGCACGTGTTCTTCCGACCACGTCGGTGAAGGGCTCGGAGGCGGCCTTCCACTCTCCGCCAGGGAAGCGAGTCTCATTTTGGAACACTTCATCCATGAACTCCGTGTGTCCTGCATCGGCCTCTGTTAAGAGACTTCAACACAAAGAGTTAGTCATGTTAGCCACTAGGGATGTCCGGGAAATCAACCGACCGATTTTACCAGCTGATACTGGCATTAAAATGACTTTCATGCTAGTATCGTTTATGCCAAGTGACAGCAACAAACATTTCAGAAAAGGGAAGCAGTGTCCGCTCCACAGCGTTTACGGTGGGGGCGGAGATCTGCTAGCCTTGGCTGAGGATATAGGCGGGCGGTGGAAGGAGTACTATGAGGACCTTCTCAACCCCACTGACATTCCTTCCGTAGAGTCTGAGGACACAAACAGTTGTTTGGTATCTGGGGTAGTCTAACCCTCCCCAGTGGCAGGGCTCCGGGGGTGGATGAGTTTTCCCCAAGTTTCTCAAAGCTATGGATGTTCTGGGACTGTCTTGGCTGACACGTCTCTTCAACATTGCATGGAAGACGGGGAACAGTACATCTGGACTGGCAGACCAGACGGGGTTGATGCGGAGAGGAACAGAATCCACGTTGCCAGTGTAAAGTTTCCAGTCAGTGATGGTTTGGGGTGCCAAGTAATCTGCTGGTGTTAATCCATTTTGTTTTGAGGTCCAAGGTCAGTGCAGCAATCTACCAAGAAGCACTCCATGCAGATTTATTTACAAACAGGACTTGGTGCCTGCACACAGTGCCAAAACTACCAGTACCTGCTTTAAGGACCATGCTATACCTGTCCTTAACTGGCCAGCAATCTTGCCTGACCTCAACCCCATACCAAATCTATGGGGTACGGTCAAGAGGAAAATGTGAAATGCCAAACAAAAAAAATGCAGAAGAGCTGAAGGCCACAATCAGAGCAACCTGGGCTCTCGTAACAGCCGAGGAGTGGCACAGACTTCCCGGTCATGTGGACTTCATGCCACGTCGTATTGTTGCAGTAATTCAGGCATAAGGAGCTCTGGCTGCTGTAAATGTTCATACTTGGCCAACATTTCTAAGATCACGTCATCTTCTCAATTTGGGATTTTCATTAGCTTTCCGTTATAATCATCAAGATGAAAAGAAATCTGTGTAATGAATGTATAGCACATACAAGTTTTGGAATGAAAATACTAAAACACATCAAGTTTTTGGTCATTTTTTGAGCAGCACCTGTAATATATAAATATAAGTAATAATAATAATAATAATAATAGTCTTCACTTGCAGCTTGAGGATATTTTGCTGTAAAAAGTGCAGTGCAGATGCAAATACACAAGTTGTGCACTACTCAGATGGGGTTGTCCAGAGAAGGGTTAAGGACCCCTCCAGCTCACTGTTGGTTTTTTCTCATTAAAGCATGGTCTGAGGCACGAGAGGAATGTAACAAGCGCCCGCCTCACTTGCGCTGTACGGCCGAGAAAGTGCGTGTTATGAATAACAAATCCAAGAGGACTTTTGGGGGAGGGCTGCAGTTGTACTCACGCTTTCTCTGGGTCAATAAACCAGTTAGACTCCCACTCCCATCCTCGGGGGGGCATGAAGTACTCCTTTTTCAGTTTCAGTTTGCCTGTTACATCAGAGAATTTATGGCGCCCCACCAATCCTGTGGTTCCCCACTTTCCAAACACGCTGGCTTGGTTCTCATACTGCAAAACAAAAGAGTTGAAAGTGTTTCTATAGGAATCACAAAAATGACTGAACTTCATTTGGGGCTACGTACCAGCTCTGCAAACACACTGAAGGTTCCCTCAGAAAAGGAGTTGAAGTTCTTCTCATGAGCAGCAAGACCCAACCACATGTTGACCCTTATTTCGACAGGCACCTTCATGCCCTGGTTCTTGTCCATGGGGTACTGAGAGGAACACAACAGCCCGCTTAGACATGGATGGACAGGACAGATGTGCTTCTCTAACAATCTAGTCATCTGACTTCATCTTCACCTTTAAAAAGACAGTTTGGGTTTTGCCACAGTGATGCCCACAGGCCTGCTCACTGTATGTGGAGTAGAGGATCTTGTGGGCCGGTATGCGGCTGTAGGCCACCCTCTTCTCGCCCCGGAGCATCCAGATGATTACGTCAGGCATGCTGTTCTGGGGCTGGAGGAGGAGAAAACAACGTAGTGAGGCTTCTACTCTACAATGAAGCATCTCGCATACAGCATCAGTTTTCACCTCTTCGGCAAGCATCCTGAGCTTGTCCGCCCACGACTCAATGTCGGCCACAGTGTCAGCAATGTCCCGGGCCTCCTCTCTCATGCGTCTGGCTGCCTCCTTGATGCCGTTCAAGCCGCTGTCCCGCAGCTTCTTAAGCTGGATGTCCAGCGATGTCAGGTTGGAGCGGCCCTCCAGCTCAGGTGTTGGGAAACTGGACAAAGAGGAAGTGGGAGAGAAAGATATTTGATTAGCTAGACGATGGAAATCCACGAATGCATAAAAAAAGGTGGTTTCCTAAAGTATCTGTCGCTTACTTTTCTAAGTCTTCAATCAGCTGACTGAGCAACTTAACCCACACAGCAGCAAGCTGCTTTTCCGGTGCTTTTGCTGAGACAGCGGTTTTAAATGCCTCCAGGTTAGTTTGCTGCAACAAGGACATGCAACTGGTGAGCTCCCAATGCACCAAAACATTAAAGGTAATGCAGCATTACCAAGTGGTGAGAGATGTAGAGGATAATATTGATAATGTCCATGCGGTGGCTGATGTCCTCCCAGAATGAGGTGAGCACGACCACAGGCTTGGTGCCCGCCCACGGCAGGTAATAGTAGTGATTTCCTAAAAGCATAATCCAGTTGTAAACAGCAGCAGTCTATCAGCCAGTAGGTACTGTGGCCCACTCACCATCAAACACAGCACAGCTATACTGAGTGGTGGAGGCCAGTGGCTTGCAGGTGGTGTCCAGTTTGTTGCCATAGTTACCGATGCTAACCTCAAACTGGATTGGCTCACCTGGTTCCTGTATCATGGAGGCGCTGTGGAAAACTGCACAGAGACAGTATTTCCTTCTCCTCTGGTACTTCTGTTATTAATTTGGAAGATGAGGAAATCATTTACACCCAGTGCAGAAGACTTGGTTTTATGGCTTTAAGATGGACGGCACGCATTTACCTGTGTCACCAGGATGTCATCACTCGGGATGCTGTCTACCGCTTTATCAACCTTGCCCTCCAGTTTAGTGGACATCTCGACCAGTATTCTGCCCCTGTAGGCTACTCCTTCACCCTGGTCAAACAACAAATGCAAATGAATACCTTCTTGAGCTGCCTCGGTGGCTTGGTGAGGATAAAGGCTCGTGCGAGCGGACGGCATGGTGTCATGACTAAACAGTCAGGTTGTCACCATTACCTTTCCATAATTGAGGTCTTTGTACGGGTCTGGCAGTCCAGTGAACTCTCGGGGGCTGCCATAGAGGTTGATGTAACAGGGTCCAAAGACGGGCAGGAAACCAACCTCTGCCTCTCCTGTCTCAGCTACATGCAGAAGGAAACATTGACTTGTAATTCCTCAAACACGACTGAAAGCTTCCTTTTAGTATGTTGTGCAGCAAGCAAGTGGAAGACACGGTGCTCATTTAACAACACGGCAGTCACAAGTAATGCCAAACAGAGCACACACAAAGTAGAATCAGCAGTTTAGCATGCACAATATCATTTCTATTTCATAGCATGCATGCAACACAGAGCAACTAAGAGCACAGGTGAACCTTCAAATGATGACATTTCCCCCTTTCCTGCATGTTCCTCTACACCAGGAGAAAGACATGACAAGTTAAGGCGCCATTTAGTAGTCAGTACAAAAAAGGTCCAAAATCCAGATGAAAATTCTAGTACAGGTGGTTCTCTGTTTACGGCGTTACGACATTTTGTGGTTACAAACCCACTCCAATGAATAACTGATCCATAAACATGAGACTGGCTGGAGAAGTAGTGTGAAGGCGTGTGATCCTGTCAACTGCACTGAGGAAGGATAACATTCAGCACGTCATTCCATCTGCCAGGCAGCAGTGCACCAAAGAAAAGGAAAGCCATCACTATGGATGACAAACACCTCTAGTTTGGTGTCAACCACTTGACTGTTACAATCATCATGAGGACTAAAGATTATTGTATGCTAACAGACGTCGTGAATTATGCACACAATTTTAATGAGTTCTCTTTTTATTGTCTTCCATTAAATTCTTGTATTTCATATTTTTATTTCTCTCCATGTGTTTCTGGGAACAGTGACATCAATTAGTTATTAGTTCTAAAATACACAAAAACTCCATTTACTCAATCAGTCTGAGAATGCAAGGTGTTCATAACCAGGACCACCTGTACTAGCTTTTGGTGTAACATGTACCTTCTATCTCTCCCCCAGAGGAAGCGATTTGAGCCAGGTTCAGGTATGTGGTGCCAACAGCATCATTCCCAGTCACGCGGTCCCTGCAGTCACACATAGCCCACATTCCCATCACAGCTGCAAAATCCCAATCGTGTTTGGTCATACAGCTCTTGGACTGGACGGGTGTATAATGTGAGCGCATGAGGAACAGAAAAAGAGCCACTTCTTGTTCACGTCTAAACATTATCCACAAAGCCTTTCGGGAACAGTGAATCAAGTCTACACTTTGTCATGCACCTATCCCCGCCCCCTTCCTGGACCTGTTATCAGCAGTATTGTTCGTGCAGAAGTACATCGTGATGAAAACCAGCAGGAAGACAATGCCAACAGGATCCTGTTGTTTGTTATTGTGGGGAAGGGAGCGGCCAGGGCAGTCTGCTTCATAGGCCACACAATTCTTATGTCTCATTGCATTAACATTTCAGTGTTTGCACAGCTGAGGTTTTTTTCCCAGTATACTAACCATCAAGTGTGACTTACCAATCAAAGACGGTCACTTTGACACGTTCACACATGGAAGGGAACTAGAGCAGAAAAAAACATGGGGTTTGTTACTTTGGTGCAACATAGCCGCAGGGAAGTCCTAGTCACCTTGACTTGAAGGTTCAACACTTGGTTCCACTCCGGGTTGGCATTCTTTTCAACGATTTGAGTACAAAGCTGCAAACACACACAAGAAATGCATTTCATCCACTTCTGCTAGATGGCGTACTGCACACCATAAACGACCCATTAGATTTACCTAAAGGGCAAATTTGAATTTCAAACATCTAACAACTTCCTTCTTGAACTCTCATGATTGAAAGGAAAGGAAACCGTAGTCAATCATGAATAAGCACAAGGTAGCAGAAACAGAAGCAAACAGTGAGAAGGAGCAAACTGCTCAGCCATGAATACCACTAATGAGTTCATTGTGAAGAACAGAACATGCTCAAGTTTCACTGAACTTTTTGGACTTATTAATGCCAATGATATTGCTATTAGAAGGATTAGGGATTGGGAACCTTTTTGCCGGCGAAACCAGCCTCGATAAAGGGATCCACCAGGTTCTTCTTGTTTTGATCTGCTCCAAAAACTTCCTTCAGAGACTGGACGAATGCATCATCCACTAAAAGTGTAAAAAGTGAATTACAAGTCCTGAGATGATACTTTCTGGATTCTGCACGCGGTCTTACTCTGGGGAATGTCTTCAGCTCTAAACACTTTGAGGGATAGCGTGGCCCATCGCAGAGTGATACCAGCTGGAAGCAGCAAGTTGCCTTCAATGTCATCCTGGTCATCATTAGACTCCCTCTTCTCCGCCTGTGTTACGATGCAGCAGAGATCATCATATTTACACAAAAGAGAAGGAGAAATTACGAAACTTTTTTACAGGCTTTGCGTTTCTTACTGGTGGCTCATCCCTGGTCCCCACCACAAAGAGGCTGACTTTGAGGTATCCTTTCGCCCCGGAGCTGGAGTCATCAGGGTCATTTAGGAGCAGCCACTTCCTCATAACACAGTGGCCTGCAGGGGCACCCATACAGGACTTAACAAGCACAGATGCAATAATATAAAGTACAATATCACTACACTATCTTTCTGGCAACGTTAAGTACATTTGGGCTACCATGCTTAGCGACATAAGAAAGCATAGTGAGTACTGCAAAAGACCAAAATGATAGTTACATGAACTTGTATACAATCTTTGGAAAGAAAGATGTCTTGTAACACTCAAGTCTCCTCTCCATGTCAACTTCCAGTGTCAACCAACTGGCAAATGAGAATTTCTTCACAAACGTGTGGTTTCTGTGGCTACTCCTTTCCCCCCACATTCCAAAAACATGCATGGTAGGGGTATGGATGGGAGCGGGAAAGGTTGTTTGTCTGCCCTGTTCGGCTGGTGACCAGTCCGGGGTGTACCCATGCTCCCACCCAAAGTCAGCTGGGATGGGCGCCATATCCCTGCAAGCCTAGTGGGCAGTATTGGCATAGAAAACGGATGAATGTGTGACGTGTCCCAAGATTACCTGCTTCATCGTACACGTAGCCAATGTCAAGCTGTGAGGAGAAAACCAGGAGAGATGAGCCTGATTGCTAACAAAACGTGGACATTAGAGGGACAAAGGGTACCTTAAATTCTCCCATGAGACTGTCGGCTCTGAGAGAGTAAGAATTATAAACCTGTAGAGTGCAAATAAACACTTAGACTCATGAGACTCAATTGACACACAAGATAGACCAACATGACCTAATGCGATCCAACATAAGGATTTACTTACCAGAACCACACCAATAACGACACTGGTAAAGTCAACTTGAGTATTATTACCTTGTACTGGTTGTGCATGTTGTGGCCCAACAGGAGAAGCAGCACTTCTCCCCTCCCCGCTTTGCATCGATTGCTAATACGTTTATTCACTTGCTGTATTCAGCGCGTATCGTTTCTGTAGTAATAAGTGTTACAGTAGATCCATAAAGTATAGTTCTGTTGTAGTTTGCGTCATAAGCACAGAACTCATGCCTTTCTCAGCAGGTTTGTGAGCGCAAGACAGGCCACCATACAGCATTTTTTTTAATCTGTTTTTATTTTAGGGAAAATGCACCATACCGATGTGACATTTTGAATATTGGGAATACCGGACATCCCTACTTATGACACATTTTTGAAAAAGTATTTTAGGAACGTTGGCCGATGAAGAAGTATGAAAGTAACTACAAAAAAAGCAGCTCCAAAGCCCCCCCCCCTCGTCATTATTGCAATTCACAGCAATTTAATAAGCCCACATTTTGGGGATCTGTCTTTAATATTTTGTAGAACTTGTTGAATATAAATGCTATGAAGTTAGCATCCTGAAACCCTTGGCATGAGACCGATGAGCTGGTTTAACTTCCCTGATTCTGATTGGAGGAAGTCCAACGTGGCGCATCAGAAATTGTTTCTACACCATGAATGTGTGAACATGTTGCTGGTGCATGATATTGTGTTCCCGGGAAATTCAGAACTTTCCATCAATGCTCGACTAGATGTCCAACCCAACCCATATGACTCCATTACTGATGTGGTGGACCCGGATTAATCGGCTTTTTGTTCGGCATTGTTGCTAGGCAACCGTACTGTACGTACACGGAAGCAGATATTCTGTTCAAACAGGTCTGACGGAAGCATGTGGACATTGTAGAAGAACATCTGTTGAAGAAAAAAAAGGGTTAAACAACGCCGGCATCACGGGAAGAGCAAAGAGGAAAATGTTGGGAGCACCTCATCAAAGAAGGGGTTGTTTCCCCGCTTGATCCGTGTTCTGTGGGTTTGTCCGCACACTTGGACCTTCACCACTGGCTTGATGTTGTTGCCAGGCAACTGACGGGCCTCTATGAGCCGGACGCGAATCTGAAAAACGTGACGAGTGCGAATGAGTTGGAATGATCATGGAAGTGAAGAGTGTGAAGACGTGTAAGAACATGTGAGCTAGCACACTTAGACATTCTCGCGTACAAGCAACCAAACAGGGCTGGTGCACACATGCAGGGAACTAAACAGGAATGGCAATGCTTTAATTTAGAGACGTCCCGATCCACACTTGGTTTTATAATCAACATTTGTGGATTGAATATGGTTATGAAAATAGCGGTTGAAAGCATTTAAACATTACACAGCGTGACCAGCAACCTGGCTTGGCTTTTGTAACAAACCTGTGGCAGGTCCCAATTGAAAATAAAAGTCCATCCAAGAAAAGATCCATTTGAAAAAACACCGCAGAGACGGGTATGTTGTGTTGTAAGCTGCTGTCTGGTGTGAGGGCTGCAGAGGGCAGTGGTGTTCAGCATGCTGGTCAGAGCAAGTGTTTGGAGTCAAGTAGCAAGTGGAACATCTTGTCAGAGAGCTAGTGCTTGTGTTGACATGCAAATAAACGGCTAACTTTTAGGGCAGGACTAATCATTTGACACGGTTACAGATCAATTTGCGGTGTGATTTAGAACAACCAGCGGTCAAAGCGGCCCTTCCCGCCCGGACATCATCTTTCTCCTCTCTTGTTGAGAAGAATTGGATGACAAGTTTGGGTAGCAGGTTATCTTTTGCTTCATGCATCGTTTTAGCGGTTTGAAAATGTGCTAGATCAGCAAATGTTAGTGCTTTTTAAATAAGGGACTCGCTTGTTCTCCACACAAAGCATTATGGATTAGGCTGAACTTTGTTGCAGTACATTTAGCGAGTGAGGTGTACTTTTGTAGTGCTTTCCCCTTTCACTTGTTTGTGATGTGAGCTTTCCAGCTCATAATGTCATCGATTGTGAGTTTTGTTTTTATTCACACTTACACTGGATACTCTTCACAGCTCTCCATTTTGTTGCATTCTCCTAGTTTCACGTTCAAGTCAAGTTTGTACAGTACAAATCAATAAATAGATATGATCAGGTGTCAATAGTATTTCTATTGGGGGGGGGGGGGTGACAGAAAATAACTGTCTTATGCTGAAGAGGTCATACCCTTGAAATGTCTGTTTCAACAAGACAATCACCCCAAACACACTAGTAAACCAGCACAATCTTGTTATGTTCTTAAGTTATGGAGGGGCCAGCCCAATCCTCGGACCTTCATCCAATGGAGAACTTGTGGGGTGACATGAAAAATGCTGTTTGTGAAGCAAAACCAAGAAGTGTTGATGAATTGTGGAATGTTGTTAAAGAATGTTGGAGTGGAACAACAACTGGAAGGTGCCACAAGTTGGTTGAGTCCATGCCACACAGATGTGAAGCACTTATAAAAAAGTAAATATTACTTTAGTCATTCACAGGATTGCCAAATCCTACAAACAAAAAATAGTTTGAGTTTGAAAATCCAATGGCAGACACTGCTGTTTTTTTTTTAAACACACCCCTTTCAACTAATTGGCCAATTGCACGGCCTTAAGAACGTGCATAGCATGAATGATGGGTCTTGTTTGTTTTCTGAGAATCTACTGCACCTCCTGCTAACTTGTTGGCCATGTAGCAATAAAAACATACTAATAGCAGTACTTCATCTTGTTAGTCACATTGCACTGCTAATACTTTGAACATTATTGGTGAGTCAGTGTCAATTTTTCTTTTACACGTTCTTTCTCAATCATCATCAGAGAAGATCACGTCCCTCAGAGAGAGGGTTGTATCAGGAAAGGCATCCAGCATAAATATCATAACTCAAATCACAAGCTGAAAGGTCATTCTCATAAAGAAATGTGTCCAACCTGTTGTTGAATAGCTTTTCAATGATTTTGGAAACTTGTGGTAATAACAAAACTGGGCAGTAGCTTTTGTAAACTAATGTCTGTCCCTGTTTTTGAAAATTGGAACTACTCTTTTAAAATGTACTCGTCTGGAATGAGCAGTTGCTGATGTACATCAGCTGAGAACTATTTGTATCATTTGAACAACTTTACAAATCAGTTGATGCGTCTGGTTCACATTTATTGACAATATCAATGATTTCCTATTTGGTCACCCAAATGAGGAACATGAAGTTCCTGTCTATAGTTTCCTCCACTTACCGGAATTGTGAGATATTTTCTT
This sequence comes from Oostethus manadensis, assembly GCA_024372805.1. NCBI lineage: Eukaryota > Metazoa > Chordata > Actinopteri > Syngnathiformes > Syngnathidae > Oostethus > Oostethus manadensis. Next base: position 676,663 of record QODF01000082.1, read on the forward strand.
CAGTTTTGGTCCAAAATTACCTAACTTTTCACCTGCCTATCTCATATCATCATTATGAGCAATCCCGACCACGAAATAGTGAGTAATCTGCTTCCGTAGTACCATTCCTGGTAATACTCTTTAGAAGGCCCCAAGTTTATTTTATCGGGAATGCTTTGCAGATCAGCTGTAGACACAATTATGAAAATGTTTTACCTGAAAGTCTTGTGGTTTGTTGACGAGCTGGTGTCGATTCTGCGCCCTTGCAATCTGCTGGCGGAGGCTAGAAGGATAGCCTGGAGATGAGGGGCTCCTCACAGAACCGCTTAGAGCCCCGTCAGGTGCCACCTGGTCACCTTGCGCTCCACCTCCACCTGAGTAACATGAAGAAAAGATGGACGTAGGATGATATGGATACGTTTGCCTGCTGTCAGGTTGTTATTAAGATCTACATACCAGGATCCACTGTGGAATCCCCACTGGAATTTAGGATAGCATTGGCTGGAGGATCATAGCCAAGGACAAGGTTTATGGTAGCCTGTAAAGGAAATGATGGATATGTTTCATGGTGTAGACATGCAGCTATCTCTGCTGCCTACATGTACAAAAAGTACTTACACCAATATTGCGGCCATTCTCATCAACCAGAGGAACATTTTTGCACGGCAGTGATCTAACTTGACCTGAGGCAAGATCTCTCAGAGGGATTCTCGTTGAACCTAGGAGTCTACCAACGAAATAAACTGTAAGCAACAGAAACGCATCATTGCTTCAGTGCTGATGCTCGGTTTAGAGTCATCTGCAGCTGGTTGCCAGTGAGGCCGGCCATCACATCATCATGGCTGTTATGTGTGCTCAAAGGCGTCATTAACAAAAAGGGGGCACAATGAAGGTCAACACCCAGAGCTAACAAGCCCTGCCTGCTCAGGCAAACACACTGCAAAGCCAACAAGCTGAAGAAACAGAAGCCAACCTGTAAGAAATCAGCAAGTAAACGTTTACTACTTTACACGTTCAGCAGCCTCAGGAGAAGTTTATACTAGTTGCACAGGTACGAGCAAAATGATTTATACATAAAGCCATAAGAAATTTAAAAATGCACTTGAACGTTGTTAATACAAGTGTTATGACATCTATTACCAGTATAAGACAACTGGTTTTAAAAAAAAACTAGTGTGTGTGTGTGTTAGGATAACAGTTACAGCAACAATTCTATCTGGAGCAGAGATTTATATCAGCGACCTTTAAATTGCACAGAAAGAGTTCTAGCAGCCATTTTGGGTTGCAAGTTCTTTATCTACCAGCTCATTAATGCACAACGAACAGCCCAAACTTTTCTAATGCAAAAAACTAAGAAGAGTACGTCCACTCATTTCCCTGCAAGAGTAATTCAGACCCTTCAGGGAGGACAGAACGGGATTGTTTTGCTCCCATCGAGAGGGAGACATTCTCCAGTGACTCCACCAGCCTGGTATGGGACAGTGTGTGTATTGCACCAATAGACTCAACACAGTTCCACAAAACGACAAGATATGAACTGGGAACGGAATGTATGGGAATATTAAAAACTCATTCCAAAGAGAAGAAATGTGATAAGAAGCCTTTAACTGCATCCGGCCCATCTTCTACTTCTCAGTTGCTCTCAGCCGATTACATCACAATGTCGTCCTGTTTTGCTAACTTAGGTAAGAAACAACTCGTCTGACAATCATCTCCAGCGAGTGGAAACCTCTTGAAACGCGATGTTTTCCAAGGAATGCTAGTAACAAACTCTTCATTTTGTACTTTGAATCTCACATTTAAACACAAATATACACTTGCAGGGAGTGGGAAATGAATACAAATAATTCATTCCGAAAAATATATGCAAGTTTGACCAGTCGTTAATCTCAAAGGTGTTTTACGGGCTGGAGAGCGCTCGGCATTTTCCACAATCAAAGCAGGGCCTTCCAATAAAACATTGTTGCTTTGGGCATGTCTAGCCAAAGGAATATGCGAGTGCCTGAGGCCGAACTGTTTCCTAACAGAGATGATAAAAGCAATCAGTCATGCGAAGGTCACCGCAGGAATCTGACCAATCAGATGATGGGATTAGTGTGTTGATGCTTCCAATTGAGTAATCTAATCTGTCACGAGGACACTGATTGGTGCCCTCCCCTGTTCTGGTTGTCGTAGCAATATGGACTGAGCCCAAAAACCGAATCTGGAGAACGACTCAACAGCGAGGAGGAGTCCTGTGCTATGACTGCATGTGTCAGACAAGCCAGTGGAAAACTTTGCTCAACGTGGACTCCCATGTTGGACCCAGACACTGGAAAAGCTCTTGCCTTAGTTGTCACCGTCACGTGAGCGGAGGGATTTTTTTTAGTTTGGTAAAGCACTTGGAAGGTACAGAAGAATTAAACAAGTTCCGATCCAAGTCAAAACTTGGATGCCGTAATTAGTGAGGCAGAGGAAACATTCTTTGTGGTCGCGCTGAATGAGTTCCACATGTGATTTAGTATTTCCAACTCGAACCTTGAGGTGTTTTGCAGAAACATTTACACGCTTTCTTGCAACAGAACTCCAGCACAGAAGTGCAGAGACATGACTGAACAAGAGAGAAGCTGCCCTGTCCTCACTGACAGAGCGCAAATATTCATCCAGCCTTTGTTTCCCAGGAAGGATTCATCCCATTCATCCCACACAGGCCGGCAAGTCTCGGCATGGGTTTGAGGGGGCAGGAGCAGCCCCCTCAATACACGACACATTACTTGCTGCTTATCTTAGCCTGCGATTTGACTGTATTCTTTGCAGCAGGTTGACAGGAAAATCAGAAAATCAAATGTTGCGTCACAATGTCCCTCGTCTTACAAAAAAGCCTACGGTGGGCTTTACGCCGCTTACTTATCTTTCCCAAAGGTCTCAGAGTCTTTCACAATGACATCTAGGTGGGAGTTGGCTTCCAGAGCGGCTCTGTTCAGATCAAACTCAAGCACCTGAAAGACAGAATGAAGAACATACAATCTGTTACAGAAACCACCGCTTTGCCCAGCAGAGGCAGGTATCTCCTTAGGTTTAGGTTGTTTAGTTTTCTCCCAAAAGTTAGGAGAAAAGCATGGGTGTGCAAAGTATGGCACGCAGGGTACGTACGTTTGTACACATGTATTATTTCTTGCATTTTTCCATGCAATCCATTAATGATTTGGTTCTCATAGATGGGTTTTTACACATACTACTCTACAAATGGACTGGCCCGATGTTTTCCCACCCCTGTTAAGGCTATACCTGGGTTGCCAACCCGCGGCTCCTTGTTGCGACTCCCTTTGCCGAGTGGAAGTAATGCACATTTACTCCCAAACGCTTGAACTACCCGACTCACCGCAACTTTGTGAATGCATGTAGACTGCGGTCTGATTGAATGACAAGCAAGTTAGAGTGTGCAGTGAGACAAGAGACGCTTACTGGAGATGAGTCGGAAGCAAGTAACAGCAAAAACAAAAATGTAATTAAGGAGCGCACAGAAATATGTTTTAGAACAACAATCACACTGCAGCTAAGTGCTCGGAGCTCCTGCGTGCTAATCGGCGAGTTGGTGAATCCGGGAATGACGGGTAGTGTGCCGCGGGAGCTGACTGTGCACTGACCGCTTGCAACTGCTTTGGGGCGGGGCAGACCTCTCCGCAGCAACCGCAGAAGGATACGTGCTTTCACTTATAAGTCTCAGAACACCAGAAAAGTCTCCAACTTTCTACATTTGTCGCTAGTCGCTTCTGAGAAAGGAAATCACCAAAAAGTCTACAGATTTAGCAAGAAAGTCAGCAAGTGAGCTCGTAAGGTGTTCAGAATCCATGGAGAAATTGTCAGCACATCTATTCTCAGAAATAAAAACTGAACATTTTACAGACGGAAATACAATGACAAGTCGCAAATTGATGACGGACAGAACAAGTAATCATTTCCAACAAGATAACTTTTAAAAGCTTACAAGCTGTGTAATGTTGTGTGGCTTTAGACTTTTAACCGTAAGAGGAGGAAGAATGGTTCTTTCCATAGTAAAACGTACTGACCCTTGAGCTTAGTGCAGAGTAGTAGTGGTTTTCCTGTGACCACCATAGCATGACGCTGCCTCTACCTCACATCCTTGTTATCTGTAACAACTCTTCAGTCCCGGGGTGGGAAAACTACCATCTCATCAGGCCTGCCAAGCATCTTATTCGGTGTTTTGACCGTGTTGGGTTCAAAATCGGCAGTGTAATTACTTGGTTTGCATGCTAACATTTGGTTTCACAGTCAAATGTTAGCATATTAATGACTTGACATTGAGCTTCACTTTTTCGTCCACTCACAATGGCTTCAGCCCAAGTCTGCATATTCATTCATTACCAAGTTGAAGGGGAAACTTTAATCGGTATCCCAAGTACAGAATTACATGCAACAAATGATCAAGCCTCATTTTCGGGGGACTCTCCACTCACTGACAGGTTTTCGCTGCTGTGCAGGGTTGGGAACACCAATATAAATAAAAAGCCTTCTTAATGCACAACCTAATAAACATACTTATTTGTTGGTATAACGCACACAGAGCAACAAACAACTTCATGCTCTGTCTCGCCGCACGGTGGAGAGGTGGGTAGCACGTTGGCCTCACAGTCAGGAGGTTAAGGGTTGGAATCTCCGTTGGGCATCTCTGTGTGGAGTTTGCATGTTCTCCCCGTGCGTGTGTGGGTTTTCTCCGGGTACTCCGCTTTCCTCCCACATTCCAAAAACATGCATGTTAGCTTCATTGGCCGCTCTAAATTGTCCATTAGAGTCTGACTGGTTGTCTGTCTATATGTGCCCTGTGATTGGCTGGCGACCAGTCCAGGGTGTACCCCGCCTCCCGCCCAAAGCCAGCTGGGATAGGCTCCAGCATACCCGCCACCCTAACGAGGATAGGCGGCATAGAAAATGGATGAATGAATCCTCTGTCTCCTTTCTGCTTGTGTCGTGAGGCATTCAGGCACACTGGTAATTGTGAGTGTCACGCAACTAATCATGTTTCCTTCTTATTCCCGTAGCCCAATTTCAATTGATGTACCTTTGCAACGCAGGTTAAGAGTGACACTAATGAGCAGACGTATGGATTTACACTCCACGGCCCGCATGCGTACCTCGTTCCATACAGGACTGACTTCATTGTTGACAACTTGTGTTTTCTGCTTTTCATCTGAAAGGACACAGAAGCACAGGAAGAAGCGGGAGTAATTACAAGTTCCGATGCTTTTTGCCTCCGTCCTCGCCTTAAAAGGAAGGGCTGCCACACCTGCGAGGCATAAGGCCAATGATTCTGGCCCTGTGGTGCCCCACCACCTGACCTTTCAGCTAAAAGTCAAGGCTGAACATAAAATCACGTCAGAAGACGATGTGAGCAACAGAACTAGCAAGCCAGACTTTTGATAAACCACTCTTACCCCTAAAAAGCACCGTTGTGATTGGATCCGGACTGCCAACCTTCTTTTTGGGCAAGCCGGTGGCTGACTCCACCACGACCCGCAGCATGACGACAAGCCAAAAGCCGAAAGCCGAAAGCCGAAAGCCAAAAGCCAAAAGCCAGAAGCCGAAAGCCGAAAAGTCTCCAAGGGTGGCGTCCCGGACAAACGCCAGCGACGCCGACTTTGTCCGGAGCAGCGCGGAGAGAGGCGGGACTGAGGGAGGGCGGGTCCGGGTTCCGGGCGGGTCATTACAGCCGCGCCAGCTGCTGCCAACCAGCGATGCTACTTTGCCTCTACAGCGCCGCCTCCCGGGCTTCCCGGCCCGCTTGCTGCTCCAGCCGACGACCTCCGTCTGCTCGACGAGCAGCTGTGCGGAACGTGACCTGCCGTCCTCGTGCTTTCCTGCTAGCTCGTCCGTCTCGTGGGCACACCTGGCTGCTCACGTGACCGGAGCGACAAGGCACACCGCCACGTGCATCGTCCACTTTGAAATGCGATGATGCTTTTTATTTACTTTCAAATTCCCGCACGGAGCCAAGTATTGTTTCCCAAGGAAAAATATCTCCGTGTGGAGTTTGCATGTTCTCCCCGTGCTCCCACATTGCTAAAACATGCATCTTAGCTTCATTGGCCACTCTAAACCCTCCACACATCAATGTGAGTTGGTCTGCCCTGGGATGGGCTGGCAACCAGGCCAGGGTGTACCCCGCCTCCCGCCCAAAGTCAGCTGGGATAGGCTCCAGCAGGTGATGGAATGTATTCATTCATTCATTTATTCATTTTCTATGCCGCTTATCCTCATTAGGGTGGCAGGGATGCTGGAGCCTATCCCACAGACCGTTTGGGCGTGAGGCAGGAAACCCAAAAGGAAAGGAACAAAGTTTGGAGAATCTAGAAAGCTTTCTGTGCAGGTTATCGAGTGTAACTGTTCTACAGGAGTCCAGCACGCAATACAAGGCCCGAAAATGAGCATGTCCCCTTTAACAAGCTGTTATTAAACTGTACAAAGAACTTCAGCAGTGCGAAGGTGAACCCTCAGTCTACCACACTCCCCACCTGCAATTTCTGAAGGGGTGTGTCTATGGTTCAAGGATGATTGACCTGCACTGTTCAGCAACCTTGGAAGGTTCCATTGGCATGCGTGTGAAAAGTGTGCATAAAGGACACTCATGCATCCTGAGTCAAAGCTCAGACATGTGACTTATAGTTACTGTTGATCATCTCCAGGGGCAACAAGCCACACAGCGAGTTCCTGGTGTTGAGGAACTCTGGGTCTCCCTCCAACTCATCACAAAACTCCCCCATTCGTTAAGACCTCATATTCATCTCAGTTGCACACATTCCTACTGGAATGTCGGGACATCAAATGAGGGTGTGTAGCCCTATTTCAACACTTGGGGGTGCCAAAACATGTACAAACAGTACAGTGGGGTTTGATGACACTGTACTGTACAGGCTGTGATTGATCCAGATGTGGAGGATTCTTGGGGTGAGAAATTCTTCAGTGAGGTGATGACAAATTAGAGAGCCTTTGGAACAACACCTATGGCAAAAGTAGGAATGGGAGCATTGGTAGGTACTGTAGATATCATCTACAGAGGAGCAATAAAGTGGCAGCACCTGCTGCTTGAATACAGTAAAAGAGAACGGCCATCCATCTGCAGGTACACAACAAGGTATCCAACTGTAAGTGTAAAGAACAACAGCGTGTGGTTGCACGTCATCCTCCTCCGCTGTATTAGTGTCAGTACAGGGAGTCCCATCACTGTCTGCAACAGACGCTTACACATCATTAAAACTGCAAGGAAGAGCGGCATCATGGGATTTGACAAGCATGGGAAAGGTCCAACACAAGTGCCTTTCATTTTCATCCTCACACAAGGAGGTTCTGAGGTTGGACTACAGATGCTGTCTACATGAGCAACGTCCACAAGGTTGCCATATCAACCAACTGCATTTTTCTCCAAGGTTTCCATCGTGCTCTGGGTGCACTTTGTTCTTGGCATGATGCTCGGGTATTCTCCTCCTGGGATGAGGCTTTGTCAAATTTATGTACGAGGCGCATATGTGGTTGTCCTCCAAGAAGCCAGAGCGCTACTGCTGATATTGGGTGATGAAGAAAACCGAGGAGTCCGCCTGGTGCGGTTTCTGGATCAGCCAACGGGCCCCACAAAAGCAAGAGAAGGGCCCTGAGAGGATCTACCTAAAAGTATGCTGTATGTAAGAGTCAATTTCCTAGTTATGATGTTACTTGAAATGCTCCATGTGGTCATCAGGACATGTTCCCAATATCTAGCAGGAAGCAATTAACAGGCTGATGTTTGAGTCATGTTATCATCAAAAAGCGCCACCACAACTCTTGTTTTTATGGCGTCTCTCTGAAGCGAAAGCCTCATATTTGGAAATGTGGTCCGGTAGCTGGTCCAAGTATGTCATTTGTACGGAACAACTCATGAACGTTGCTCAGCTAAATCAAGTGGACTACATGGAAAGCTCTGATCAGATTGAGGTCACCGTGCTCTATTGCTTGAGGTGCCCCTGACCTAACTTGGTTGCCCTTCTAAATCAATTTAAATGTGTTTTGAAAAAAGTCTTCACGTGCAGCTCAAACTGACATTTGGCATGAGCTTGTGAACACGCCAGATAACCGGATTCACCAAACTTCCTCGAACCACGCCGCGAGCACAAAAGCTTCTCTGTACAAAAAACTCATTATTTGTGCTTTTTTGTACATTTTCCAGCGTTGCACGAATGCGATTGCCACAGTGGTGCATGCAGCCGGCTAACAAAACAAGTCTATAATACAGGTTAGAAAAATCCCTGAACGTTTCATAATCAGTCCCACCCTGACTAAATTATGGTATTCCATGATGCTACGGATTTACATCATCAGGAAACTTGTGTGCTTTGGATCAGGGGTGTCAAACTCATGGAGGGCTGAGACCTGCAGGTTTTCTTTCCAGCCGGTCACTACAGCAGGTGATTTTAAACACCTCTTCAATTTGAGGGAAGGAGCTCACCTATGCTCATGAGCTTTGGGTAGTGACCGAAAGGACAAGATGGCGGGTACGAAATGAGCGGATGAAATGAGTTTTCTCCGCAGGGTGGTTGGGCTCTCCCTTAGAGATAGGGTGAGAAGCACTGTCATCCGGGAGAGAGACGGGGTAGAACCGCCGCCCCTCCGCATCGAGAGGAGCCAGATGAGGTGGCTCCGGCATCTGGTTAGGATGCCTCCCGGACGCCTCCCTGGGAGGTGTTCAGGGGACGTCCAACCGGTAGGAGGCCTCGGGGAAGACCCAGGACACGCTGGCCATGTCTCCCAGCAGGCCTGGGAAGAGCTGGACGAAGCGGCCAGGAAGAGGGATGTCTGGGCTTCTCTGCTTAGGCTGATGCCCCCACGACCCGATAAGCGGAAGAAAATGGATGGATGGATGGAGCTCATCAAATGAAGCACCTGCTTTAGCTGGAAAGAAAACCTGCAGGGTCTCGGCCCTCCACGGCACGAGTTTACGACCTCTGCTTTTGCTCATGAGCTGTTCCTACTTCTTCATATCTTTCTCCCTTCACCGCTCCAGTAGAATTTGGCATGTAGGGCCTGCACATTTTTGCACTTACATGTCTTCCCAAATGTGCTTTGCATAACTTTACAATTAGCAACATCGTTTTTTCTTGCGTATTCTGTGGACAAACAATAATTACTCATTCAAACGTATCTTTACAACAATACATAATAAGACCTGTTGTATATTTCTACTGCCATTCTTATGTCTGGTGTAGTTTCCAAGCGTAGTTCCACACCCACGTTCTGGACACACTGAATCCAATGATGTATGAGCCAACATAAACACGCTGCAAAGGCTGCAAAGTGAGAAAAGGGTCTGGCCGTGCAGATTTTGTCACCTCACGCTCTTGCGTTACTCCTTCTGCTCTCCAAATATGAACACTATTTCTTCTTGTGGTTGTGCACGCTCGATCTTTGTTAAAAGTCCACAGTTTTACCCTTAAGCCTGAAAGCTCTTTTTCATTACATTTCTTATTGGTTTGGTTTGGTTTGATTGGTTTGGAACGTGCATACATTGTACAAAGAATGGTTCAAGTTACATTCCTCACGTCTACATGTCCCAAAAGAAGCCTACCCCCTTCTCACATGATTTGCTAATACATACTGTGTATATACATGCATACATTCATAAGTATACTTGCATACACATATATATTACATACACATACATGCATACATTCATATGTATACATGCATACACATATATATTACATACATACACATACATGCATACATTCATATGTATACATGCATACACATATATATTACATACATACACATACATGCATACATTCATATGTATACTTGCATACACATATATATTACATACAATCACATACATGCATACATTCATATGTATACATACATGCATATATATTACATACATACACATACATGCATACATTCATATGTATACATACATGCGTACACATATATATTGCATACATACTCATACATGCATACATTCATATGTATACATACATGCATATATATTACATACATACACATACATGCATACATTCATATGTATACATACAGGCGTACACATATATATTACATACATACACATACATGCATACATTCATATGTATACATACATGCGTACACATATATATTGCATACATACACATACATGCATATATCATATTTTTCTTTAAAAAATACATTTTTATTTCTTTTTTTCCTCCTCTTTCCTTCCCTCTTCCCCTGTCGATTTCCAGATCAACATCTTGTTGTCTTTTTGTATGTTGTATCCTCTTTCATCCTTGTTGTCATAATGGTATGATGTTTAGTATGCATCCAGATCTTTGATATCTTTGACAACCAGCACTCCTGCTTCTCCTGGACCTCCATGCAGCTTGATGTATATTTTCCCGTTGGTGCTCCAAGTACTTTGTATCCTTCCCTGCTTCCTCAAGTCTCGTGCTTTCTTGGCAATGCCAGCGTTGCGTTTTGTCAGATGCTCATTTAAGTAGACGTTTGTGCCTTTCAAGTTCTTGCTCTGTTTCAGCAGGGCAGTTTTGAATTCCCTGTTGGTGAACTTGATGATGAAGGTGTGGTGTTGCTTCTGCCATACAGTGGGATGCAAGTATCAGGATGTCTATATGTAGGAAGTTGACAATGTGTTGCTTTGCTGAAGAAACATTCATTCCATCTGGTCCTCCTCTGTTATGAGCTTCCCTGTATTTTGACCCGGGTATAATTCTAAGTCCTGTGAGGATCACATCGTTCATCGTGAATTCTGATCCATCTCCTCCATGATACTTTTCATTTGCTCAGTGATGTTATCCTTTGCTTCTTTCTCGTCCTCCAGAGTGGTGCGCCAGGCGGCATTATCCTTCAATAGTGTCCTGATATCATCCTGTAGAGCATTGATGTCGTTGCAAAATGCATTGTTTACTTCCTTGGGGTTTTTAACCTCCTTTAGGGCAGCATGCAAGGCAGCATTGTCTTCCAATAATTCCTTGATATCATTCTGCAGAACCCTAACATCCTTGCATGATGGTCTATTTTCTTCCATATGGTTTTTAGCTTCCTTAAGAGCAGCGTGCAAGGCAGCATTGTCTTCCAATAGTGGCTTTATATTATCCTGCAAAGCCTTGATATCAGTGCGTAGTGCTTTATTATCTGCCATAGGGTTTTTAATCCTCTTTAAGAGCAGCACACAACGCAACATTTTTTATCTTGCAACTTCTCGATTTTCTTCTTTTAGAGCTTAAGTTTCTTTGGTCAGTGCTTTATTTTCCTCCATAAGGTTTATGACATCACCATGGACCCCTTGGATCTTTTCCATGAGGCTGTCATTCTGCGACTCTACATGTCGAATCTGTGACTGCAAATTCTTAAGGTCTGGTTGTGCTGCAGTCCACTCCACTATCTCCTCCATCTCCTTGTCTATCTGTCTTAACTTCTTAAAGTCTTGCATCCAGCTCTCCCATAAATCTTCCTCTTCTTCTTGTTTTTCTGATATACTCGTCTCATGGATGCCTAGTGCCTATCCTAATGTGCCTTTCCTAATAATACTGTTCAGAATGCCCAAGTAGCTCTAATGTTGTTTTCATTCCTGTCTAGTATTTGTTTATAATTTTCTTTCTTGCACGTTCTCAAAATATTTGTTAACTTGTTTTTCTATGTTTTGTTATTTTAGCAACTTTTGTATATCCAATTAGGAATATATCTTATATAATGTATTTTTCTTCTGACAGGCATTTTGCAGACCTTCTGTCATCCATGGCTGATTCTTCTTCTTTTGCTTGTTAGACATTCCTCCCAATGGACAGAGCTTATGGTACAGCTTCATAGAAGTCATGTGTTCATATGCTTCCATCCAGAGCCATGAGAAATTCAGGGCGAAACTCGCCTTGCCACTGGGGAGTGATTTAACTACCCCAATTACCTCAGCCACGGTGATAGAACTGTCCACGTACGTATCCTCAGACTCTGCTTCCCCTACGGAAGGCATGTCAGTGGGATTAAGAAGGTCCTCAAAGTATTCCTTCCCCCGACCAACTATATCCACAGTCGAGGTCAGCAAGCCCCGGTCCGCACTGTAAACAGTGTGAACTGGGGGCTGCTTCCCCTTTCTGAGGTGTCGGACGGTTTGCCAGAACCTCTTTGAGGCCGACCGACAGTCGTGCTCCATAGCCTCACCGAACTCCTCCCACACCCGAGTTTTTGCCTCGACCACCGCCGAAGCCGCGTGCCGCTTGGCCTGCCGGTACCTGTCAGCTGCTTCAGGAGTCCCGCAAGCCATCCATGCTTGATAGGACTCCTTCTTCCAAGGTCCAGCCCTCTCAAGGAATTTGGTTCCAGGGCCCAAACTGTGGGTTGAGGTGAGTCCGACTATATCTAGTACAAAATTAACATTTTATACATGTAAAATTGTCTTTGTAAAACTATAAAAACATCTTTTTGTTACCATTTCTGGGGGTGATCATATCATAGGAAGGGCAACGTAGGTTTCTGTAGGATGTCATTAAAAATACACTAATCACACAGTTGGACTCAACTGGACCGTATCAACAACACGACAAGAACAAGACGCCGGTCTGAAAACGGAGGCAAACCGGGGCGTAAATATTTGACGTGAACTGGGGCTAACCGGGGTTCCACCGTACTGGCTACCATTTCGACAGCACCCGTGTGCTAAAAGCTCCAAGGATATTCTATGATTATATGTTGGTCGATGCAATGTGTCCAAAACCAGGACTGGTAGAGAAAAGACGGTGGCAAAAATGTGGACAAAGTAAAATGTCAAGTGGAACAAAGGCTACTTGGCGTTGACCATGATATGGACTTTAAAAACAGCAGTGAAATGAACTGGTTTCATTCCTGTAAGGCCACAACTATGTCCCTTTCCAGAAGTCCGTTTAGTGGTGTGGGATTTGTGCACTGCTGCATGTGTGTGTGTGTGCGTGTGTGTGTGTGCAAGTGAAGCAGCGCTCCCTGTGGCATATGAGCTATTTTTTTCTGGCAAAGACAAAAAGTTCAGCACTGCAACAAAACAACAGTAAAAATGTGGAAAGGCAGCCATTTGTAGAAAATACTTAGCTTTGGGTAACCACTTGGACTTCCTATGCAAAAACATCAAATGCGTAAACTGATTTGGATTTTACAAGGCTCCAGAACTGTTTCTGCTTCAGGCACCACAGGCCAGTGCCAGCTTTGGGATATATCTGCATGTGGACTGGAGAAGGTGAGAAGATGTGCACAACTTGGTGTATTTGTCTTCCTGCACAGGGAGGTGTTGAGCGTCCATCCCTGGAGTGGTGTTGAAGGATGGGTGAGTTTGGAGGTCCTTGCGGTGGCTGACAAGACAGCCAATGGCTCAGCTTGACTATGGACGGGGGTGGTGATCACGGGTTTTTGGGCAGGATGTGATGTGGAATATCACCGAGCCAGCTACATACCAGAGGTGAACCTCATAAGTTCTTGGAATTATTGGTTCGTTCACGTCCAAGCTATGAGTTACTAGTCCAAACAAAAAGAGAAAAACCAAAGCAAACGTACTGGTATCTTCTAGTGAGGTGTGGATTGATACTGAAGTATCGATACTTCCGATACCAGCTCTCGAATCCAAATATCGGTACTTTCATTTCAGGTAATGTTTGGCCTGAAACGTTAGTGTGTTGAAAGGACGGCCAAGCCATGCGTGAATTGTAAGTGAAGTACAATTCCTACATTCTTAAAGTAACAACTACGCATTCATTTGAGTGCTTTTGTTCTTTTCTGTTTTTATATTGTTTTCACATATTTCCCCAGATTTTGCTTGGCTGTAGTGTATTATCATTTTAACAATATACTGTACCTCAGGGTTGAAGTGTTAGTTTATTGAAATGAACAAGTTATGAATGTATAACTTCATTTTGTGTTCTTCATGCTACGAGAAGAAATGTAGTACTTTTTACACTAAGCATCGCATCAGTATCGCCGATACCAGCCGGAATTGGATTCGGTATTGAACTGGAACCAAAATCAGTGGTGTGGCACATCAGGGAGCTCCCTGAGGGTTAAAAAGTGAAACGTTTGCGGTATGAAAGTTCCAAGGACGACCGTAGTCGTAAACCGAGGCTAAAAATGATGAGCAGATGTTGAGCATACAAATGATAGAGTCCAACTGGGAGCATTCCAGTGCTATTAATAGCCACTGTACAGTGTAAGTAGACAAAGTAGCTGGGAATGCTACAAATCATTATGTGAGAAAGGGGCCGCAAACCCTGGGTCCTACAATCCCTCACTCATGCACACTCGGATGGGGCTACCCCAAAACATCCTCCCGACATTCTGGCTATTTTTACACAAGTTGAAGTCTGACCGAAGTTCGGACAACAAACGAGAGGGCAGACGTTTGGCTGCACAGTGCGACGTTCACGGGACCTTCCTGCAGTCACAACGTCTGTACGTTTTCAAACACTTTACGTACAGACAACAAAGTTCGCATGGATCTGGAAAAATGCCACCCCGCGCACGCAGGGCACCGACCGCTCGTCCTCAACCCAAACAGATTTGCACCCCCACGGGCCTGCGGTGTGTGATGGGCTGGAATTGCACACATGCAGGTCAGGTGGTTGCAATGTAGGCTTTGCGGGCCTCCACTGTTGTGGACACTTGAACAGGCGCGTGTTGACCATTTTGACATCTACATGGAAACAAACCCAAAAAGTTCTGCTTCGGGAGGAGGGAGCAGAACGGCCGGCAGGCCTGACGTGACGTCAAAGGTTCAGAGCTGAGTTTTAGCTTGTTGAGGGTTGGGCCACAGCGGTACCCTCGGTTATTGTTACCATTGCTATGAGATTCTGATTGAGATTACTTTGAATACCCAGCACCTTCAGCCTGGAAAGGTCTACTGAAGGCTTCTGGACAGGAGGATCCGCCAGATAGCTGAGTCTTGGATTCAGGAGGCGCAATAGGAGCTTGTTCGCTGTATGACTGTTTTGGTTGGGTTCTAGTGTGGGTTGCCCTTTGTCACCGATTGTGTTCAGTACTTTCATGGACGCCCTGCTGCCCTCCAACAAGGAGCCAAATGGCCAAACCAAGAGCGTATGATCCATGGGGGGACCAACAGTTTTGATGTTTTTTTGTACTTTTGTCACTCAAGCTGCTTCATCATGCAACAAAAATGAGTTCAAGGTGCCACCTAAAACCCGACAAGCTGTACCTCATTATTGCCAGGCTTCAAACAGAATGCTTCCTCTGGGAGCCTCAAGGTCGGGTGCCACAGAGCCAGACATCCTATAGAACAAGGAATACGGACGAAGGGGAAGTCAAATCAGTTTGGCAAGTCTCCAGGAGCCTGGAATTTGAGCAAGATCAGGGACAGTCTTGTATGCATGTATTCTTTCCAATATTTTGCTGGGTGACTTGCCGCTGACACATGATATACACTGAAGCCTTTTTTGCTGAAGCAATCATGGGAATCCACTGAATCCATTCCCGGCACCCAGAAATATGAAGAACTAAGTAAAAGCCAACAATTTATACGAGAGCTACTACGGCGGCCCAACCCGACTATCCAGCTTCCATAGCCCAGGTACTTGGACAAGAAACAAACATGTGAGCAGGTATTCTGCAGCCCGGCTCGTGGGAGCCCAGTGGCACCTTGCCGGCAGCGCCAGACGCTCCAACACATCACATTTATATTTGGGCTCAATGCTTTGACGTTTGACTTTTCAACTAAAAAGACCTCCCTGATTCATGGCAATCAAAAGGACAAATCAAACCCTACTGTAGTTCTTTGCTCATGGGCGTTTTGTGTTGCATCGCATCCAAACAAACGGAGCAAATTCTCATGGACTCTAAATGAGTCTGAGCGCATACCATGAACTTTGAGAAGAACCTTTTACCAGCAGCCTATGAGAAAACGTGATTATCTATTGGTGCTACACCCACAGTGAGAGAACATTGGGAGAAGCTGAGAAGAGAGCACTGAGGCCAAGAATGAGGGGGTAAGCTACACTTTGCAGGGCCCAATTTAACGGGAACATGAAGGCAACCATGGTTTGTACACACAGCTCTTAGAAGAGCCCAGGCTTTGGCTGACCCCAGTAACCCCTAACATCTCCTCCTTTTAACCTCTTGTCTTAGAAGTTCCCTTCTAGCTCTTGGAGAGTTTGCTTTAGGTCCTATTTCCCATACTATACCGAATGCTCACACATTCAAGCCCTTGGACAGAACCGTCCAGAACATCAGGGAGAGACATAATCATGGACACGGGCACATCAGGACCAGCCAAGTTATCAACTTTGTATTTGGATCAGTCAGTCAATCAAGAAATCGATCATGGTGACACACCTACATGCTTACGCACATCAAGCAGAGCTCAGCACACACAGCCCTAAAAGGCTCCATCAAGTCTGGAGGTCTGTGCTCTCCTTTGGCCCACTTCTGCGGCTGCAGCCTTCCACTGCTTGGCTGAGGTTGTCCAGCAAGAAAAATGGGTGCAGGATGGAGGGAAGGACGAGGAATTTGTTCTATTTTAGGTGCGTTTGATGTCCAAATCATTGAGGGATGCACATTTCTCCTTGGCAGGATTGGAAGATATACGGGTGATTACTTCTCTGCTTAACAGTGCTCAAGTGAAACATCATCCAAGTGGCCAAAATACAATCCAAAACTCAAATGCCTGAAGGAGCACGCTACTGCAAACAGTTTGGGACCTTCTGGTCTAGACCGACGGCTGCAGGCTTGCAAAAGATGAAAAGGGAATGTCAGGAATGCCGCCTTGCTTTGTAGACTATTCGTAAAATGTATGAAGCTACCAACTTTGGTTTCAAATGAGTGTTCATACAAGCGCCGCCGTGCCCTCAATCTGGAATTGTATATATTGGAACCTCCAGGTTGGCGTACACAAACAACTACAACGGGGGGATCTGTAGCTACAGACGTAGCTTACCACCACCGGCGCAAGTAAAAGTAATCCATGTTTATTATTATTAAGTTAACCACGGTTTGTAGCAGCACGGAGAAGGTACAGCACATGGGATGAGTGCACAAACTTTGAAGTTAATTCTGCTTCTTCTCACACAAAAGGCCAAAGAAAAAAGCACAAAGTTCATCCTTTGATGGCAGCGGAAATCTTGCAAGATCGTTGATTTAGCAACGGCCAATACATTGAAAGAGTGAAATATACTTTCTGCTCTGACATTCCAGCACCTGGTAACCTTTTCTAAATCTGTATTTTCATACCTGTTTCGTATTTACCAAGAATTACGTTGCTGCCGTTTAGCCCCAAAGCCCCGCCCCTTTAACGATGTAATTAATGACATACTGATGCATATTGAGATTGACTTGATGGGCACCCGACTGTAATTTTCCTGTGCTGGGCTTTCCCTTTACCTGCAAACGGCTGACCCATTTTCCAGCTCCGGTAGTTATTAATACATCTCATGCTCGTCTGAAACCGTACAGTTTTACAAGCGGCAATGTTCTTCCGGACCCAGACTGTCTGTCTTATCAGCGCTGTTGATGTGCAGTTCAATGTCCTGCCTTGTTTGCTTTCTGCCCAACACTAGTATGCGTTCTTTGGTCCAAAGATGATACCAACAGACGTGACAAATGCACTTTTGCATGCATTACTGTCAAGTCCTGTACTCGGCCCAACAAGCCATGTGTACTATGAATATTTGTAGGCGTGGTTGATGGTTCTCTTTTGAACTTGTTCGTGCACTTCTTGCTTCTCTACCTTGTCCCTTTTTGCTAGCAGCGGCCCTTTCAATCATATTTTCAGGCAAGAGCACTTAGCTCTATTTTTACCATGTCTGCTTGGGCGAAAGGGGAAAACGTAACGTCTGTTTGGTGCTAAAGCTCCAAGCGTTGGGAAATAAACATCAAGGACCCACCCGCTCACTGGGCTTGCAGAGCTTGTTTGTCTTCTCTCTAGCAGAAGAATCAAACAACTCCCAGACAAATGACGTACGGCTTTCCTCCACACACACAAACACATGGCAGATGTTCCAAAAAGCCACAACTGTGCCGATGCCTCATCGGAGATCTTCATTGCCTCGCTTTGATAGCAGCTGGCTGAAGACCAACAATATTAGGGAAATATTACGTTACATGTCTTTATATTAAACGGGTTTAAATGTAAACACGGATTAGCAAAAAACCCATAATTGGCCCCTCATCCTTTGATTGCTCAGCAAGCAGGGCTCTGCGTAAGACTTTGGACTCTCCTGGTTTCGGCCTCCTACTGTGCATGCAACGGCAGGAAGATGGAAAGCAAAACCTTTCCAACGGGACACAGTCCTCACACACACACACACACACACACACACACGGAGAGGCCGTATGCCTTCATTCAGATCCAGCCCACTGTGTCCTCCCAGTCCGTGGACCTGTTGTTTGTTGACATACCTGCACACTCTCCCTCCCTCCCTCCCTCCCTTGCTCTCTCTCGCTCAAGCGCACACGGTCTGTCCCTCTCTCGCCCCCAGAGCTCCTCTCAGCTCACTCGTTCCGTTGCTGCGCTAGAAAGCAGAGCAGCGGTGTTGGACTGCAGCAGCTTGGTGGTGATGCCTCGCACGTGAAGTCAACTTCTTCATGTTTTGCTTTCCTCCTCCACCATGAGAAAAGACAGACTCCTCTTGGCCGCAACTCTCACCGTTGTCTTTTCGGCTGACATCTACTTCATCCTTTTGCCCAAGCTGCAGAGGGTGAGACACTTCTGTCCATGTCGCCCCAGCAACTTCAGCCTCCCCGGTCAATTCTCCAGCTGGACTTCCGTTCCGCTCCGGGATACTACCCCTTCGGAAACTGACGACGGGGGGTCCAAACTTGACAGGCTGTTCGCTCATCCTTCGTATAACGTCCGGGCCTCGGAGCTGGAACCTGAGGAGAGGCTGCTGCAGGTGGAGCAGCTGATGGAGTACTACAGGAGGAAAGCCTCGCGCTGGGAAAGGTCAGCTTCTACTTGACTCCAGAACCGTAAACATTCAGCTATGCAAGCATCTGAACAGAATAGACGGCGGTTTGAAGTTACACCCTCTAACTCTGCACACACATAAAGCTTTTGCTTCAGATTTGATTTGCAGTCCGCTCCCTCGCTCTCCTGTGTTTGCAAACATTACTTGATTCATCTGTGGCGCCGTTCCGAGCTTGACTTCTTAGAAGCCAACAATACTGAAAGACAAATCCATCCGTCCATTTTCTATAGCGCTTGTCCTCATTAGGGCGGTGGGGATGCTGGAGCCTATCCCGGCTGGCTTTGGGCGGGAGGCGGGGTACACCCTGGACTGGCCGCCAGCCAATCACAGGGCAGACAAACAAACATTCAGACTCTAATGGACAATTTAGAGCGGCCAATGAAGCTAACATGCATGTTGTTGGAATGTGGGAGGAAAGCGGAGTACCCGGAGAAAACCCACACATGCACGGGGAGAACATGCAAACTCCACACGGAGATGCCCGACCCTGAACCTCCTGCCTGTCAGTCAGCCACCGTGCGGTGAAAGACAAATCATATGTCGGTAATGTTACATTTCTGCAACATGGAGTCAGCCAGGCCGCACAGTGGCTGAGTGGGTAGCATGTTGGCCTCACAGCCAGGAGGTTCAGGGTTGGAATCTCCGTGTGGAGTTTGCATGTTCTCCCCGTGCGTGTGTGTGTGTGGGTTTTCTCCGGGTACTCCGCTTTCCTCCCACATTCCAAAAACATGCATGTTAGCTTCATTGGCCGCTTAGCATAGAAAGGGGATGGATGGAGTCGGCCACGGCTTGTGAAAAGCCCACTCCGAAAGCGCGTATGAAAGGGCCCGGCTGGGGTCAAGGGGCACGGTCGGGGACTCTGAGACCGTTCAACTAAGCGCGCACAAACAAAAGCGAAAACCCGTACAGATTTTGCAGTTCTTGATAACAGATGCACACCCACCGAGGCGTTTGCTTCGGGGCAAAGTGATTAAGGGGGCGTCACCGGCGTCTCCACACCACAAACATCCCACGTCTGGCACACATGAGAGTAAACACCCTTCACGTCCCGTCTGTGGAGAGACCAAGCTGTCTTGGCTTGCGTCTGGTCTGCTAGTCCTGAATGTTGGAGACGGTTCTGGGCTGTTGAGGCGGAAAAGGGGGAGAATTATTTCCCCGCCTCTGCTGCCATTTAAAGCGCCGATTTTGCCGTAAAACACGATGAGTTTGGTGCTGGCCCGGAGAATGTGTCGGTGCCACGGTGAGCCCAGATGGCTTCTTTGTGCAGTCTACCTGGAATCGCTGGTGCCCGAGCAGGACACCGGCGATATGCGGCGCTTGCTGCCCATAAACACAACTGGAAAGGCTCCAACTGCCACCCCATGTGATCAAAAGCAGGCCCAGGTCCCTAATTACCCGCGTAAAAACCCAAACACACGCATGGCGTCAGCAGCCGGGCGTCTGTTTTCATGCACTGACGTCTTCTTTCTTTGCGCCGACTTGAACAGTCAGTCTGCTCACGGACCACAAGATGCCGCCCGCCACAGGTCCATTTGGACCGCCACAGATAGCCTTTTAGATTCGGCGCCAGCTATTTGCTTGCTCCCAAAGACATGACGCGACTTGTTCCAACTACAGAACTTCTTAGCACACCTCCTGCACGCACAGGAACCCCAACCAAGAAATGAGCGGGCGGACACGACGAGCTGCATGCGCTGCTGCATGCGCTGCTGCATGCGCTGCTGCATGTCTGAAGGCGTGCTGGGGGTCCATCAGCGCTGCAGTGCATCCCATATTGGATAGTCTTCACCTCACAGCGTTTTATTATTCCTCTTACTTACTCTTAGGGTTGAAAGACAACATCGCACACACCTTCTGACGCAGGACGTCCACACGCTGCACGTTGTAAACGTCGTGTTTCACGCGTCTCGGCTAATCGTGCTATTCGTGCTAACGGTGCCCTCCCCAGCGCCCCACGTACAGTGCAGGCCTGTGGGAAAGCCGACACGGCATTGGCAGTGTTATCTACCTCTGCCTGCGCTTTAAAGGGGTGACTGGGACTGCCGGCGTGAAACATACGCCGGGGCATAGAAAATGCATCCCGGCCGTGCCTTGGAATTGTCGATGAGCCAGCGACTGTAACATTTCCGCGCTGATGACTTCCCGCCTCAGACACATGCAGTTGTACAGCGAAGCCGCAGCAGCCTCCAACATCACTGTAGTGGAACATGAGGTGGTTTTTGACCCTGACGCCAGCTGGATCAAGTTCCAACTGGGAATAAGCCGCAATGCGCTGTACCGCCGCCAGGACGCCGCCGTTGCACGACTGCTCGGGGACATGCAAGACATGAGCGTGGTCAGTGCAGGTAAGGCACGCGCACGTCGACTGTGCTGCTCGTGAGAATGATTGCGTCCGCGTGTCATCCCCTGCAGACTACACTCAAGACGAGAAGGCTCTCAAAGGAGCGTGTGACTGCAGCCAAGGTCAGTTCACCCGGGAAGTACCCTCCTTCCAAGTTGGAAGAGCAGTAATTGACTATTTGTTATGGTATTGTCACAATGAGCTGTGTCCATGAATGTTCTGAATTCCTGTTTCCGTGTTGTACTGAGCGCAGTACTGCTGACTGGTAGCTCATCTCCCTGCAGCTGTACTTGCAACTTCTTGCACTCAAATTCTGTAAAGGAATGCTAAAAGGCACGTGAGCTTTGCTTGCTTCCCGGTTGGTAACATCCACAGTTCAGCTTCCTCTCTTAAGAGTTTGCCTTCGCGCTGATTTGTCTTTTTTTGCTGTCATTTTATGTCTACAATGTGCGCGCCCGCCAAAAGAAGACTGATGCCACCATGCAGACTTCCAGTGGCATCATTTCTTCTTGTCTCACACACACACACACACACCAGTGACCTGGAGAGAGATAACACACCTTCCCCTTCAACGCCTTTTCTTTTCATTTCCCACTGGAAGTCTGACTGAGCACGTGTAGTTTTGTGCTCAACAAAAAAGTATCGGGCCGCACGGTGGATGAGTGGGTAGCACATTGGCCTCACAGTCAGAAGGTTGTGGGTTCGAATCTCCGTTGGGCATCTCTGTGTGGAGTTTGCGTGTTTTCTCCGGGTACTCCGCTTTCCTCCCACATTCCAAAAACATGCATGTCCGCTTCATTGGCCGCTCTAAATTGTCCATTAGAGTGGGAATGTTGGTTTGCCTTTATGTGCCCTGCCATTGGCTGGCGACCAGTCCAAAGTCCGCTGGGATAGGCTCCAGCATACCCGCCACCCTAATGAGGAAAATGAATGAACTTTCAATGGCTTTAAAAACCATCAGTATGGTTTCATACTGCATGTTCATGATTGACACCAGTGAAGGCAGAGAACAAACCAGCATGAGTAGACCCAGTCCAGGAAAGGTCTAGCTGGTTTTCAAATATCCTTCCGCTGACATCCGGCTGATCAGGTGTGTTATGTTCTTAAAAGCGGTACAGTTTCCCACACGATATGGATTTCTTGTCTTTGATGCAGTGGTGAAGCCCAGTGGACACCACCTGAAACTAGCTCTTAAGATGCAGAACTTTGCCAAGGCCATGTTCAAGCCAATGAGGTGAGCTTACATTTCCGTGCAGCTCCCTTAACACACGACTTACTGTGTGTGCGTGTGCGTGCGTGTGTGTGCATGT
This sequence comes from Oostethus manadensis, assembly GCA_024372805.1. Taxonomy (NCBI): domain Eukaryota; kingdom Metazoa; phylum Chordata; class Actinopteri; order Syngnathiformes; family Syngnathidae; genus Oostethus; species Oostethus manadensis. The sequence goes on from QODF01000082.1 coordinate 699,228, forward strand.
CAGACAGCAGAGGGACGAGGAGACTCCAGAAGACGTCTTCTATTTTGTTGATGTCCAGAGACACACCGCAGAGATTGCCGCCTTTCACCTGGACAGGTAACATGGCCCACACATGTCACTATTTGTTCTTCTCTCCTGGATACAAGCATGCCACTCAATCCAAAGCTTGGTAAGAAATGAAGGGTCGCTGATGCTGCCAATATTGAAAGTGCAGGGGAGCGTATCTGAAGCAGGGGTCCCTAACCACGGGCCCAGGGCCTGGTACCGCTCCGGTGGCGGAGCTGGCCCGGGGAAGCGTTCAGGTGCAACGATGCAAAGAAAAGCCCAAAGCGCTTCAAAAAGACTTTTGTAAACATTCCATTTTGAGTAAATTCGTATCATTTTGGAAATGCATCCCTTTCTTTTCTTTGATGGGAAAACTGCAGCAATATACCCCTTCTGCATGCATATCTCGTTTATGTCATGCTGTAGTTCCATTCTCCCGCGCTGCACACACAGATAGCCGACTAAAGTGTACTTTTAGGCTTTTCCTTCACCTCACGTGGGAACGCATGAAGGGGAGTCACTTAAGGTGCAGGTACATTTGCGAGCCCCTCCGCTGATAACTGCCATTTGGGTTTGGCCTTTGGGCAAACAATTGGATTTTTCATTTTGGACATTTGTCTTGGTTGCACATGTTTGGAAAAAAGAATTGCATTTCTAGTTATGCTGGGGATCATCAGTGACAGTTCATTGTGTAATGCACGCAAACATCAAGTAGCACAAGAAAGCTAGACCCAAAGTTGAACGGGCCCAAAGTCACCCAACTCAGAGGTCAAGTTTTTATGCTGTGAGGAGGAAAGAGAAGCTTCATGAGGCTTTGCCAACACAATAAACACACACAACTGCTGAAAAGATGATTGCGTTTGCGTCCAAACCAAGACGGTTGCGCAACGATGGCGTGTGACGCTGCAAGCGGCCGCCAGGGGGCGCGCTTACACCGCCCGTACGGTGGTTCGTGTCACGAGCCGGCATCCCCGGCGGCAGCACATCTTAGCAGAAACCTCACGCGTGAGTTGTGAACTCACGCGTGAACTCACGCTGGCTTTGTCAATCAGGATCCTGGACTTCCGCAGAGTTCCGCCTGTGGCCGGGAGGAGGCTGAACCTCACCGGGGAAGTTCTCCAAGTGACTCGGAACGCCGAATTACGGGCTGTTTTCTTCACCTCACCCGGTAAATGCCTTCTTTTTCTTTTTCTACAAGGATGCTTGCCGTTGACTTGGACTTTGTCAAGCGCTCCCTCTGGTGGACAAAAACGGCAGTGCAGTTTTAGAGCTCCCCTTCGTGAATGCCGGAGCCTATCCCAGCTGGCCTTCATATAGATTTTGTGATTGATCTACGTGGTTCATAACATAAGGAAAATGAAGGCCTGTCTTGCTTTTGGACTACAATGCAGAATTGTTCAGTGGGAAATAAGGAGAAGATATGCCTTTCTTAGTCCCACCAGGGGCCATCCCAGAAACAAAGAACACCCAATTAGCAGCATTTAGCAGACAACATGCTACATACTATAAAATCCTTCTAAAATGCACACAATCGTCTTTATTTGGACATGGCATTATAGTTTTGCTTGATCGAAAACCAGTTTTACTGAGCAGATGGTACACTGTATGTAAACAGCAGGCAGCCTGGCAGGCACGTAAACATATGTGAGCATCATTCTTTCCATCTCCAAACAGCAAACAACACATGCGTGTTTGCCAAGTGCCTGTATGTGTGTAAGACGGAGTACGCAGTGTGTGGGACCCCCGACCTGCTGGAGGGCTCCTTATCCGCCTACCTGCCTGGCCTCAGCATCGCCCCCCGCGTCTCCATCCCCAACCCCTGGGTCCGCTCCTACTCCTTCACCGGGCAGGAAGAGTAAGACTCATCGCAAGACGTCGTTGCATTTATTATTTACACGTCATTTATGAGTTTGCCTCTAAAGGTGGGAGAGGAATCCCCTCTACTGTGACGCCATAAAGCAGCTTTATCCTTACAGTTCAGGCAACCGCCTGCTCAACATCATCGACATGTCCATCTTTGACTTTCTAATGGGTAACGACACAGCATCACTCCATCACGGCACCTTCACCTGCCTCGACACATCTCCTTTTTGCAGGCAACATGGATCGACACCACTATGAGATCTTCACCAAATTTGGCGATGAAGGCTTTCTTCTCCACCTGGACAATGCCAGAGGGTGAGCGACCAAACAGACTTTCCTTTTGCTGCCACGATCTTATTATCTAACGCGGGGTGCCCAAACTATGTGGTGGTAGATTTGGGAAGCACAGCCAAGATGAGATGTCCATCCTGGCTCCTCTATCCCAGTGCTGCATGTAAGTGTTTTCTTACTTACTTTCACAGCCCCTCTGGGCAAATGGAGACAGATTTGAGCGCGAGAAGGGAGGGAAAAACTTCATATTTTTATCTAACACTGAAGCGCTTGGATGTTTGCGTTGCAACTAACAGTTTGTCAGTGACATTGCTGACAGAAACCGAGCAGTACATCATTTCTTCTTCTTCTTTTCCTTTGGGCTTATCCCTTCAGGGGTCGCCACAGCCAATCAATCGCCTCCATCTAACCCTGTCTTCTCTTGCACCAACGACCTTCATGTCCTCTTTCACTACATCCACAAACCTCCTCTTTGCTCTTCCTCTAGGCCTCCTCCTAACATCCTTCTACCAACATATTCACTATCTCTCCTCTGGACACGTCCCAACCATCTCAATCTGGCCTCTCTGTCTTTATCTCCAAAAGCTATAACATGTGCTGTCCCTCTGATGTGCTCATTCCTGATCCTGTCCATCCTGGTCATACCCAAAGAGAACCTCAGCATCTTCATCTCTGCTACCTCCAGCGCTGCCTCCTGTCTTTTTCTCGGGGGCACTGTCTCTAAACCAAACAACACGGCTGGTCTCACCACAGTTTTAGTGCATTAATACATCACTGCATTTTATATCAGCCGAGAAAAAGACCTTTTAAGCCAAAATGATGTTCTTTTATTTTTAAATGGTGGTTCCAATATCAGTTGGTAGATTATGGTACAAGTTGTTTGAGGACTCTGCTTTATTGATCATTATGTTAAAGTTAGCAACGTTACTCTTACTCTGTTGTTCTGCTAACTGCCCCAACCTTTCAGCCTATTTTGGTTGTATCCGTGTGAGTGACGAGAGAAAAAGCTCGGAATCATTTGGCACTGCCTGCTGGTTTGCATAATCATCTTTATCCTCCCAATAGGACAACCTGTCTTTTTCCAGACTTTTTTCTAGGGAGCCTCCTAGTGGCTGTGGGCTGAATAGCCTCTGATGTGATCAAGAGCTGATCTTCATAGATCTTCAGCATCACAGCTCTTTGAGAAGCAATAGTTCAGTTTTCATTTACAAAATTAAAGTTTATGTTCCTCAACTTTGCACCACCTGACAGGATAAAGCGTTCCACTCTAGTGAGGCTTCAGCTTCTGGCTCAACCACAATTCCAGCTGAGTGACGTGATGAGGGAGTCTCTGCAAAAAGACCCTTTGCAGCCCATCCTAACAGAACCACACCTCTCAGCTCTGGATCGCAGGTTACACAAGCTCCTGAGAGTGGTCCAGCGCTGCGTCCGAAGGCTGGGCAAGGACCGAGTCATCTCCAGTGACTTGAGGTCCACAGTGAAACCTCGGGCCAAGACAGAGAGCCAGACGGCCAGGTAGCAGAGCGTGAACGTCACTGCTTCTTTTAGGACTTCATGATGAAGTGCAGTTGTTTTGATTTGAACGGAACAAGCCATGGATGAAAGATGCTGTGAAACGGGGAAGTCCACATATGAAGACTGCATTTACGACAAGGAATAATAAACATTAACCAGACACACCAGGGAGCGCCTCATCAATGCCGTGATCAATGAAGTCTTAGGACTCGGTCAACTCATTCAAGAAAAAGTTCACATTCCGGGATGCACTGGATTGGCCTTTTGCGTTTGTGGGTTTAAATATTACCCAATTGATTTGCTTCAACGCCAACGTGGCTGACGTTGGTATCGTTTTGGGAAATGACCCACTCGGTACTTTCCTACATTCTTTGGAAAAGAAGAGACATTCCCCCGCCGTGAGCTTAAGGGACCCCATACATGTGCAAAACAGACACACCCTTGAGGCAAAGATTTTTACTTTTTTATTGCTTAAACTGCCATCTGGAACAATCTATACCAAAAAAGGATAAACATATTTGCACATATAGGAGGTGAAACTGAATACGGGTAAGAATAGAATAAGAATGGTCCTCATATCATCGCAGGTGCACTGCAGGCCCAAAAAACAACCTGCTTGAAGGTCGGGAACCGGCAGGAGTGACCAAACTACTATAAGCCCAGGAAAGGTCAGCTAAGGCAAACCGGGACACTTGCAGTGTGGCTAAAACATTTAAAACCAATGCTGATGTTGCGGCTATTTACATTAGTCTGACGTACACCTTCGTCCTTATCAAATGGTGCGTTCCTGTGGAGTGGGACGGACAGGAAGTGACTGAAGCCACAAGGGTAGCCTGAGTGGGGGCAACATGAAAGAGAAAACATGTCCGACTAACATGATTATGCTGCAATCGGAATAAAATCCAACCTTTTCAGGAAGCGCCAACAAGGCAGGAATGAAGTGAACACAAATCAAATATCCAAGCTTCTGTAGGGGAATCGGACACACTGCTGGTCATCATCGTCACACCAGAAAAGCTCCCAAGCGCGTCCAGTAGACTAAATGTAGGTTTGAAATAAATATCCATAAACACCTCTGGTGAAATGTTTCTTTACATGTCATCTAGTTGGGGGGCTGGGACAAGTTTGAAGCCATTTTCACGCAATACAAATGTGTCAATCAATCACCAAGAAGTGTTCATTTTGTGGCACTGGACACCTAACACAGAATTTATGGAAAAATACAAAAGACAAGAGTTCTTTTTAGGATCACCATCACTCCAATCCATAAACGGAAGAATAATCATTGGATCAATGATCAGATTACAAACCATAGCATAAGCGTGACCACGTTATTCGCCGTATACCTCAATACTGAAATACACAATACTTTTATTTCTTAAAAGGTGTTTTTCCTCAAGGCAGTTCTTGTAGACTTGTTCTACAGATTAGGGTAAAAAAAAAACACACACTCCGTTTGAAGCTCCAAATAGGTAACATTTGGCACCAGCCTGGAAGCTGCACACTAAAACTCAATTTTTTGGACTTCTCAATCTCGCTGTAATCTAGCAAAAGTTTCAAAAAGGAGCCATCACGTCAAACCCACATTTGGTCTTTACAGTCACCTCTGCTGGACGTTTGTGTAATGGGACCGGGGGAATTAATTGGCCGTGTGAGGTTTTTTTTCTTGATTGTCCTGTTCTTTGAGAGCCAACATCTCCTCAACTTCTTAGCTTTGCATTTCTTAGAGCAAAGCGGGACCAGCAGATACATGACATAGGTAGCGTGATGCAACTGTGCCTACACGGTAACATTACAGCAGCTGGCACAAGCGCTGGTGAACGGCTAAAAAGTCACCTCAGCGTGACGGGCGGTAACCACAAAAGTAAAGATGGCTGACGGGGACAAGAGAAGGAGGCAAGAAAGTGGCAAAAAGCAAATCGCGTTGGTGGACCCTGGGTCTAGAACGAGGAGCAGAAAGAGGAAAGAAGGCTCGGGGGCCGGCGTCGTGCACCTTCAGACCGACAGCGAAACAAAGCTGTTGTACTGTTGGATGTTGCGCTTGAGGATGTCTGAACACGGGCCCAGGACGCGCTCAAAGCGAGGCCGGTCCAGCTTGACACACTTCAGGGGGCCACGGGCAACCACGGTGGCGGCGCGGGGGCGGTTCATCAGCAGAGCAATCTCACCTGCACCACACAGAAAAACTATTTGAGTCTGTATCTTCTTATCCAGAAACATTATTCAACAAGTCACAGTAACCACTTCTAGTACAAGGAACCATATTTGGTAAATGAACATCTTAAATAAGGATCTCCAATGCCTTAAATTGGAGAGCAAAACCAGAAACATGTGGCAGAAAACAGAAGACAACTATCAAAATGGATGAAAGAATAACCAGAATGGCAAAGGCTCAGCCAATGATCAGCTCCAGAATGATCAAAGACAGTCTGGAGTTACCTGTAAGTACTGTGACAGTTAGAAGACGTCTGTGTGAAGCTAATCTATTTACAAGAATCCCCCACAAAGTCCCTCTGTTAAAAAAAGGCATGTACAGAAGAAGTTAGAGTTTGCCAAAGAACACATCATCTGGGCTAAAGAGAAATGGAGGAACATTTTCTGGACTGATGAGAGTAAAATTGTTCTTTTTGGGCCCAAGGGCCGCAGACAATTTGTGAGATGTCCCCCAAACTCTGAATTCAAGCCACAGTACACAGTGAAGACAGTGAAGCATGGCAGGCAGGCAATCAGGTAGCACAGTAAAGAGAATGAAATGAATAAATGAGGTATGCCCTTATTTTAAATATAGTTGTTATAAATTAGGATGTAATATAAAATACTTGGATTTCCAATAAATACACATTTCTAGTGACAAATTGTAGTAAAAGGTCCTGAGAATTCTTTCAGTGTTCATGACCACAGATGACCATAAATGACAATACGAAAGCAAACAAGCGACCGTGGTAATCCTCTAAATCCCAAGTACTGTTAGAAAAACACTTCATGTGAAGGCGCTCCAAATAAAACAGCCTTGTTCATAGCCCTAAATACCTATGAAAGACCAAATAGAAGGATTGTGGTATTGATTTACCAAAGTAGTCGGATGGTCCTAATCTCCCCACTTCAACAAATTCCTCGTTCTCTGAGCGACGCTGCAACACTGCAGCTGAACCCTAAAACACACACACACACACACACTTCAATTATACATGCCTTGATGATGCTGGTACCGGTCAGGTCTTGTGTGGCAGCAAGAGGAGGATCCGGATCAGGCACTTAGCATCACGTCCGGTGTTTAAGCCACACCCACCAGATTTAGAAAGAAAAACTGCTTTGTACATACAGTATATAACTCCCATGTCCACATCCTAAAACTCACTTTGACAGGAGCCACTCATGAGCTATGAAAAAATTGCCAAGGCGTTCCCAGGCCAGCTGTGAGACATAGTCCCTCCAGCGTGTCCTAGGTCTTCCCCAGGGCCTTCTCCCGGCCGGGCATGCCCGAAACACCAAGGATGCGCCAGGGAGGCGNCGGACTAGATGCCCGAGCCACCTCAACTGGCTCCTCTCGATGTGAAGGAGCAGCGGCTCTACTCTGAGCTCCTCCCGGATGGCCGAGCTCCTCACCCTATCTCTTAGGGTGAGTCCAGCCACCCTACGAAGGAAACTCATTTCCGCCGCTTGTATCCGCGATCTCATTCTTTCGGTCATGACCCATAACTCATGACCATAGGTGAGGGTGGGAACGTAGATCGATCGGTAAACAGAGAGCTTTGCCTTCCGGCTCAGCTCTCTCTTCACCACGACGGTCCGGTACAGCGACCGCATTACTGCAGATGCTGCACCGATCCGTCTGTCGATCTCACGCTCCAACCTTCCCTCACTCGTGAACAAGAACCCGAGATACTTGAACTCCTCCACCTGAGGCAAGACCTCACTCCCAACCCGGAGGGTACAGTCCACCCGTTTCCGACTGAGAACCATGGCCTCGGATTTGGAGGTGCTGAGTCTCATCCCAGAAGCTTCACACTCAGCTGCAAACCGCTCCAGTAAACGCTGAAGGTCACAGCCTGATGAGGCCATAAGGACCACATCGTCTGCAAATAGCAGAGACGAGATCCTAAGGTCACCAAGCTGGACTCCCTCAACACCTTGACTGCGCCTAGAAATTCTGTCCATGAAGATTATGAACAGAATCGGTGACAAAGGGCAGCCTTGGCGGAGGCCAACGTTCACCGGAAACAAGCTCGACTTACTGCTGGCAATGCCAACCAGGCTCCTGCTTCGATTGTACAAGGACCGAATGGCACGTAGTAGCGGACCACCAATCTCGTACTCCCGGAGCACCCCCCACAGGACACCAGGAGGAACACCTTTTCCAAGTCCACAAAGCACATGTAGACCGGTTGAGCAAACTCCCATATACACTCCAGTACCCTTGCAAGGGTGCAGAGCCACCCAGCAACGTAAGACTCCCAAACACTCCCAAAATCTAATCAATTCTTCCATATCCCATTTCCAATAATTTATTCCAAAAACATTCTTCCAAGCCATTTAGAACTGCGCTGCTGAGCTCAGGGAAATGTGAGAGCTGATGTGCTGTGTCGGCCCAGCAGCTGGCTGCAGATGGAAGCCATTGGCCAATGAACTGCTCTGCTCAGACGAAATGGATTATGGGAGGAAGTTAAGTGATGTTTTTTAAATTTTCAACTGGTATCAGTACTTATCTTATATATTTCGTAAGTCTACCTTTTGAGTGTTAAGTTGCTGTGGGATGATTTTAGTCTTCTACTTAAGATGACTTTGTGAGTTCCCTTATAGCTTGTGATTGGCTTCTGCCAAAGGAAGAGCTAAAGTCTCCTCACTGACTCGCAAGTGGCAGAGTATTTAAACAATTAGTAATAGTTCTGGACTATAGGAGAGTTTAGAACATGGGTCATATGCAGAGGATACAAAAAGTAAAAAAAAAAAAGAAGCTTATACATCGCAAATTACAGTACCTCCAAGATGATGAAGAACTCATCTCCCGGTTCCCCCTGCACAACAATCTTTTGTCCGTCCTCAAACTGGACCGGCTCCAGAGCATCGGCGACAGTCAGGCGCTCCCACTTGTCGAGAGACTCTGAGGGAGGGCAGGCATGACAGATCATATTTAAACCTGCTACTCGTTTTCAGAACTACTTTTTAATCCCTTAAAATGTATTTCTGATCTCAGCATCAAACACAAAGTGAGAGTTCATTTCAAAAATAAACCGCAACCCACCTAAAATGGACACTTTTCTGAGGAATTCTTCATACATCTTCCTCTTTCTCAAAGTGCTTCCCTGCAAAACATCAAAAAAGCGTGCTTCTATTTAGGGCGCGACAAATGATTCTTGTCTTTGTCGAGGAACATGAAGATTTTTGTTTCTAGTAAAGGAGTAAACTAGACGAAGCAAATAAACGCTTGCTAGGGCCGCCGTGTACAAAACAGGCAAAAATGAAGTGAGAGCTGATGTCTTTTTTTGCCAGAACAGAAAGACCATAAGTCTGCACTCATGGATGACTATGGAAATTTTCAAAATAGAGGCTAAAATCTGAGGACATTTTTAAATCAAAAATGATTACTGGAGTACCAGAAAAGTGACATTTGAATTATGTTAGGACAGTAACAGAGATGGTTGTTGAGTTAGTTGGGAAGGACAAAGCTGCCACTGACACGATACCACCTCTAAGTATCGCTTCTCGTGGCCACACAGTCACAGATAAACACAGCTTATTAGCATTAAAGCTACAGACACACACAAGTGTGGTTTTTGAAAAACAATACAATGTGCACAATATTTACTACTCCTCAGACAAGACACAGCAGCACCAATGGCGAACATCTACCCACCATGAGTATTCTCCGGTAACTGTCTCTGTCAATGCCCCATAGCTTGACGTTAGTCTTGGCTCTGACGGTGGCGGCCCTCGGGGTGCCGTAGATCAGTGCCAGCTCTCCAAAGCTGCCGCCTTCGCCAATGCTCGTCACCCATTCGTTGTTCACGTAGACCTGCCAGATTGAAGAGAGGGATTATAAACCGTTTTTCTTTTTACTACTATCTGTTACTTAGCTGTTTCCCAGCTTGCCCTTCTCATACTCACATCCATCTCCCCTTGGTCGATAACGTAGAAATTGTCACCCTCGTCACCTACAGGTTAAAAATAAAAATGAACACCATATACTCATTAAACTTTTATGCGCCAAAGTCGCAACATTGCAACACTGCTGAATAGAACAAGCCAGTGATACTTTACACCAGGAGATGGCGGACATCTACAACTTCAATCTGAGCAACATGTGTGGGCGTGGTTCTATGCAAAGTTGAGAAGTTCATAGACTTTGAACCCGTGTGCATGCCGGCAGTGAGTCCGCTCGCCATGATGCAGCACATACTGCTTTGCTTCACTGTGCTTGAGGTGGCCGGAGGGGATGTGGTGTAGCTTTACAATAACAGCGGTGGGGGCAGCAGGGGTGTCAAGATGCTGCTGTAAATGATGATGATAACTGGGTTTGCGGGAGAAATGAGGAAGAGTATCACAGGTGGATTTTGATGAGCCTGTCGGGTATCGTAGAGATAGGGATCTGACAAATTCTGAGCCGAGTGACATAGTATGCAAATTAGATAAGCAAATGTATTCCCATCACTCATTTCGCTCACACTGAGTTTTCTAATTTACAGTATGCCTTTATCACGAACCATTTTCAAGCTACAACCTTTCCAAATAGTGATATCAAAACGCATTCTTTTCTTTAATAAACTCTGGCGCATAAAGGTTCTATTCCATTTTTTCACACGTGCAAAACAAAGCAATCCTACCCTGCAAAATAACGGTCTCGCCAGCGATGTAGGTGACTGGGAACATAGCATCAAATATGTCACTGGGGAAAACAAAACAGTGTTAGATACTATGGTTGCAAACCTTTCAAAAGCAAACTGAGTGGATAACAGCTCACCTCCTCTCATTGTCATCCAGGTGAGAGAAGAGTACGTTCTTTTCAATGGCTTTGGCTAAAGCTGCCATTGTCTTGTAGTCCTTTGGAATGACCTTAAAGACACAACAGACAGAAACAACAGGAATTAAGCAAGCCCTTCTATCACATTGATGGTACAATCAAGCATGGTGGGGTATTAAGGCCAAGGCTGTGGTCACACTGCAGGTCAATTCCATTGTTTGGCCCAAATGTGACCTACATTTATATCTGATTTTTTCCAATTTTTTTAAAGGTCTGAATCGTATGTGGTCATAACAATAATAATAATATTAAATTTTATGTAGCACTTTCCAAGCTACCTTGTGCTGCACAATGAAGTGATTGATTCACGTGTGGACAACTTGGAGCGGCCAATGAAGCTAACATGCAAATTTTGGAATGTGGGAGGAAACCGCACGCGCACACGCACACGCACACATGCACACACACACACACACACACACAGGGAGAACATGCAAACTCCACACAGACATGGACTAAAGGAGATTTGAACCCACAGCTTTCTGATCTACTGATTGTGTGGTCAACATGCTAACCACTAGGCCGCCGTGCGATGTCATCTAAAAGTTCTTTGTAAATGTGTCAGTGAAGGGGCTCAAGGTTCCTGCCACAAACAAAGTTCTCCAGCAACGGCCCTCTTTCTTCTTATCAGCTGCGCAGATCATTTGGTTAAGAAAGATTGACTCCCGCTGCACAAAATCCTTGAAATTGCCGCAAAGTGTTTGCGTTTGTAAACACATGGAAATGCTTTTGCGCATGCATGTCACTTGCAAGTCGCATTTTTTGGTGCCATGAATGACAACACAAAAAATCCAAAATGGGCATCTTACCCTGGAGTGTGAACGTAGCCAAAGTGTGTGTACCTTTCTGACATAGGAGGCGGCGTCCTCCTCCGTGTAAACCTCAGCACTGAAGGCCCCCCTCCGCCTGCGACCCTTCACCACGGGGTTCATGGGCGGAGACACCTCCTCGTCGCGGGAGTCCGAGCGTGAGCTATTGGCCTTCTGCTGGTTCTGAATCTGCTTGACCTCCTCCTGGTAAAGGAGGATGGATGCAAAAGTCAGTCTGTGCCCTGCATTACTGACTCTTAGGGACCAGTATCATTCACAGTGTCTTTGAGCGCATCTTCTAATTGCAACTGGTTTTCTTCAAAATTCCATTTTTATACGGATTGGGTCAGGAAAACAGATATCCTAGTAGTCTTGCTACGTTAGAAACAACATTCATGACACTCTCCCCTACTTGCAGGGAGTGTTTTAATCATTCTTAGCTCGCTAGATGAATGTCTGCACAGCACCACCATACTGGCATTTCAGATTTCTCGTAGACACAAAGCTTAACTGACCACACTTGGTACTTCCCATCAGTATACCAGCTTGGAACATGGAAGTGTCAAAACAATGAAGTAATTTGTATTTGATTGCGGGACCTGAGTACTTCCCCTAGCAAAACATGACTTGGTCATTGGTACGGCAGTAGCAGGGCCGGTGCTGTTTGCCTAATACACTCCTGATCAACATTTTAAGACCAGCTGAAAAATTACCATCATTTACATTTTGCACTGTTGGATTGTAAGGAGGTTCAAAGTAGAGCTTCAAAATGCAAAAACAACATGCAAGTGAGACAAAAACATTTTGAATAAGCAATTTATTGCAAATGAGCATTAAAGTGAAATTGGTTGCTCATCCGGTGATCAAAAGTTTAAGAACACAGCCTTTAAAAGCCAAAATTTTGTGCAATTTGTGGAAAAAAAATGCAGATTTAGTGTCATTTTCTGTTCATAGCATTCACTTTGTCGCAGGCAAAAAGCTCTCTTTCAATGAGGGAGGATTTTTGAGATGCATTAGCAAAGCCTCTCGTGCCGTTGCAGTTGAGGTTGAGGTTGGATGCAGAAAGACGTTTTCAAAGATCCAGGGTCATGGAACAAAACAGTGAAGTGGTAGATTTAACAAAATGGCTGTCCAAGACAGGCGACCATCCTGGGCCCAAATGAAGGTCTTTACTGGTGCCGAGTGTGTAACCGTCAAAGCGCATTGCCACAAAATTGCACAAGGGAACCAAATATTGTACATTAAAAAGGTGGTATCAAGTTTTATTCTCTGATGAGAAAAACGGTCCTGATGGCTTGCTTCCAACATTAACACCTAAGATGTTTTCCATGCTTTTTCCTTCAATGGAGCAACAGAGCTTCAGTTTGTGCAGGGGTATCAAACTGGCTATGTAGACGTTGCAGGGGGCATCCCCCGTCTGTGTGGTAACGACTGGGTTGTCAACAGGACGACGCTACAGTTCACAGTGCTCCCCCGACAGAGGACTTCCTCCAAATGATAACCTCTTATGGACCATCATGCGAGTCCCTTCCATCTAAATCCCATTTGGAACATTTAAGTAGTAAGTAAAACGGATATCATTTCCAGACAGTGGATGCCCTCTTTGAAGCCATCTTCTGGAGCAACATTCTCACTCGCCTCCTGGAAATCAAGCAAGCCAACCCAATATTTTTGAGGTCATGAACAAGAATGCTACTCAATCACTTTTTTTAAGCCACATTCTTTTGATCAGCTGACGAACAGCCTTTGTCAGTTTAAGGGTTGTTTGCAAATAAACTTTGTCTTCTTTTTGCATTGAAGATCTTAGAACCTCCTCAAAGGAAAACTGCACTTCTTTCAGATTTTTGTGCATCATTCACAGTCCTTATAAGGAACACGGCCACATATTTATTTGCTTGTATGAGCATAGCTAACATTGTTCTGTCGTTGGAATGCACTGAAAAGGGAAATGTATACAGTTAGTTGCTGGGGCTACATACTGTAAGTAAAACATCTGTATATGTATTCAGCCATTCATTTACTATACCGCTTATCCTCTTAGGATCGTGGGGATGCTGGAGCCTATCCCAGCTGACTTTGGGCGGGAGGCGGGGTACATCCTGGACAGGACGCCAGCCAATAGCAGGGCACATATAGACAAACAAACATTCACACTCTAATGGACAATTTAGAGCGGCCAATGAAGCTAACATGCATGTTTTTGGAATGTGGGAGGAAAGCGGAGTACCTGGAGAAAACCCACACACGCACGGGGAGAACATGCAAACTCCACACAGAGATGCCCAACGGAGAATCGAACCCAGAACCTCCTGCCTGCGAGGCCAAAATGCTACCCATTCACCCACCGTGCGGCCTATGTATATACGGTATATGCAATCCAAAAAGTTGCGTGACAAACATGCCTCCCTGAAAAAAAGCAGACCTCACAAATCCCTCGGCTTGACTTTTTTCTGTCGTTTTATTTCCGCGTGCTAACGGCTGCGACTCGCACACCTTCATTTGTTGTGGACCACATACGTCAACAAGATGGCCTGGTGGCTTGCGTCACAGCCATCTTCATCACATACACAACAATGGACAGCCAATAGCACGCATTGATAGAAATGCGGAAAAAGTTTTGGAGGAGGCATTTTTGTCATGCACATGTACTACTCTTTTCAATGCATAATGTTTTTTGCGTATGTAGCCCCCCAGCAACTAACCAAATCTATGTTTTTAAAATAAACATTTAATTAAAGGAGGAAAAAAAATCCAATCCTGCATGGTCCCATGTGAAACAGTGATTGCCTCCTCAACTGGTTGGGCAACCCTCAGCAGCAACAACTGCAAGCATTTTGCAATGAGTCTTACAGCAATGGAGCAAGTGGAGGAATTTGGGCCCACTCAACTTTGCAGTATTGTTGTAATTCAGCCATTGTAGGGTTATTGAGTATGAAGCCTTTTTAAGGTCATGCCTCAGCACCTCAATTGGATTCAGATTGGGATTTTGACTAGGACTCTATCGTCCTTATTTTGTTTTTCTTCAGCCATTCAAAGGTGAGCTTGCTGGTGTGTTTTGGATCATTGTCCTGCTGCAGAACCCAATGGTTTCAGCTTGACGTCACAATCAGATTCAGGATTTTTCGGTTGACAGCAGAATCCCTGCTTCCATTTATCACAGCAGGTCTTACAGGTATTGAGCCAGCAAAACAGATACAGTCCGTCACACTTCCCCCCACCACATTTTAACATTTTACTGGTGGAATGATGTTCTTTTTCTAAAATACAGGGCTACTTTTAACGCCCGATGTAATGGACACACACTTTCCAAAATGTAACTTTTGTATTTTCCTAAATGTCTTGGGGATCATCGCGAAGTTTTCTGACAAAACTGAAACAAGCCTTAATGTTCAGCAGTGGTTTTAGTCTATGAACTCTGCCATGCAGGCCATTTTTGCCCAGTGTTTTTCTTATGGTGGAGTTATGAACACTGCTGTTAACTGGGGCAAGAGAGGCCTGCAATTATTGGTATGTTGTTGTGGGGTCTTTTGTGACCTCTTGGCTGGCCACCCCTGGAAGTTTCACCACTGACCCATGTTTTTGCCATTTGTGGGTGATGGCTTTCACTGAGGTTCACTGGAGACCCAAATTTTCCAGACAAATACATCTTAATTAATCTGTGAGAAATTATGTTTTAACACGGTTTGGATTATTTTTCTCTCTTAATTATGAAGTTTCATTTAAAAACTGCATTTTGTGTTCAGTTGTGTTGTCATGGACTAATATTTACATTTCTTTGATGATCTGAAACATTTAAGCGTGACAAACATGCAAAAAAAAAAAGAGGATGGGGCAAACACTTTTTCACACCACTGTATTGCCGTCTCTGGGTTAGAGTAAATAAACAATTTAAAAAACAGTTACAATAAAAATACAATTCTCAACTGTCTCTCTCAGTAAGGGGGTAAAATTAAAAAATAAGAAAGGGATCAAAACATGATCACCAAACAAGAGATACCATTTTTTGCCTCAAGAACTGTCAGAAACACAATTTGAATACAACTAACTTGTGTTGGAGCAATGAAAGACTGTAAATGAATTTGACCTCTCTGGGATCCCGCCGGTGGAATAAAATAAACATTGCCTGCAACTCTACTACACATAATTCCACCATGCTTCTTTTAGCTGTCATTTATAATACAACAGTTTATGTATGTGTCTGGTGGAGAGACCCACCTTCTCCAGCCTCTCAAAGTACTCTCTGAGGAAGGCCATGGGCCTGTCAGGCCTGGAGGTGCACAGCTGGACAATGCAGTCCTTCAGCAGCTGCTGGATGTTGTGTTTCTGCACATACTGCTCGCACTCCCTCAGGCTCCGCTCCTCCTCGCTGCTCGTGCTTCCGGAAGCCATGACGACAACTGCAACCTTGCTCTATGCCCTCTAATCTTGGTGGGGGACAGAGTAAAGACAAAGAGATGAACAAACAAGATGTGGACATCCTTACTGTTCAACATGGGAAATGAAATGAACAATACGCCGGGACAACCGGCTAACAGGAATGTGAGAGAAATCGAACCACAGCGCAGAGACAGACACACACTGGTCATATGATGGCTGACTTCAGATCAAGTGATACTGTTATGAGCATACCTCCAAACCAGAAAGCGAAAATGACTGATTTTCACACATCCCGCTCAAAGGCCGCTTGACCTTTATTCATCAGGGAGGCCCCGGAGCTGTTTAACTGAAGGAAGTGCAAGGAAACCACACGCATCCTGTGATCATACACCACGCTTTAACACCAGCAACGACGCCCAAACTTGGGCTGGGGGGACACCGTCCGATCCATCGGACTGTCGGTGATGTTGGGGAAATGAGGAACGCAATGCCCTTGCTCCATGCACACGCTTGAAAAGGATCCATGCCCACCGTTTCAATACAGCTTTCTTCCCATGCCAAAGGAAGTGCGGGTGCAGCAACGTCTGGGTCACAAAATAAGCAGACTGTTTCGGTCGCAAACGTCACATGGCGTACATTAGAAAAGCAAAGGGCCCCGATATTGTCTTCGTGCAACGAGCAAACGCCGCCATAACAGACGTAAAGCTAGCTCGCTAGCTCGCTCGCTCGTGCCAAGGCAAAGCCTCTAGCAGTGACGCCATCTTGGGTTCCATCATAAACAAACGCGAGCAGAGAAAACACATCTCGCCCGTGCAGAGGTCACGGGTACGTTCGAGTAGGAGAATATAAACACTCACAAGAGACAGTAGAATCCTACCGAGCCCTTCGACGGCGACTCGGGACGGCTGGTATTTGTCAAAGCGCACCGTTACCAGATTCTGCTCTCTTCGATCTTTTCCCGAGCCCTGGACCGCTGCCCCACCGGATACGGCTAAGAGCCAATCAACGGCCTTCACTGACGTCAATACTCCTCGTTCTGACATGTGAACCCGTAACCCCTGGCAACCTTAAAGGGGCCGCGTCGAAACCCTGACGTCAAAGAACTCAGCCCGAACGGGGAAGAAACCATCAACAGGTCAGCATTCTATTTGATTGGGAAGCTATGCAGAACACATCATAACAAAAATTAACTTAGAACCACTGTAGGTGCTGTGGTGTCAAACTAAGGGAGCTTAAGTACATGATTTAAAGTTCAACAAAATGTATAAAACAAACGAAACAGCGTGCCTCTTTCAATCATGTTTACTATTGTGGAGTAAGTTTGCAGTGGTGTAGAATTGCACTTCAACATCGCACTGACATCCTAGAGCAACACGCCAAATACTTGTAAGGAATACAATGACGTGGTGGCTTAAAGACAAATTTCACATCACAGAAGAACAAATGGAAAACACAAAAGGCACCCCAAATCCAGACGCTGAATGTGCTTGTAGGAAGTGTGTCGTGAAAAGTACACAAGGACGCTATACTTCAATAAGACAACTGGTCTGATCTGCCACTTCCGTAGTATCCCCACGAGGGTTCGGCCGCCATAATGGTGAGCAGAATCTTGGACTTTTTCCGTGCGATTAGTTGAATTTAAGATTAGTCGCTGGTGACGAGATGTATTGTCAGCTGTATTAACAATGCCATTGCTGAACTAAATGTTCCTTTGAGTCTAACGAGGCTTAGGGGGCATAGAAAGTGGATGGATGGGTGGACCAGGTAAATGCTCCTGTTGATTAGCCATATTAGTTTGGATAGATGTGAAGAAGGAAAAGTCAGCTAAAGAGGAAAAAGTTACTCTCATATTGTGATATTTCTGCAGTCTAAATATACATATCAATTAAGGACGTTCAGTAAATAACGTTCATCAATGTAATCAAAGTGTACACACAGCGTACAACTATTTCAAAATAACTCAGAGCTAGTCAATGCATCGTACCTAGCCCCGCCCACCGGCTCCATGGCTTCCTACACTCTGTTCAATTCATTTGCGGTGGATCAGCAGTCCGGTCCTAGTCTAGTTTCCTTGATCATAGCCAGCGTAAACAGACTGATGAGCCATTTAGCCAATCAAATCATCAAAACATTTCCTCGTGACAAGACTGAGCGTGTGCATGGCCAATCAACGATTTGTCACGCAAAGTTAACCGATTGACAGCCAATTCGACGAATCAGATACAGACCTTAAACAACGTTTCCTTTGAAAAAGGCTGGACTTATTTGGTTCTTACAGCCAATCGGAGCGCACATTCGAGTGACGCTTCCTCCTATCAGCTGTTATTGTTTTGCTGCATCAACAGTGGAAGTTAATGGCAGAATAAATGCAACGGCGTTGTCTGACTGGCGTGAATCGACGTTGTGGATGATTGTTATCGGCGACCTTGTGCCCGGTGAACACTTACAGAACGCTCACTCTATTCTGCATATGCGTATCATCCGGGCCAGTCGGTCCGGACGTTCCCCTCCCCGAGGACTGTGAGCGTGGCGTTTGGAGTCGGGGCAGCGGGGCCCGGCTGGGATCGACCCGAACCCAAGGCCTCTGAGGTCGGCCAGCGAGAGGACAGGAACCTGGCGGCTCAGATGGATTCCCAGGACGCGGTGGAGGGCGGCCGTGCGACGCTGCGAGGCTTTATTTGTGCCTCGTTCAACCAAGACACCACGTAAGGGCCTTGCACGAACCCAAGCGCCTTGACGCACCGGACTGGGGTCGACATACTTTGAGGTGGCCCTTTTATTTGGTTGATAGTCCAAGCAGGCTGCCTTTGGCTGCTGACGTCACACTAGCGGTTTGCTTTGAACCTACGTTCCCCTTAAAGACTTGCAGGTGGTTCTGCTTAAATGGAGGTCCTTCCCACAGCGGGTGTCAGAACTAAACGATCCATGTCATGTTCCCTGCAACAGCTGAAGGGGGGTTGTCTTTTTCTTTAGCTTAGGCCCACCTGCTGGAACCTATCCCAGCAGTCAAGCATTCACACGTAGGGACAACTTTGAGCCTCCAGCGGTTCTCAGTGACTTTGTCACGCACCCACGGGGGGACAAAACAATTTTGTGTCCCCCCCGATTAGAAAAATCTCTTCCCTTCAATGCAACAAAATGGAGAGCAGTGAAGCAAACACGCTTAGGCTATCCCAGCATGCTCAGCACGACAAATTCAGAAACGGTGGCAAGATTAGTCGTCTCCCAACCTGAAGGTTGCTGGTTTGATCCTCCTGTGATCACGTTGAAGTACCCTTGGGCAAGATACTGAACCCCCAGTTGCTCCTGTCGCCAGCAGTAGGTAATTGTGGTGTCAAAGCGCTTTGAGCGTCTTGAAGGTGGAAAGGTGCTGTACAAGCGAGAGACCTTTTGTCATTAAAAGTCTTACCTGCTTTTCACACCCCCCTTGCACCACTATTTGAGAAGTGCTGAGTTAAGCTAACGTGCATGCTTTTGGAATTCTGGGAGAAAACCTGCGCACGCATCAGTAGAACATGCAAAGTCCACTCACAGTTGCCCAAATTGGAGTCGAACCCGCAATCGCCAAACAGCATGCTAGCCGCTGTGCGCCCGCTAAATGAACCGCATCTTCCCTGCGCTGCTTACATGCATTCTAAACATTTGTGTGTTTAGTTCCCTGTCAGTGGGCACCAAGACTGGCTACCGTCTCTTCTCCGTCACTGCTGTGGACAAACTGGACTGCATCCATGAAGGAGGTGAGAAAAGGCAACATCACCCTCCATCCATCTAAGCGTGACAAAACGCCACACATACATAGTAGGAAGAGTTGTAGCTTATCCAAGCTTTTTTCTCCTTTACAACCCAGTGGAGTGTCCTGACGTGTGCATTGTGGAGCGGCTCTTCTCCAGCAGCCTGGTGGTGGTCGTGAGCCAGTCCATGCCACGGCGAATGAACGTCTATCACTTTAAGAAAGGAACCGAGATCTGCAACTACAGCTACACCAACAACATCCTCTCCGTCAGGCTCAACAGACAGGTAAGAACAGGACCTCTTCTGTGGTATGCTGTGATGTGTGAACAAGCTCTTCATTTCCACTCCATGTTTCTGTGTGTGTGTTTGGCCTCCTTCCCTGGCAGCGCCTGGTGGTGTGCTTGGAGGAGTCCATTTATATCCACAACATCAAAGATATGAAGCTACTTAAGACCTTGCTCAACACCCCCGCCAACCCTTCAGGTGTGTACAAAGCCCCTCAACCGTATTGCCGCACAACGCAGCCTAAAAGGTCTTCTTCTACTTTCCCAGGTCTCTGTGTCTTGTCTGTCAACCATAGCAACTCCTATTTGGCATACCCTGGCAGCGCCACCATAGGCGAGATCACAGTGTATGACGCAAACAACCTGGTGAGGGCCTTCGCAGCTGGTTTTGAGCCGTCCGTGTTTTGTGCTGATATCGGTATTGTTCTAGAGCACCATGACGCTGATCCAGGCCCACGCCAGTCCCCTGGCGGCACTCACTTTCAACGCCTCTGGCACCAAACTGGCCAGTGCTTCAGAGAAGGTGCGTCTTTCTTCCTGATCACACCTTGTTCCTCAGCAGCCCGTCCCACCAAAGCCGGTCTTCTTCTACAGGGCACTGTTATCAGGGTGTTCAGCATTCCCGATGGGCAGAGGATGTTTGAATTCCGACGCGGGATGAAGAGGTTAGCCCCCGTATTTGTTCAAGTGTACCTGCACAAGCTACTGAAATGCAATACAAGAGCTTGTGCACCGGTTCTGAAGTGCACTGCAACGGACTGAGAGGTGGTTCTGATATTTAAGATGCTTTATTTAGCTACACATGCGGTGGAACGTATTAAAAACACCTCCTTGTGATGCAGCCACATTCCTCACCACGACTACAAACATGTTGTCCGGTGACAAATATAACACAAGTTCTTGGGGTTCTCCAGGGCAAGTGTGGCTGATATAAAGGGCAGCATGACGAACTGCTGACATTTAGTGGCCACCACAGCTGCTTAGGAACGATTGGTAGATGGAAGGGGCGGGACACAATACTTGGATAGTTCCTTAACCTGAAGCCAAATCAGGTCAAGGATGAATAGATTGGATATTGACCGTTTTGTTGGTGATTAAAAATAACATATGGTTTATCCCCTTTGGTGTGTGTGTGTGTGTGTGTGTCAGATATGTTAGTATTAGTTCGCTGTCCTTCAGCGCTGATGCCCAGTTCCTGTGTGCCTCCAGCAACACAGAGACGGTTCATATCTTCAAACTGGAGCAACACAGCCCCAGGTAAACAAACGCTACACAGAACTACATCTGGGTTTCATTCTTAACTCTCAAGTCTTCCAGTATAAACCATTTACGCGTGGTAAGTAATAGTACGTCTTTTCCATTAAAGCTTTCATCCAAACGGGTCTATTTTCAAACTACAGTGTAGAGAATAAACTGACATTTCAGCAAGCATATACTGTACTGGATCTTCTCAAGGGACAATACTGAAGGAAATTGGATGTGCAGTACTACACATTTTATATCGCAGTATAGATTTACTGTCCCATGAAAATCAGTCCCACTCAGCCATTATTGTCTAAACAGCTGCCAACTTAAGTACAGAAGATCTCTGCTATGTGTGGAGTTATCTATGAGACCCTCCAGCTGCGATCTGCCCTGCGATTGGCTGGCGACCAGTCCAGGGTGTACCAAAGTCAGCTGGGATAGGCTCCAGCATACCCGCCACCCTAATGAGGATAAGAGGTGTAGAAAATGGATGAATGAAAGGACCCTCCAGCTAAACCCCAAAGCTGCTTGGCATACAGCAGCCATCACCAAATGGCGCACCTCGGTTCGGATACGGGCCCAGTGATGGAGCTTTACGGACCTGTGACCAATGAAGTGGATGGAAAATACAGTGCTGCTCATAAGTTTACATACCCTTCCAGAATTCCTGGTTTCTTGCCCATTTGTAAGAGAAAATGACACAAAAACCTTTTTTCCCCACGTGTGGTTAGTGGACAGTTGAAGCCATTTATGGTGAGAACTGAATTTAAAGCAAAATAACAAAGTACCCAATGAGCCTGATCAAAAACGTGGCAATTCCCCCTTGAACATCAACAGCAGCTTCCAAGTCGTCGGGGGTAGTTGTCAATGATCTTTTCAAATGGTAAAGCTGCCCATTCTTGTTGGCAAAAAGCCTCCAGTTCTGGTAAATCCTTGGGCTGTCTTGCAAGACCAGCACGTTTCAGGTCCCCCCAGAAGGGCATCAAAAAGGTACACAATTCCATCAGTGAAACACGGCGGTGGATCCCTGCTGTTTGGGGATGTGTGAGCTACAAGAATGCTGCCAGTTATCAGAAGGTTTGGGGTTATCTCTGAGCAATGTGGCATATTTCAGACCACATTCTTTGTGGCTTTCTTCTGCCAACTCTACCGTGCAGCCCATTTTTCTGCAAGTGCCTGCTTGAGACATCCTCAATCTTTGAGGGAGAGTAGACTTTGGCCTGGTGCTATTTGAGGCCTTTTCTTCGCATCCCCAACACTTTTCCGTGCAGGTGCGGGGCAAACTTTGCTTGGTCTACCAGACGGTGGTTTGGTGGCTACAGTTCCTTTTACTTAGCATTTCTTAATCAGTGTTTGAACGGTGCTGGCAGGCATTATCAGCTGTTTGCAGTTGTCCTGATTGGTACAGTTGTACCACCTTACTCGCTGATCCTTCAGCAGGTGCTTTGCGTTTCCCATCATTCTGCATCCTAGACATGTGAACAGCACCGCACGAGGAATACGAGGCTTTCTCGGGAGTCCAACAACTCACCGACTTGTATACACACCCACTAATTCCAAGCTAACAGATCACGGGTGAGGATAGTTGCCTTTAATAGCCGTTCAATCCCAATAGTTTCAGGTTGGGTGCAGCTGATCAGCTATGTCAACTTTTGATCAGGGTGATTTGCATAGTTTCTGCTTTAAAAAGAGTCAACACAGATTTCACAAAACATGGCTTTGAGTGAAAGAAAACGTTTGATCATTCATTGTGTCGGGGTCTGTCGACTTATGGGCAGCACTGTGTAATGATAACATAATCATTCTTGCAGAACCATCACAGCGGCAGTTTTCTGGCGTCAGTATTTCAGGTATTACAGTTACGTGATTGCAAAAGCGACGATGTCACTCAAAATGAGCCAATGAAATACTTTGAGGGAGGACCGAGGCTTGCTCAAAAGTTCTAAAAGTTGATAGAGAAAAGCGAACATTTAAAAGGGTCTAGATGGACCGATATTTGTTCGTTCTTGCAGAATCCAAGTGCTGTCATCATATGTTCTGAAACTGTAGCGCTGGTCAAAAGTGCAAACGTGACATGACCGCCTGACCAATCACAAATCATTTGAGGGAAGTATCCACCCAAGTGTAAAAATACCGCTTTGAGCCCAGTATGACAAATCATGACGCACTCACATGTTGGCCACAGCATCAGGAGATCTTGGATCTGGAAGACCTGGGTTCCAATCTCCGTCCGGCATCTCTGTAGAGTTTGCATGTTCTCCCCCATGTGTGGGTTCTGTCCCGTTTCCCTCACATTCCAAAAACATGCATGTTAGGATACTTGGCCACTCTAAATAGTCCATAGGTATGAGTGCTTGTTTGTCTGCCCTCTGATTGGCTGGCGACCAGTCCAGGGCGTACCCTGCCTCTGGCCCAAAGTCAACTGGGATAGGCTCCAGCTCATCCCTGCAACCCTAGTGAGGATAAGCGGCAAGACGATGGATGGAGGGAGGGACAGACAAAACAAAAGGGTGATGTCCCGAGTTTCATTACGTTGGATATTCATACGTTCATTTGATGTACATGCGTGATGTGTTGGACGCAAAATAAGGTTCGGACCTCCGCTGTGAAACGAATTAGACAAACGGACGTTACCCAGCTTTATAGGTAGCGGTAGAGAGACAGGAAATCTGCAAACACTTACCCCCCCTGCAGGTAGCGCGGTAGAGAGACAGGAAATCTGCAAAGCACGAAAAGGCGAGGATCTACACCTCCTCATGAACATGTAATTTTGTGTGCACGTCAGTCTTATCGTGGGCGTGGAATTGATCAGAGCTGGTTGAGATGGTTCAGTTTCCCAAGGGAGAGCGTCCTGCACGGCTTTAGAAAGTCGCAATACACGTTGAAATTCACGTTTCCTGAAATAGAGCGCAGCTCCCCGGGCCCGGTAGCACCAGAACATCACACTAGTACCACCGTGCTTGACTGTAGTCATGTGCTGGCAGCTTTTTAGACAGTGAAGGCTGTCTTGTGGGTTACTATACAAGCTGTACACTGGTTACTCTAACGTGTCATTTTTTGTGCTTCCTTGAAAAGATACTGTAAAAAACATGGCTGCTCACTTCACACCTTTGCATTAAATGACGCACATGCATGTCTTTTAGTCAAGAGGAGGAGTCTCCGACATGGTCTGCATACGTGGGCAAAATGTTCACAGCCGCCAGCACCTACTTGCCGGCTCAGGTGTCGGACATGATGCACCAGGACAGAGCCTTCGCCACCGTGCGGCTCAACATGTTTGGGCTGAAGAACATGTGTGCCCTGGCTACGTGAGGCACACAAAAATACTTTCATGGGGTGGGGAAGGCAACAAAGCCACGCGTGTAAATTTATGAGCGCTTTTGTTTTTGGTGGTCAGGATTCAGAAGCTGCCCCGCCTGCTGGTGGCGTCATCGGACGGGTATCTTTACATTTACAATGTGGATCCGCAGGAGGGAGGCGAATGCGTTCTGGTCCAAAAACACAGGTATGTGCAAAACGGCTTCAATTTACTGCTCCTGTGTGAAAATGTTAGAGGCGGGGTACACCCTGGACTGGTGGCCAGCCAAACGCAGGGCACATGTAGACAAACAAGCACATTCCATACGTTGTAATTGTTTTGTCACAATCTGTCATTAAGCAGAGCTTGCAAATCCAACAGAATTTATGAGCCCAGGACAATTGTTGCAGATCCAAAGCTGCCATTTCTGGATTAGGACCCACGTATGCATGTTTTTAAATACTTATTAATAAGCAAACAATAAATGGTGACGTACTTGAGTAGTTTTTCATTTCTGTTGTATGTTCTGCCATACATAACTCTGATATACGGGAGCTGCTCAGTAAATCCTAATATCATGACAAAGTTGCGCAAGTCATATTATATACAAGCTTTGCGCACATATATGGTATATTCCACGTGTTTATTTCTTTTCATTTTGATGATTAGAACTAGGGAGGTCCAATAATATCGGCCCGCAAATATCGTCAGTTGGATACTGGCATAAGCATGCAATATCGTTTTTTCCGCTGTAATGACACCAATATTAAACATCTGCCTTGAATTTGACATGTGGTGCTTTAAGGCTGTTGTTGTTTGGCGACACCTGCTAGACGGTGTTTCAGCTTTTTGGTTTTGTCGCTCAATCTGGCGACATTTGCCCCTTGACCATTTTCTCCAAAGCGACTAGCGACAAGTCCAGCAACTTTTTCTGGCATTATTGGAGTTTTCAGTTGTGCTAATTTAAAAAAGTTCTCCATAGCCAAAAAAAAAATAAATAAAAATTTTTTTTTTTACTCATTTTTGTCTTGTTCCTATGAAGTTAGGATTTTTCCTACAGCATTTTACCACATGATATGCAAACTAGACAATGACATCATCCAGTGACTTGTAGGACAGCCAATAGCTACTTTTCGCACTCATTAATTGGAAACTCCACAGAATGCTATTCAACACTTGTGCCTTGGAGACCATGTGTCTGTAAGTGATGTCCAACTATATTTAGGTACATGAAGAAATGTCGTGTTGTGTAGTAACAGCTAGTTGTGATGCTAGATGTCTAGCTTGGAGATGCTAGCTACTGTACTATCTGTATCATTTGCAAATGATGTTGGCAAAATATGGGAAAAGCAAAAAGTCGTAGGACAGACAAAGAAGGTGAGTAATGACGCCTTCATTGTGTTTAGAATTCTAAATGAACTTAATCTGAAATGGCCATCTTATCAAAATAAAATTGCTATTTCTTATCTAACTATCTTTTATTTACATGTTGCCTATAAAGTAGCACAAGTGCACAGCAAATAACAGATGTGAGTAGCACCCTCTTCTGGTGAATATGTGTAACAGCATCTGAGCTTCACAGTAAATAAGGCCAATACAGTAGGCTTATCAATGAGCCAAAGAATTGTAATCATTGTACAAATAAAAATAAAGTAGCAACAGACAACATTAACAATAAATATAAGAAATATAATATAAAATGGGTTTTATATCGCGCCGTGTGAGTCGGACAATGTTGACAAAAACGCCAACATGGGACATCCCTAATTATAACTGATAAAAATTGAAGACACCTGTGCCCGATTCTAATCAAAACACCAGCAAAGGCCTTTCATTGGTCTAATTGTGTAGGCTACACAATCACGGGGA
Organism: Oostethus manadensis; assembly: GCA_024372805.1. Classification (NCBI taxonomy): domain Eukaryota; kingdom Metazoa; phylum Chordata; class Actinopteri; order Syngnathiformes; family Syngnathidae; genus Oostethus; species Oostethus manadensis. Next base: position 725,574 of record QODF01000082.1, read on the forward strand.
AGACTGCTGACTCGACAGTTGCCCAAAGGAGATTACTGACACCTTGCACAAGGAGCGCAAGACACAGGAAAAGGTCATTGCTAAAGAAGCTGGCTGGTCACAGAGCTCTGTGTCCAAGCAGAAAATCGCAGCGCAGGAAAAGTACAAGTAGTAGGTATAACCACACCCTGGAGAGGATTGTGAAACAAAACCAGTTTAAAAATGTGGGGGAGCTTCACAAAGAGTGGACTGCAGCAGGAATTGTCAGATTGCACAGACGAATGCAAGGCGTGGTTTTCAACTGTCGTATTCCTTGTGTCAGCCCACCCTTGAACAAAAGACCGCGTGAGAACCGACAACCTGGGCTAAGAACAGAAAGGACTGACTGTTGGGCAGTGGTCCAATTTTACATTTACTTTGAAAATCAAGGTATTCTTTTGTAAAGGTGGTTTTTTTATTTCGCAACATTGTCCTGCATTTCCAAGCGATTAACGCGAGTCTGTAAAGATGACGACCACGTGCTGCTATTATTATTATTATTTTGAAAATACTTCCGTTCTGTCCTGTCCTGGTTCCTGCAGGTTGTTTGACGGTAGCGAGGAGGAGGTAGAACATAAGGAAGAGGAGACATCAGGAGAGGTTTCCAACCAAGCGGTCAGCCAATCATATGCTGCCACCGTTGCCCTCCCCTCAAGCCCGCCCACCTCAACCACACTTTTGGGTGAGTTTTTCCGGAAGTGCAGTCTTTCCGTGATTTTTAGTGTGGCGCTGCAAATGCATGAAGATAGATACAGACTTTATCCACCTACGCTGGGTATGGTGGCAAAAGTATTCTCTTCCTTCGACATCCAGGATACTCAGAGGATGGAGGCGCACAGAAGGGTGAGCTCATCCCAGAGCATGAGTTTGCAGAAGGCCCCGTGTGTCTGGATGATGAAAATGAATTTCCGCCAGTCAGCAACTAGATGAACCATCGAAGCCCAGCTCGCCTCCTTCCATCCCAGAGCGAACGGTCAAGTCCCTCCCCCTTCCGTTCACACACACCCGTGCAGGTCGAGGGTCATATCCTGGTCTTTCTGGATGCTGTGTAGTTCTATAAATACACTAAGAAATAGTGCAAAGTTCACTTACTAAGACAACGTTAGTGTTGAACTCCCTACACTGTTAGGGCGGTAATGAAGGTGACGACGGTCACGTTACTTCCTGTCCTCACAGGAGATCGCCTGCAATAGAAGAAGCTTTTTTTGGCTCATTTGTGTTGGAGATGGAACCAAGAGACTAATCCAAAGGTAGAACAAGCACTACTTACTGACCAGATCCACATTCCCAAAAGAACCCATGGAGCTTTTGTCATGTTGCCTATGAACTTCTGAATACTAGGACCACCTAGGGAGATCTAGAATAAGAATACAAAGCAAATTCGTAATTTTAAAAGAACAGTCACCATTTTAGTCAACTTTTTATGAGATGAAGTTGTAATATTGGGAGAATAGTCGTAATTTTCTCACAATAAAGCGGGGACATTTCAAGAATAAAGTCATAATTTTACATGAATAAAGTTTTACAAGATAGAAGCGTGAGTTTGACAGGAGTAAAAACGAGAGCTTTGTGAGAAGAAGGTCCAAATTTGACCAGGAAAAAACGAGATTATTGCAACATTTTGTCCTGATTTTACAAGTAGTAGTAATATTTAAGGAGAAAAATAAGTTTGTACTCTTACAGAAGAGTGCAAGTTATATTTTGCTGGAATTGTATTGTGTGCTTAAATGCGGCCTTAACACTCTTGGAATTATGTTTTGTCATGGCAGACGATACGCTACACTTGCAATATTGTGACCAACTTGACCATAAGCAAGGAGCATTAAACGCTTAAAAAGCTCCTATTTTAAATGCCATCTTCAACGTGTTGAAGTCCATAATCTCCTCCATTCATTACTGTTACTAATTAGCAGGCCCATACTACACAACTTGGAAAAGTGGGGGTCACTTTTTGTGCAATCCTGCTGAAAACAGACCAAAGGGCGCATGTGGAAAACTTCGGTTGTTACACAAATAAGATGTCTTGTTTTTTATATTTCTACGCAAAAGAGTGACGTTCAAATCTATCGCGAGGGCATTTTTATTATTGAACAGAGTTTTAGTTAGCATCACCTCCAAAAATGAGGGTATTCCACGTTATTCCAGTATTCTGTGATGCTAATTCTGTTAGCGGTACTGGCCAACAAAAGATGAGTGAAGGAGCCCATGCAAAAATGTGAATCTCTTGTTTAGTCCTTGGATTTCAGCGATACCTTCCGAACATGTTTATTTTTACTATGGGGAGAAAGTATTAACGCAAAGTGACATTGCATATTTGGAAGCTTGTTTTATTACTGTGTGCAAAATGTGCATATAACGCATATGTAACACAATAATTATGCCAAAAGGTGGCTCTGTTAGTACACAACACTGAGCTGTACCCCGCTGACAATGAAGAACCACTAAAGTGGATTCAGAATTGATTCATAAGTTGTCCTGAGTTTTTTTTACCGTAATTGTTGTGTGTACAAATGAGCTTTTTCCATTCAACTCACAAATTGCTACTCAAATGTTTTCTCTTTGCCTTATTGATCTGACAAACAAGCGGCCCTGTTTGTGTGCACACCCCACACAAGCCCACTCGGACGTTGTACCCGCCAAACAGCGAGTGCTGAACACATGCAGAGCTCGCTTGCGCCGTCAGCCCAGCGTGAGGCAACGGCAAACAGGCCGCATCGAGTTGCAGCAAGGCGCCGCCGAGTCGTTTGTTGAGTAGTCTGCTGCAGACACCGACTGGTCGGTGGCGATGTCCCATAATAACTCCTCCCTCCAGAGGGCAACCCTCTCGGCTAACACCTGGTATTCTTGTGTCCCGACTTCTAAGGGCGTTTCCTCAGCCTCATCGCGCTCCAGATCAAATATTAATGGTGGGTCGTGGAGCTCCTGCGTTCCCGTGTCACCGTCACACGCTTGAGCGGCGCCTGAAGGGTACACCTGAGTTATTGGGGTATAGATAATGGACAGCCTGTATTCTAAATGAGAAGAAAAGGTGCATTATGGTCCATGCTGAACTTCCAAACCCAGAGATTACATATAATTCCTACATAGCCACAATTAAGCTGAAAGTACAGCAGTGACACAAATGTCACACACGTGACTCCCATAAGATCATGGTTCCGCGTTGTTGGCCCGGTACAAGTTCAGCATGTGGTACCTGTGCCGACAAACAGAAATGCTATCGTGAACCTGTTGTGCAAGCTACCTGTCACGTAGAACGCTTTGTATTTCCCAGCCCTGACTGCTTGCAAGTCACCAAAACGCCCGGCACCACCACTGTTTGGGTGGAAGAGAACCTGAGGGAGTGAAAAAATGACTCACTCTCTCTTTCGCAACTTAAATATGCCTTGTGTGATACAGCAAAACTTACTGGCATCCCAATAACAGTACACTAACATAAGACTAGTTGTGATGGTAGAAGTCATTCAAAATACAACCGCAATGCTGGTTGGGTATGAGTATGAGTGCAATCTGGAGTCTGCATAAATCTTCTGATCACATTTTACCAGAATCTTACTACCCAAAATGCTCCAATTAACACATCCATTCAACTACCACTGAGCTGTTCATTAGCAAAGCCTGACTAAGAAACTAAAAACAACGGCATCACATCTGCAGCAAACCTCCTGATGATTTGAAGTATGGTGGTCAGCATCCCACCCACATTCTACCTCCGCATGCACGTCAAAATGGTGCGAAACTCGAGCATTACACACTGTCGTTTGCATCAGTGGTATTAATGCTTACACTGGTTCTATTAGCGATTACCCAGCGGAATGACACGTTGGTACCTTGTGACCAGTTTGTTCACCGTTCAGGAGGACTCCTGTGGCATCGATTCCATCGTAGCGCCTGTCTGAGGGTGGCGTCACCCCTGCCAGGGATAGAAGGGTTGGGAAGATGTCCATACCACTAGGAGAAAGTAGGATTGTTTTCTTTAAGGGATCATTTCAGTTGTAACATTGAGGAACTATGTATGGAAAAGAGTAGTTTCTGTGTGCCGCAGTCTTAACACATCCCAACATGATTAGCATTGTAGTATCAGAGGAATTTAGCGCTACGCTATTTCAAGAGGGAAGTAAAGCAACATACCTCAGCAGGGCAGAGCTGCTGGAGTTTGCAGGGATCCTACCGGGCCAGTAGGCCACAGTTGGGACCCTGTGTCCTCCTTCCCAAGTGGTTTTCTTAGCCGAGCCCCCACCTCACACGGAAGCAAGAGATGAACCAAGTGTTAGACTTCAGCTCGCCAGCATTGCGCTACGTAGTCTTTCCGTGATCATTGCATACTGTAGTATGGAACAAACCAAAGTGGAGTGTTCCTGTTCCTCTGGTCAGGTCTACAAGGTGTTTGGAAGGTAACTCCTTATTTTCTCATTTATTTCGGAACTCTAATTCCAACGGGTCGTGAACATGACAAGAAAGTGTATTCCATGGAGAGTTAGTTCAATTTGGATACGGGCGCCAGCATTCGCCAACAAGCCGCCAGGGAACCGCCCTAACCGATTTCACTCCTCGTATTCGCCATTCAAGTTCTAACACAATCCATGTGAAAACATCATAGCACATACAGAGAAACTATTGCAACACACGGATAAACGTGAACATAGGGAGTTACTTTTTAATCACGCTGTCAGTTTGGTAGTCAAACAGCCTCGATGGTTTGGCTGGTAAATTAGTTTTTTCATTAGGCATTGAATTCTGCCTAGCAACAGTTTACAAGGCTAATGAAAGTGGGCATTGAAATGAAAATGTGAAAAACTAAAAAGTGGGACTTGTCTTGGTACCTTTAGGACGAAAAAGTCTGTATGGAAAGACCTCACTCATACCTCTTTTTGTCTGCCACTTTCCTTTGAAAGGACCTGTCCTTCCTGCATACTGGCACTTCTGCTCCCAAGGACCATTGTCACCTAAATGTGCGTATCATGGGAACACTCAGGATTCAAAAAAGCCCACAGTCTCAATCAGGGAACGAGACTTACCGGTGAACCATATGAAAGTATCGTCATCGTGTGATGCGCTCCTGATCGCCCCCACTAAACCGTCCATTTCTCTCAGGCTGGCAGCGTACACTTGGCGGTCCGGTGGGAAACGATTGGTGGTGGTGAGCGGCGGTGCCAAGGGTACATGCATGTGAGCTAATGCTACGTATAAAAAATAAGGCTGCCCTCGCTCTCTGCAATGACACAAAACATCACTGGAGCTGAAGTCTACACAGAGACTTGCCTTCAAAGGAACCCTCCAGGCACACATCCAGTACAAGAGCTGCAGCACAAACTCTGCTGCAAAGAACTGAACAAGCCACTGCTGCTTCAGCACTTCAGAATACCCGCAGTCCTGAACAGTCAGGACCCGTCCCCCCACCAGAAGGCGTAGGGAAACTACCCGCTCGTTTACTGGGTTAAACTCCAACGTGCAGGCTTGGAGCCAGGGGGGCAACAAGAATGTGGAAGAAATGGGTACACAGTCTCACATACTTTCCACACCGTTGTAGCTGCGTTGTACCTCATGTCGCGTATAATCCTGAGTGCAGCAGACTGGTACTGTGCCGTGAGCATCCATAGGTTGACGGGCTGCTCCACGATGCTGCTGTTTTCCACCAGAGGAAGGCCCACTTTGGAATAACAGCCCCCGTTTACACTTGATCTACAACATACAGAACACCGTAAACACTCCAATAACTTCAGCTAACCTCCAATCTTAATCTCGTTTTCACTCGTTGCCGTGTGTGGTCTGCAAAAGCACAGAACCGCCTGAGCCTCTAATTAGCATCACATTATCAAAAACATTAACAGGCTTGTTGGCAACCTTCTGATGCATCTCCTCCAGATGGCAGTAGCTACATTTTAAGGATTACTTTCAGCATTGCACATCTACACACATCTATATCTACCTCTGCATGCACATTAAAATGGCGTTGCACTACTTAGCTGTGGAACTGGAATGTGTTCTTAAACTTGCCGTGCTGTTGTTTGCAAGGAACTCAGCAGCAGAGTTCATGCTGGCTGAGCAGTTTTCCGGCTGAGCTGCTGCACCCGCGACCCGACCTCGCATTAGCGGTAGAAGATGGATGGATGGTTCTGATGCAGCTAAGTTGTGCAATATACTTGTTAATAAATGAGCACATGGTCAGAAAAACCCAGGCCCGTGTTCACAAAGCATCCTAACACTGCAGGTCACTTCCCATTTCTTTGCTGGTATGCCACCTGTATCGGATTTTTTCATGTCAGTGTGAACACCACAAATCCCATTTTTTCAAATGCTACTCCGGTCTCATTCATATGGGATGTAAATGGGGTAAGTATGGGATATAAATGGGATACGTATGGGATGTAAATGGGATACGTATGGGATGTAAATGGGGTAAGTATGGGATATAAATGGGATACGTATGGGATATAAATGGGGTAAGTATGGGATATAAATGGGGTAAGTATGGGATATAAATGGGGTAAGTATGGGATGTAAATGGGGTAAGTATGGGATATAAATGGGGTAAGTATGGGATGTAAATGGGGTAAGTATGGGATGTAAATGGGATATGTATGGGATGTAAATGGGGTAAGTATGGGATATAAATGGGGTAAGTATGGGATATAAATGGGATACATATGGGATGTAAATGGGATACGTATGGGATGTAAATGGGATACGTATGGGATGTAAAGGGGATACGTATGGGATATAAATGGGATACGTATGGGATATAAATGGGATATGTATGGGATGTAAATGGGGTAAGTATGGGATATAAATGGGGTAAGTATGGGATATAAATGGGGTAAGTATGGGATATAAATGGGATACATATGGGATGTAAATGGGGTAAGTATGGGATGTAAATGGGATACGTATGGGATGTAAAGGGGATACGTATGGGATATAAATGGGATACGTATGGGATATAAATGGGATATGTATGGGATGTAAATGGGGTAAGTATGGGATATAAATGGGGTAAGTATGGGATATAAATGGGGTAAGTATGGGATATAAATGGGATACATATGGGATGTAAATGGGGTAAGTATGGGATGTAAATGGGATACGTATGGGATGTAAATGGGATACGTATGGGATGTAAATGGGATACGTATGGGATGTAAATGGGATACGTATGGGATGTAAATGGGATACGTATGGGATATAAATGGGATACGTATGGGATATAAATGGGATATGTATGGGATGTAAATGGGGTAAGTATGGGATATAAATGGGGTAAGTATGGGATATAAATGGGGTAAGTATGGGATATAAATGGGATACATATGGGATGTAAATGGGGTAAGTATGGGATGTAAATGGGATACGTATGGGATGTAAATGGGATACGTATGGGATGTAAATGGGATACGTATGGGATGTAAATGGGATACGTATGGGATGTAAATGGGATACGTATGGGATGTAAATGGGATACGTATGGGATGTAAATGGGATACGTATGGGATGTAAATGGGATACGTATGGGATGTAAATGGGATACGTATGGGATGTAAATGGGATACGTATGGGATGTAAATGGGATACGTATGGGATGTAAATGGGATACGTATGGGATGTAAATGGGATACGTATGGGATGTAAATGGGATACGTATGGGATGTAAATGGGATACGTATGGGATGTAAATGGGATACGTATGGGATGTAAATGGGATACGTATGGGATGTAAATGGGATACGTATGGGATGTAAATGGGATACGTATGGGATATAAATGGGATACGTATGGGATATAAATGGGATATGTATGGGATGTAAATGGGATATGTATGGGATGCGACTGCGGTGCGAGCGCTCAGGTGGCATATACCCGACATGTACGTCGTAGGCGTGTATTGGCGTGTTTACAGAGACTTTAAAGGTAGGCAGCGATGAAAAGGCGTAGTTTACCGTGCGAGACTGGGATAGGCGGAAGTTGTTCTGGTCCAAAAAGGATTTTGATAAGGTGTCAGTGAAGCAGCTCTCTGCAATGTCTCACCACTCCACCCACACACACCTTGGAACAGACGTGGCAACGAGTGGTCTACAAACTTCCGTGCCGTATTTCTTTCTACACGGAACCATTTGGGAGAGAAAATATGGACTCCCGTTGCGCAAAATCCTTGAAGTTGCCACAAACGTGTTAAGGAGAGCATGCTGGTCGTGTGCGGATCCATACTGGAATATCCATATCTCCGACAGCAGCTCTGCAACAGTGAACTCCAAATAGTGCTACTTTTGATACTTCAGGGGTATGTTTGTCTTTTTTCTGATGTTGTATTTTAGCTTGTCTGAATTGTAAACCACCCACCACCTCAATATACTTCCCACTTTCAAATCAATCCCTAAAGCTAGAAGCATAGGAAGCTTCCTAAAGCTAGAAGCATAGGAAGCTTCCTAAAGCTAGAAGCATAGGAAGCTTCCTAAAGCTAGAAGCATAGGAAGCTTCCTAAAGCTAGAAGCATAGGAAGCTTCATAAAGCTAGAAGCATAGGAAGCTTCCTATAGCTAGAAGCATAGGAAGCTGTGGGTATGGAGCCAAATCTGACAGGTTTTTAGTTCTGGGTGTTCATTTGAATGGATCTCCAGATCCGGATTTGTATATAAATCTAGCCCCGCCCACCTTAATATCTGAAGTCCGGATGAGTCACAGGGGAGGCACTGAGGAAGATTATATCCTGGTGTGTCAGTACAGCCCATGTCATTACTGTAGGGAATGCCCAGGTAGTAGTCAAAACCTGTCCAACAGACAAACAACAAATCTGGGTTGTGTCGTTCTTCATGAAGGAACCGTGCACTTCATTTGTTTTGCTTTGCGCTGAGTGGTAAGAAAAAGCACCCATCAAAAAATCATGTGTTAAAATTCCCAATTCATTTGCTGTCACAAAGGAAACAGGTAAGCTCATGATCATGTCAGCATGTGTCTGATGTCCTTTGGTTAGCACATGGGCTTGATCTTGGGTTTGAAAGTACTGACATAGACCTCACCAGACTATTAGTGAATGATTTACGTGACACCCGAAGCCAAAACAACACGGATCTCAAAAGAGTAGCAGCACGCGTGTGGACCGAGGTGACGGCGGGTGAGGAGTTAAAACAAAATCTAGAGATGACGTCATAACCCTGAACTGTTAGAACATCTTGTGCAACTGTTTGCTTACGTCTCGGTGTGCGTGCCCCTGTTTTCTTCTTATCATCTAGCTGGGAAGATCAAACACCTCCAACTCAAATGTCATCCTTCAGGGGTTACTACCTGGTTAGGTCAAAGTCCCCCTCACCTCTTTTTGTGGGACCGTACGGCCCATTATGGCCGAGATGCCATTTCCCAATCATGGCGGTGTAGTAACCCGCCTGCTGGAGAAGCTGCGGCAAGGTGACTTCGGACAGAGGCAGTCCGCCCACGGAGCCCACAGCAAAATTACGAGTAACCCCGTTCCTGAGTCCGTAGCGGCCTGTCAAGATGGAAGCACGGGATGGGGAGCAGGTGGAGGCCGGAGAGTGGAAGTCTGACAATCTGCAAGGAATAAAGACGAGAGGGGGGCATTTTACGGGATATAGTGTAATACAGCCGGGGTAGGCTCCAGCATACCCTAATTCAAATGAAATGACAATTAATTAATTGAATAAAATTAAAACCCCATATTTGCAAAGTCATGAACAGAGTTCAAACAAGGTATTACTAAAGTCGCTGGAGACTTCATAAGGAACATCTGCACAATGAAGATCTGACAGAAGTAGCAATAAATCCGTACTACCTCAGGCCTTGCTGGGCCATCAGGTTGAGATTGGGTGTATGGTTTTTTCTCTCTTCGGGGTTGTTGGCGTCCAAGTCAGCCCATCCTATATCATCAGCCAGTATGACAACCAAGTTGGGCTTCCTGACCCCAGCTCGCTGCTCAGACACCAGATGGAAGCACAGAAGCATCCCACACACAAGCAGAGGTGTGAATCCCGCAAGCATTTTGTGCTGCAACCTGAAAGCAATACAAATAGGAAGGGGAAGAAGTTCTTGGACATATCATCACAGAAGCAGGTGTGTCTGCGAGGTGCGTAGTTTTCATTGATTTAAGATTTACTCTGTAGTAGTCTCTTTATACTTTACGGGGGTTCAAACGCTTCTTGAAATGTTGCTTGAATAGATCAAGGTGTGATGATGGCAAAATTTGTAATCAATTCAAACTAGATGATTCAGAAGACACCATGAATAAAAACAAAGGGAGCACCCAAGGGGCCTGGCCTGAAGAAGCCACAAGGAACCCCGTGCAATGTGCTTCGGGTGGTGGTCGAGGTCGTGAACCGGGCCTATCTGCTCTTCGGCAGCCAAAGCTGGTTCTTGGGCGAGAGGTTGAGACATTCCGAGCAGACGTGGTTGGACTCACCTCAACCCGCAGTTTGGGTTCTTCAACCATACTCCTCATGAGGGGCCAAACCTTGTTCTACTCAGGAGTTGTCGGAAAGGAAAGACGTCCAGCTGGTGTGGGCTTAGTAATTGCCCCCCAGCTTAATGCCTCCATGTTGGAGTCATCCTCAGTGAAGAAGAAGGTCACTTTCCCACGCCTCGGGGTTGGGGAAGGAGCCATGACTGTTGTTTTCTTGCAGTCTATCAGAGGGGTGCACACCAGCTGGTGACTCCGTAGTTCTACTGACAACCTTCAATGGCCGTTTGGGAAATGACAGCGTGACCAATGACTTCCCTGATATGAACCCGTGCGGTCTGATGTTCTTGGACTTCTGTGCGAACCACAGCTGGTCTATAACGAACACCATGTTTCAACATAAGGATGTCCACAAGTGCACTTGGCACCGGGACACCCGAGGTCACAGGCCGGTGGTCAACTTTGTAGTCGTAGCAGACCTGAAGTTGCATGTTCTGGACACATGGGTGAAGAGAAGCTGAGCTGTCAACTTCTCACCACCATGGGACCTATTTCACGTCTGCGGTGCTGGGGACGGAACATGATGGAAGGAGTCCTATCGAGCGTGGATGGCTTGTGGTGGTCCTGAAGCAGCTGACAGGTTCCTGCAGGCCAATCAGCTTCGGTGGTGGACGAGGCAAAGCTTCGGGTCTGGAACCGGGGTGAGGGTCCCCCTTTTCCAGAAGGGTGCCTGCAGGGTGTATTTCCGGTGAATGTTGCCTCTGCCAAGGTTGCTGATTGTCACCAATTCTGTTCACAATTTTCATGGAGAGAAGTTCTACTCACAGCCAAAGCATCGAGGAAGTCCGGTTTGGCTGTGTGGCATCTAACGGGCCGAATCTCATTCCAAACCCTCAGCTAAGCTAATGTCCCCGAAATGTTAACATCAAGTCTCTGCGACGGAATGTCATCAATATTTTACACTTAATATATTTGGACGTTTTCAACTGTAAACTCTCTTATTGCACTTATGACTTTCTTCTCGTAACGTTTTCAGCAACTTAGTTTTGCAAACCTAACTTAATGAAATGAACTTTATGCTACTAAAATGACACCTATTTTTACAGTACGTTGTTATTATCCAAAAAAAGCACATACTTTTCTCGTTGATATGAATAATAATATCATATTTTGACTCTATTCCTGTAGAACTACCGCAGATTTGTCCATTTTTGCTGTTATTGTGACATGACATTGCATTTGCACGTTTGGGGCGAACCACCGCGTAGGGGTGCACTTGGGGCGCTCCATCGATGCTTTTTGCATTCTTTTGCTCAACGTGACACGGCTTTGGAAACAGGGGCTCAGAACATCATTGGAAGGGATGTTGGAAAAACAGAATCCATTGTGGAATAAAACCGGATTCTTTGCTGATTTCAAAGCTTACAAAACTGGCATCACATTTCGAAGTTGACCTTTGAACTGCGGAGATGTTGGCTTTTGACTTCTTAGGAGGTGTAGAACTTTGAACGACGACGAAGACATTCATGGACTCTCTCCTTGCCCAAGATTGGGAAGTGTGGCTCCGGTCCATTTCCCAAGCGCTCCACAGACCTGCCACCCCCTGCAAGATGGTGCCCGCCTTGGCATGCTGTAGCGCTCGCGCGCGCAGAGGGGCACGGAATGCCAGCACCTTCACGGGAGGACAGAACTGGCTGGAACCAGATCTGTCGCTTTAACCCTTCGCCTGGCCAGGGGGGGGGGGTTCCGGGGACGCAAAGTGCGTGTGCGTGTTTGTTTGTGTGCGTGTGCGCGGACAAAGCCAAGAAAGTGAACGGCGCGCACACGCACACACGCGCACACGGATAGGAGCAAGTTTCGTCTCGGCTGAAAGCAGCAAAAACGAAGGTGAGACGCAAGTTCGGGCTTCTTTCAACCCCGCGCGGAACCTGAACTGGAACTGGACTCACGTGTTCGCCTTGCTGGCGTGGAAGGAAGCAACCCAGTCCGGCGTGGCCGAGCGGCGATTGGGGTCTCATTCATTCGTCTTCTTCTTTTTCTTCTTCTTCTTCTTCTTCTTATTATTATTATTAGTCAGCCGAAAATCCGGAGCCGGAGAACCGGAGCCGAAAATCCGGAGCCGGAGCCGAAAATCCGGAGAGCCGGAGCCGAAAATCCGGAGAGCCGGAGCCGAAAATCCGGAGAGCCGGAGCCGAAAATCCGGAGAGCCGGAGCCGAAAATCCGGAGAACCGGAGCCGGAGATCCAGAGCGCCCCTGGCAGCATGGCGTCAGCCGCGCCAAACCCGGGCGCTTTTAGGGCAAAGCTGAGGGTGCAAACTTGTTCTGCCTCCATTTGGGCACTATTGCTGTGATCAGAATGAAGCAAAGATTGTAGGCGAACCCCTTCAGTCCGGATACCGTCAGACTTTTGCGGGGCGATGACCTCCCACCCCAAAGCGTGCCCGGCAATGTCACACCATCTCCCCCTCTTGGCTCTTAAGAATGCAAATGTTGGAGCCAAACGACTGCTTCGGAACGTTGACCCCCAAATGTTGCGGTAGCGGTTCCGGTAGCGGTTCCGGTAGCGCAGGATGTGACTTGTGGTGTCCAGAACACAACGCAAAAGTGCAACTGCGTTCTCATCACAAGACGTCCTCGTTAGCAGCTTGCTCGTACATGCAAACGGGAACCCAAAGCTGCCGGCGCCCGTCTGTGACGTCATCGGTTGTTGACTCTGTAGTTCTTTGTAACTAACACAGTTACATGTTAACGTCAACCACCTTTTATAGTTCTGCAGTTCCTTTTCCCGCCACAAAACCGTTTGAAATGCGACGGGAAACATTTAAGGAGACTTTGTTGACAAACACCACCTTCTTCTTCATTTGGTTCTCGCCAGTTTCTCACCATGTTGGTCAAATACCAGCACCTGCAACGTTCTGTGGCTCCTTTTTGGGTCTTTGATCAAAGGAGATGCGGGGACTTGATGTGAGAAACACTATTGAAGTCAAACAAAAAGGAAGTTTGCGTCACGTCGGCTCAAAACAACAGCAGCAACCTTGAATGTTGGTTTAGCGTTTTCATTCACCACTTTGTGTTTTGGTAACTGCTTCATGCATGTGAAACCATTACTGTCAATGATTACACGATCAACTGTTTGCTGTTAACATTTTTAGCCTTTCTGGATTGGACTGCTTATGTGAAAATGTGATGCGGCCGCGCACTCGCACATTGGAGGAGTCAGACCTTCTGGACAGGATGAACTAGTCTTCCACCGTATTGGTGCTCATAGAACTCGCTCGCTGCCGCCAAAGCCCACGGCACAACCAAAACCCAGATTTTTGTGCAAAGAAACATAGCATCACTGGTGCTTATCTGATACCAACAGCATCGTTGCCAAAAAGAAACATCCGTTGTGAGCTTTAAAGTTGCGGTGAGACCTGGTGTAAGCTCCGCTCGCTGTGCTTCTGCTACGCTCGTGCTAATGTCGGCATATTTTGCGCCAGGGAAATACAGTAAGAAATGAAAGAATAGGAAAGCGGGCTAAAAGAATTGGATAAAGTAGAAAAAACGCTACATCCAGTTTTGTTTTGTCAAATTGCATCAAACGTTTGAGGGACCTGTTGATCTGAAATTGTACTGGTCCGCAAGTAAGTACGTGGAATTCAACCCCTAAAGTACATTTAAAACACGAGCCACCCTCGCGGTACTGGAGCTGCCACCACACACAAACACTCAACTGTTTTCCTTTTTGGGTTTTAAGGGATGCTGCCGTGCGGACTCACGAGACCAAACTTCTTGGGCCCTATCCTATACACACAGGCCCCAGACGGAGGTTGGGGTTGGGCGGTTGCCGTGGCCTTTTTCTTGGTGGAGGTCTTCACTTACGGCACCATTAAGAGCTTCGGCATCTTCCTCCAAGACTTGACGGAGGAGTTTGCGGAGACCAACAGCCGAGTGTCCTGGATCCTTTCCATTTGTGTTTTTGTGATGACCTTCAATGGTGAGTGTGGAATAAAAAGTTAGTACCGTATCTCTCCATGCCCATGAGCATTAAGGCAGAGCCTCACACAATTTGGACACGCTCACTGTAAGGTGAGCACCCATTTATCTAATAATGTGGATCTATGCTGCTATACAGGACACAGGGACACAGACTACTCTAAAGTATATTGTCCTCTAAAGGATAGTCCCTCAAGGACAGATAGGGAACTTTCAGGGACACACTCAATGTTCTCAGATACTTTAACTACACAGTGGTGTGAAAAAGTGTTGCCCCCTTCCTGATTTCTTTTTTTTTTTTGGGGCGTATTTGTCACACAAATGTAAACATCAATGAGGACACAAATGAACACAAAATGAAACATTTTATTATTAAAGGAGAAAAAACCCTACATGGCCATGCGTGACAAAGTTATTAAACCTGAGCCAAAGGTCCTCCACTGCCCCGTAAGAGACTCCTTGCAAGTTATTGCAGCGGGCCAACCAGTCGTTAGGCTTTTCAGGGCCATGCAGGTTTGTATTTTTTTCTCCCTTAATAATGAAAATCCAATATGCCAGTATTGTGCAATTGCCAATTTGGATATCACCTGATAGCGATATGTAGAAGACAGCAGTATGTGTAACATCACGTATCACCTGTCATGGAAGTAACACATCTCTGTTGTGAGGCTGATGGATACAGCGTCAGCAATTAGCTTCTCAGCATGGCTGTAAACAACATTGTACAAACTCTGATACGCAAATACTTGCAATTGGGCATGGCAAAGCACGGCTTGAGGAACTCCACAAGTTTGGTGGAAACTCCGTGATATTCCAATTGATAGCTGGAAGAAGACTTGGTTCCGCCTCGCAATACCAACGCTTTGCAGTCATTGCAAATCGCGGGCTTAATATAAATGAAGTTTAAAATAAATAAGACTGAGCAATGGAAAAACATGGGAAAGAACAATTTCACATCACCAGGACACAAACTATTCATCAGTGCAGTCAAACCCACCTTGAAACTATGAAGTCGTCCTTCCTTTTATTCACTTTTAGCAAGACATGCCTGAAGTAGTGTCCGGAATACGGCACCAATCTCCGAGACAAACTACTCTCTGGCTGCTGTCATGTGGAGCACGCCAGTGTGGGAACATCTGAGCATGTGTGGAGATGCACGAAGAGGCGTAAACATGCGTTCCCGTGCGTTATGCAAGGAAGAACATTTACTTCGCCTCGCCACATCCGATATGTCGGCGAACCGGACCGCCGGATCAGCGCTTGATGTGGCGTCTACGAGTCTGGTGTCATTACGCTATGTGTGCCAGAAGCGGGCTCGGTTCTACGGCCGTGCACTTTCTGTACACAAGGCATGTCGTCACACCCCTTCCCCAAAGAACGTCATTAAGATTTGAGGACTGACAACATCATCAATTCTTTTTAATATCCATGCACTTACACCCTCTTTTCTTGGGTCCATATTTAGTGCTTTTGCACCACCGAGAACATACTGACCAAAGTATTTGCTAGCTAGATGTTTACATTGTCTGCCCTGTGATTGGCTGGCGACCGGTCCGGGGTGTGCCCCGCCCAAAGCCAGCTGGGATAGGCTCCAGCATACCCAAGACCCTGACGAGGATAAGCGCGTAGAAAACGGATGAATGAATGTTTAGATTGTTGCCCTGTGATTGGCTGGCGACCGG